>JANQDE010000031.1:1089294-1147768 GCA_037157785.1 Cephalotes varians
CCCTTAATGACAAATCGAGCCGTCGCACACGGAAGCCGACTTGCGTGTAGCGTAAATGTGCATACAGTCGCATAATTTTTATTTCTATTTATGACAAGCTCGCCCCCTCGATCCCTTTGCTGAAAACGCAGGATCTTCCAAGGTATCTCGAGCTTGAGCGTTTGCGTTCGCTCGCTCGCTCGCTCGCTCGCGTACGTCGTTCTCATCGACGTAGCACACTACCTCACACAGATTGCAAGTGTTGTGTTATAATTTTCTATCGATTAATTGATTGTCTTTACTTGTGTTTCTCTCTACCCGCTCGGTGTACTTGATTGTACTGTTACACATTAATTTGCGTTCCACACGTGATGTGACGCCGTGTACTCCACCTTTTGTCTATTTTCCGACTGTTTTCGTTCCTTCTCTTTTATAAACGTATACCAAACGTGCGGATTTCTCCTTCTTTCTTTTGTTCGGATTTGTTTTGCAATTCGAAAAACGACACACCCATCGCGTTCAGGATTCTGTCTCTTCCTTTTTCAAACTTTCTCGCGAATGCGCGATGTCCAACGCGGATAATTATACTCAATGCATAAAGACAGCTTACCTTAACGACACCTTACGACACCTGTCGCATGCGTGTGCGCCGCGTCTCTCTAATTGTGTGTACGAACATGCCAAAAACGTGTGTCTGTAACCACGCCACGTGTCTCTGGGTTCTCGCAGTTCTGGCGATGCATGAGACCATATTGAAATGCCCGACGCCTGGTTGCAACGGCCGCGGTCATGTCAGCTCCAATCGGAACACACATAGGAGCCTGTCCGGATGTCCCATCGCCGCGGCTAATAAGCAGGCCGCACGCGAGGCACGACAAAAGGCTCAAGGTAAGGCGGTGTGCAGGACTTCTCGTCGTGTTCGCAATCTACCGGACATGAAAATTCTGTTCCACGCGACGAGATTAACGCTTAAACGCTGGGAACAAGAGGCTTGTAATTTTGTGCCTGAAACGTGTATCTCGCGTTCCTTTCGCAATTCTTTCGTTGCGCTCGCGCATGTCTTGATTGCTTTCACTGCGGTAAAATTGCAAGGATAAACCCGCTGCGAGGTTTTCGCACAGATTTGTATGACACATTTGTATTTACTGGCAAAAATATAGAAAATTATCACGTATTGCATATATATATATTAACTGCAAAATATCGTTGATAGTTTTGAAATAATTCTATATTTGCTTTCATTCTTCTTCTTCAAACTAGATTTATATTTTAGATATAGTATTAATGAGCCAGTTATATATATAAAGATATAACAATTTGAAATATTTCTCACTTTATGAGGAAAATTTTAGGTTTTATATAATATAAATAATATAAATTCTAGAGAGAGAAATGAATTGGGGATTTTTGAATTAAATTTATTTGTTTGAATCTAAATCAAACCAAATTGACAAAATCGAATTGAATTGAATTAAATTAAAATTGAATCATTGAAAATAATGACAAAATTGAATCGTTGAAATATAACTTTTAATTAATAACTTTTAAGTAATAACTTAGTAAAACAGCATTTTTTACTTTAATAATATGGTTGCACTATTTTATTAACGGGAATGATTTTATGAGATTGTCAATATATGTGATTCGTATTTTCTCGAACCTCTTAGATTCGAAATTCTCAAATAGTTCGAATCATCAGAGATTCAATGTCTGATTCAATTCGATTTGAATAGTTCGTACATCTCTAATAAATTTTATTGTCTCTATATAACATAAATTCAAATATCAAAATATTTTACACAAAAATATTTTAATACAAATTATTAACAATATTATATATAAATAAAAAAATGGGTAATTTTGAGGCAATATTCAAAGATTACAATAATAAAAAAGGATTATAAAACAAAATTTATAATATATTATGTGTCACGTATATCACTCAGAATAAAAATTTATTTAGTTATTATCTTCTTAAACTGGGCCATTGTAAATATCTTATAGTAAGCGATAATGCTATTTGGCATGCTATAGCAAGGAAACGGTATTAGCAAGCGTTATAGTAGAAATAGCTTCTTAATAGAAAAATAATACAAAATTTATAAATATTTCTCATTATGGATGATATTTTTAATTTTACGAAATTTTTCATTTCACGCAATTCATTATATCTTGCAAAATTTATTAAATACACAATTTCTCGCGATATATAGTGCCAGGAATACCACCAGAGTACATCAGCACGAATTTGTTACCCCCATCAATGGACACAAAGAGCTATTCGCAATACGGTTCCACAACGCAAGACACGAAACCCGTATTAAGCAGCCTAACGTACGACTACTATTCGACGACGAAAAACGCTGGAATTAATGTGAAGCCTCCAAAAACGCCGGAGGACAACAGCACATCGCGTCCCGCGAAAGTGCCCAAGACGGAGAACATGACACTCAGCAGCAGTTGCTGCAATACATTATCCATGAGGAATCAAAACACGGGCGAGTTGTTGGTCCCTAAGACGGAGGATGCCGCGTCCTGCAGAGTGAATTCGCCCCCGCCACCACCGCCTCCCGCGGTACGACAAACGTACGATTCTTATATGAGCCAAGATTCGAATTCTTCATCCATGTCATCTTTGGACGCGATGGGCTCGAGATCATCCATAGGAGCGACGATCCATCACCCTGGCCAGCATCCGACGCATCACGTGCTACCGATGCAGCCGGTTGCCTATCCGATGCCGATGGTAGAAGATACCAGAATGAGTCATCAAATGTCCCAAAGATCTCCTTACGAGCCCACCGCCATGATGGCCGCGGCAGCGGCAGCAGCGGCCGCCGCAACCACCACAGAAGAGCTCTATCATCATAGATCGGCCGAACACGCGAGGGCATACATGCATCCTGCTGCTAGCAACATCGCACGACCAGTGGTGACGTATTCCAACGACATAGCTGGCAGAGGCTACGAAAACGCGGTAGTCAGCGCAGCCAATCATCGACCCTACGATCCCGGTACCACTGCGACATACGAGAGATACGATACGCAGTCTTGTGCACCTATCCCGTCTCAGCAACAACAACAGCAGCAGCAGCAACAACAGCAACAACAGCAGCAGCAACAGCAGCAGCAGCAGCAGCAGCAACAACTTCATTCGAGGGCAAATATGTATTATTTGGGACAAACCGGCATGACGCCAGAGGAGCAAGAACGAGTTTACCATCAAGAAGCTGCGGCAGCCGCGCAACAGCATCAAATGGCGATGGCCGCCGCCACGGTAGCCGGCATGATAAAGACTGAAGATGGTAATTTATGTGAGATATCGTCTTTGTGAGTATCTAAAATTTATTTGTAACTAAATGTCGCGTCTCCATGAATGTTACAGTGAAATGTGTTACGGTCGCGCAAATGCAACAAATGCAGAAACCCGGTGGACCGCCTACCTCGCCCGGAGGATCAGTGATGGATTTGTCTACCTCCAGTGTTACGTCCACCAGTCCACAGGTTAGTTAGAAATAATACAATATTTATAAAAAATGAGATCTTGTTCATTATGAATGACGCAATTTATAGGCACCACCCTACGGTTCGAACAGCCTTAGTCCACAATATGGAGGAGGACAGACTGTGGGAAGTAGTCCTCAGGCAGCAGCGAGTCCGCATTTGACGGCTAGCCCTCAAGTTCCTAGTCCCCAGGGTCAGACTCTCGATCTTAGTGTCAATAGACTCCATAGGTATCCATTTTTATATATTTATAAAAAATAGTGAGAGTAAGACCTTGAAATCTCAGCTTTAGGAAAAGTTTTTAAATTCGCTGACATTAAAAAATTAAAAGATTCTTTTAATGACGAATTTAGAATAAAAAGAGAGTGCTTCTAAATAATAGATATATACTTGGAAGATCATTAGTATTTAGACAGATAGACGAAAAAGATACATATCTATCTCTACTGTAGCGGTGCACCCAGTCCGCAATATTCTACCGGCCATGGAGAAGCCGTCGCGGTTCCGGTGGGTCCGGGTTTTCCAGCCCCACGACCGATCGAAGAACAGACAGAGCCCGTTGATTTCTCAACGGCGAATGAGCCAGTCAATTTCAGCGGGGGTCCGGGGATCAGGCCTGTTCCCGGGTTTCCGCCGCCTGGAGTGCACGTCACGGCGTATAGTCGCGAGAGCACACCCGACAGCGGGGGTTCCCACTACATGGACGCCTACCGAGACCCCACTGGTGAGTTATTATCGTGTAACTCCGCGGACAATCTATGATCCGCATTCCGAAAATGCTTTATGACTCTCTCTTTATGATTACATTCAATAACATGATTGTACAAAATTATAGTTTATTATAAGGTTATAAAATTTATCAAATTGTAAAACTCATTTATAAAAAAATATTTTATCTTTGCTAAAATAGCTAATTATTTCGTATTATGTTTTTTTGTTTCGAAACAATAATATTTAACGTGGAAGCTTCTTTTTGTATAATATCTCAATATCAAGAAGCATATTCTTCCTGATTGAAATACTTGTAACAATTATATGTTTCTAATATTTAAACGATGCCATTTGCTTATACAACATTGCATTATAATTCGCTGCGAAAATTTGGCGAGAATCGTTTGCGATAATGTCGGATGAAAATGAGATAGGACGAAAAAATAAACATGCATGGAGAAGAGCGCGCGACAGGGTATCCTTAATACTATAAATTTTAACTGGTATATATATGTATGCGCGACAGGAGATACACGTGAAGCGTTAATGTGTCCTTACACGGGCGTCGTGTAACGTCAGGTGATAGCGGGGGCGACGCGGAGGAGGCGCGTGGACGAGGGATTCGGAAGAGAACAAAGAGCCCGACGCCCCCGGGGGTCGACAAGAGTGGTGAGGGACGTAGATGGGGATGAGGGACGATACGCGGTTACAACCGTCGAATAAAAATTCACCAGAACAGTACATGACTGCCATAATAGGCACCTATGGCCGAACTCTCATTTTCCTCGGTCTCTCTGTACCTTGGCATTCCAAACCCGCGGCCGATTCTCCCCCTTCTCATCCCTTCTTTCTCTCTCTCTCTCTCTCTCTCTGATCATTCCCCTCGTTTTCTCCGTTTCTATTTCTCTCTTTCTCTCTTCTCATCTCTCTCTTTCTCTTTCCTTCCATCCTTCGGCCTGAATGTGCACCGTGCGCACCCTTCCCGTCGAACCACCCCCCTGTGACGGGGTACACGGCCATTGTTAATTATCAATATTTCGCGTACACGTAGCGCCGGCAAAAGTCCGGCGCGGCCGATATTGTGCGGACTCTGACGCTGGGGAGTAGTTATTGAAATTGAAACATTCGAGCACACACAGCGCCGTGTTCCCCGGCCTCGACGCACACAGGGCACGGCCGTGTTCACGCGACGTCGCGCGCGCGCGCACAGTCGGCCTTCCGTCCGTCGGCTATTTGCATTGCGTGCTCTCTCGACAAAATGAATTCTTGCCAGTAAATAAACGTGTAGATTTTACAACAGTTAATCAAGCAGCGGGCTGCTTCTGTAGTGCGCCTGTGTTCGCGCTATTTCCGCGTCTCTCGTTCAAGCGCGATTACATGGCACGTATGTACGTATTTGGCCAGAGTGTCCTAGAAATTCTATGCTTTCCTCGTATCACAAGAGTCGAATCAAAGATTATACTAATTCGCTTGATATCAACTTCTTAACACATAAATTTATATCTATGGGGTGAATTATTTATATCTATGGGGAATTAATGGATTTATTAATGGATTTTTTAACAAAGTAAATATTGAGAACAGATGGAGAGAATAGAAGGAGAGAGATAACGAAATCTTTCTCCTCCTTAAAATTTCAAGTTGTCAAAATACTCCATTATTTTTTTAAATATTTAATTATCAAAGTATTCAATATCGAAGAAATTCAAGAACGTGTAAAGCTTTTTTTATTGAGTGTGATATTGAATATGTATCTTGTAAATAAGGCACTTGCGTTTTGAGCTGTACCGTTATATTTTTATTTTTAAAGAACCGTTGATATGAGAATTGTTGTTACTTTTTTTATTTATACAATCTCTCATATGTCAGGTTACGGACCCATGAGTCCTCATCCAGGATACGGGATGACTGGCGTTCAACCCGAATATCCCGGAAACACGTACACCCCTTACCCAACTGCAGGTTACAACTGCGGTGGAACTTACCCGGGTGGCCCAGTGACTTCCGGTTATCAGATTCCAGCGGGTTACACACCGGCACCGTGCTACAGTATGCCACCCCCGCAACATACGGTTGGACCTCTCGATAAACCATCCGGCAAGGATGACAGGTAGGATATCTCTTTTATCCCTTTTGAGTGAAATATCGCGATTGAGTAAACAGGTTATAGTAAACTTTTATTTTCGTACTGTAAATATGAGTCTATGCTTGTCAATGAAATCATTGTTTTAAACTAAATGTTCGAGAGAATATAAAACTCTATTTGAAGATACTTCAATACTATTCGATAGATCTTGATTAAGAATACTACATTAAATCTGTCATAAAATCAACCGATATTCTCACCGCGTATTTGGCATCTCATGCGTATTTTAATTAGGAATTTATTCTTCCTGTATTCAATATAATATTTTAATGAAGCTTAAAATCAGATAGTTTATTTGACGCTAGATACGCGATGAGAATCCAAATCGTTATTTAGCGTGAGGTAGTATTATTAGAGAATACGTCCACGCGTCGCGAGTTCTCGCCTTGGTATTTACTTGCCTTGCGGAAAGGATCGCACGAATCTTTCACGCGATAGATTCGTAGCCGAAGCTTCGAAAAGGCGTGAAGACGGCGGCGGTGGCGGCGGCAGCGACGGCGACTAACATCAGCGACGGAGGGCGAGAGGAAAAGGGGGCAAAACTCGCGCATACCCACCTCCATTTTGTTAATTAAAGTAATTACTCTTCGTACCGAAAGTGCCAACCTTATTCTAATTGACGTGAAGCTCGGCGGTATGGAGAAGGCGCGGTTGGGCGTATAAGAAGAGAATGAGGATGAGGCTCAAGTGGAAGGCGCGCGTACGGGGGAAAGGGGTTGAGAGGGTGCGGAGGCGAGGCAGGATAAGGTTAAAATGGGTAGGTGGGGTATAATCAGTTGCCACCGCACTGGATTATGGGCCGAGACCCAGCGTCGTTCCCCCGCCGTGGGTTAGAAACCCGGAGAACACCTCCTCGGCTATTTCGAGGCGAAGCTGCCTTTCGTCCCTTTTGTAATTTTACCACGGTCCAAAATTCGATGCGTCGCGTTCCACGAATCTCACGAATATCTCCACAATGGACAAAAGTGTGAAAACTACGAATCTCTGTTCTATCGGAAGTTTGACAATATTGACAATATAGGGGAGACCGGAACTCATTGGCACAGTTTTCACAATTTCGTCATTCGATTTTTTAAATTAATTATTATGATTAAACTAATATGATAGAAAGAACCTTTCTCATGTCAAGAACGATTTTGTATAGTTTCTTTGTAGTGAGTGAAATACGAACATGCTGCATTATAGCCAGCTTGTCCTAATAGTGGGAGAAATATAGACCGGTTTCTAAAAACGATTAGTTAAAGAGGCGCCTAGAGAAGCTAGATCTTCGTGTTATTTCTTGTGTGATTTTATATACTATATATTATGATGTAAGTTCATAAATTCTATATGTCCATAAATTCTATATTAAATTAATGAAAACGTAATAAAAATAAAAAAAAAACAGACAGCAGATATTTTTTGATAAAAATTGTATCTTTTAATGTTATTTTGTAATGATCGAATAGCAAAATGCGCGCGCTGTTACAGAAAAACAAATATAAACTTTTTTAAATGTAGTTTGCTCCAGTATAGAAATATAAAGCATTTTGTCAGAGTTAAGTTATGTAATTGAATATCCACGCTTTTCACGCGCGCAGTTATAATCAAGCTAAGCTTGCTGAGTCGAACGTATTTCATGCTAATATACGTCTGATTTCAATCATTTTATTAGGGGAAGACTAATACCGTCATATCACTTTGTTTTTTGCTCCATATTTTTTAAATAAAAGCTAAAACTAAAACTTTGAAAACATAATAAATATAAACTAAAAAGTGTTTTCTATCAGATAGAACAGTTTTTATAATATTGTTTCGAATTGCAATAATTAACTTTTTCACAGGATAAACGAAAATAAGCGACAAAATGAAACCCCCCCAAAACTGACACAGTAGACGCGCAGTAATATCACATATTCTTATTCTTTTTCTTTTACAAAAGAATCTACAAAATACTTATATACTTTAATGAATATGAGGATTTCTAGAATCTTTTCACTTCGAAAAAACGGTTTTTATTTATACGTATATGCATGTTTATGCTATTCTATAAGACGCAACATATAGCGAGATAAAAAATAGGTTAGATTACTATTTTACTGATCTGCTTTATATGAATTATGGATTTCTTAATTTCTTTAATCATCTAAATAAAGCATGTTTTTCAATCAGTATTAAAGTGTAGTGTTTAATTTTCGAGAAATAAGGGAGTATCGTTTCAGGAGACTTTATCAGTTTCGAGGACTTTTTTCTATAATAAATTACTATTTACTATTATTATTTAAAATAATATGTCGTATAATAATAGAAACTGTCCTTTTTAGTAATACATATTACTTATATTTACTCTCTTAAATTGAGAAACATTAATACAAAATTTGAAACACTCGAAAATTTACTTGCCTTCTCTTGATTAGATATTTCTCCTTTTTATTGTAATACTTATTTAATTTAAATAAGACTTAAGGAAAAGTACCTATGTTATAAAAGAAATATTTTATAATAACTTTTCCATTATTTCTTTCACCATAAATAAATAAACGGAACGCAATGCTAACTTGTCTCTTGTGCCAACGAGCTCCTTTATAATAGTTATTAAATTTGTGCGAAAATATAATTGTTAATATATTGTTGTGTACAATATTGTATAAAGATAAATGTTACATCGACAAATCTCTCTATTCAACGCCAAAAATTTTTGAATAACAAAAATTTTTATTCAAAGTTTGAAATAATTTAAACATTAAATAGAGAGAAATTAAATCATTAATTTTTAATTGCCAGTAGAATATATATTTTAAAATTCTCTTTTTAAAAATGTATTAATTTTAGTTTAATAATTTTTTTCTTAAAATTACAGTCTTTTAATCTAGTTTATTATATTGAACTTTTTGTAATGTTTTTTTTATGTTTTTGTAATGTTTTTGTAATGTTTTTATTAAATGTTTAATTAATGATAATATAATGAGCACATTTAGTAAATTATATTTTTTATATTGCACAAACTTTGAGAATAAATGAAAGAAGATTATGTTCAGTGATTTCCTCACAATATTAATCTTTCTACGTTTCTCCTCCGCCTCGTTAGTTACATCTTTATTGAATCACTATAACGACCGGTAAAACCAATCTTTATCCGAACTTCAACTTTATTAATAGCAGTAAGCAATAACTCTTCGCGTCTTATATTAGCCTTCTCTTGAAAACATTTTTATTAGTTTCAATTCAGATCAATCATCTAAATCTATGAAAATATCAAATACATACAAGATCTCGTAACCGAAAAAGCCTTAATTTTTTCCAAGATAAAATTTTTTAAGCTTTCGATTAAGTTTGAAAATTCTTAAAAATCTGTCACTGTCAAAAATTAAGAACGAATCTTTCGTGCGCGCGCGATTTGTTTATCATAATCAATTTTATCATAATTCATATCATTTTTATATTTGCATTTTTATTTTTGTCAATAATCGTAACATTTAAAATTCATAAAAATACGTAATTATAAATATATATAAAATATTGCCTCGTTAAAAAAAAGTTAATGTACATATTTTTTAAAAAGTTTTTAACAAAAATTACGAGACAATTCACACAATGTAATATTGACGTTTAAGACAGAATAGCTGACTGTAGAGCAGCCGAGACTGTAAAAACGCGAAAGTAGATAGATAGTCCGATGGCGTACCGGACTTGAATTGCACTCAAGTCGGCATCCGTCGGCTCTTGGTTGCCCGGCAATATCGCGGCCACTCAAGGGCCATCGAGGTTTCCGAGGCTTTCTCATTGCCAACGACGGCTTGCCTATCTACGAAGCTACGATGAGATCAGAAGCAAGAGCGAGACGCTCACCCTCTGATTCGCTGGCCGGCGCATATGTTCCTTCGGTCCGCTTCTCCTCCTTCGTCTCCTCGACTCTTTTTCCCGCTTTTCGACGTTTTTTCATATCACGCTATCACGTCGTACATTGCTCTCTTCCACTTACGCTTCAGAGAAAAGTTACGAAACGTAATATAACTTTGCGCGACTCTCTATAACTATTATAAATTATATACACTCGCATTCGCATCTGGAAAAGCGATTTACGATTGTCACTTATGTTGGGTGTAAAGTATATTAAATTACGTCAGACAATCTGCTTTTCAACTGCTTTTTGTAAAGCATTTGATTAAAAGGCATACAATTCTTAATCGCTACACTCTAAATTGATAGCATCGAAAAAAGAAGCGAATAATTTAGGCGCAAGTACCGTTTGGATCCCTACATTCGAATAGCGACAATTAGAGAGCTATTGATAATTCCATAATCAATTTAGCTAGGGACTCTCGATTTGACGGTTAATATTATTCGGTGCAGTATGAGTGTGAGGAGATACTCGTTGAATTTCGCACCTCGGCCCACCCCTCGTGGTCGCGATGGCAAGGAGCTGATACAGTGCCCCACGTCGTCCTGTGATGGCATGGGTCATGTCTCAGGGAACTACGCTACCCACAGAAGGCAAGGCAGCATCGACATTTACACCAAGTCTTTGACGTGAACGTTCGATTATGTATACATATATCGATATGGCGATGCAGCACGCACGCAAGCACGCTACATACATACATATATACGTACATGCATACATACATACATACATACATACACAAACAACAAACAAACAAACATACGTATACTTAAATTTGTGCTGGTTCTCTTTGATCCCTCAATAAAACCTCAATAGATTTTCACTTAAAAATGGTACGCAATATATCCTGAAATACACATACATACAATAAACGACATTATGTAAATTACATTTATATGGATGATTCTTGCATCGATGCATATTAATGGTCCGTGGCGTAGTTGCTTCTTAAGTGTGTTGCGATACGAGACATACATTTAGAAACTCTATTTTTTCCTAGTTGAGTTGGTCAATATTTGCCGTATATATTAAATATAGTTGCCATATATATGACATACGTGTGACTATCCAGTGATTACCTATAGTTACCTTGCATAAGTATACATATATATATACAATATATAGTCTTTATTTTTTGTTATACGATCTACTTCTCTCTCTCTCTCTCTCTCTCTCTCTCTCTCTCTTTCTCTCTCATTTCTTGTTTTTGTTACTTTACATATCTACGTTATATTATGCAAAAGGTGTGTAGATGAGCCTCGTAATTGAATGAATTTTCTTTCTTTTTTTCCTCGCTGTTTTTACCCGACCCCTACGAAAAGGGATGACAAAATCAAAGTTCGACGTTGCGAAAGAATCGGCATTGCACAAGATTTATCCGCTTTCGATCGCGAGACTCATTCGCTTTCGTACGCATACGTAGTGATTAATTTTACTGACTACCCGTCCGCTGAAAGCCGCTTTCGCCAGCCTCGAGTGGGCAGCTTCGTAGCGAACTGTTGTCGATGACCATGTCATAGCAGAACCGTAACGATCAAGGAAATCCACGAAGCGGTCAAGATATCGCTTCGCGACGCACCTCGTGTGCAAAATCAAATTGGCAATTGGCGAGTTTCATTGGGGTCAGGTGTGAGTGTGCTCCCTGCTCTCCCTTTCGATGTTCTTAGAGTAAGACCGATCACGGATGAAACGCGACTACGAGGCGCGATTGATCTTACGAGCGACACCTCATAAGTGATCCAACTGGAACACGGCGTTGCCATTTGCATGCTACCAAACACGATCCGTTGTCCGTCCGCATCGATCACGATTCGCACGACATTTGAGGGTGTCCCTGGAGCGTAAGACTCGGGCTATGATCGTTGGCGCGCATAATTGGTTCTCAAGCAAGAGATGCAAGTCTTAGGCCTCCCTTCCCCTCAATGTCTTCGTTCGAACTGGACGCAAGGCAAGTCATCCAAAGCTAAATAGTAATGAAGCTAGTGTCGATATGCACTGATCTCGGTGAGCCAACGTCTCTTGCTCTTCGATGAATACATATACATTTAGATCTTAGCGGCGATTAATAATCAATAGTAATATTTTAACTTCGGTGACGTGTTGTGTCACCCGTCTTGCGATACGTAGACGATTTCGATCGTTTCAGCGAACGAGATGTTTGGATACTCATCGAGATATAATTTTTGAGACGTTGATCGTCCTTTAAATCGAACAACCTTAGATCATGTGAGTACTCACGACATCGTGGCAACGTCGCGTAAATTGCATGCGATGTGTTGCTGAAGCGATGGTTGGACGTTTCTGAGGTGTGCGTTCGTGAGACGAAAGCCATGAAGATTATCACGTTGCGAAATTTTACTAGACAACGACACATCATAGCACGATGACAAATCTTCCACTCCAAATTTTTCAAGTTTCTTATAACTTCTTATATCTTCTCAGAACACGCAGCGCGCGGTCTTCATGGCGTTTTCGCAACGCGTCAAAATAGAAGAGAGTCTTCTTTCCTTTTGCAGCCTCTCCGGGTGCCCACGAGCCGACCGCTCGCAAATCCAGGCGCATTCCCAGGAGCTCAAGTGTCCTACGCCAGGATGCGACGGTTCTGGACATGTCACGGGAAATTACTCATCTCACAGAAGTTTGTCCGGTTGTCCACGGGCCAACAAGCCAAAGAGTAAACCTCGAGATGGTCAAGATTCTGAGCCCCTGAGGTCAGTTGGCGCGAATACTATTAATTATGCGCTCTTTAATCTGACTGCACTTTCTGTTCACGCGATTAAGGCATTAATTGTCATACAGGTCGTCTTAAATTAATCGTGTTAAATTTTAATGAGCAATACCAATTGAGCTACTAACGAAAGAACTATTTTATCGATTAAATTTTGTGGGAGACTAATCATGCAAGACATGTTTAACGTTTAAGTACAACATGTATAATATTGCCGCAAATGTAGCGTACTTATTTTATCAAAATGAAATTTCTTAAAAAGAATTATTTTGGCGCTTGCGAAATTTTTCTTTCATAACTGTTTAATCTACATCCAGCTACATCGAAAAGTAGATATAAATTAATATAACGCAAAGGAGATCTGAAAAGAGCGGGGGAAGAGGGAGGGGCTGTCGCGAGTTCGGTAGGATTTGGTTTCACGACGCGATTACATCTCGCAAGTTCCGCAATTTGAGGGTGCGGCGGTAATCGCGATCTCAATTTGCGTTTTCGTCGCGTTCGCACGTTGCACGTAGCAGCTAACGCAGGTATCTTCTCAACCGCATTGCACGTACCGCGAGGCTGCCGGATGAGACCTGAGAAAGGGGAAATCCCGTTTCCCTCCCCGTAACCGCATCCTAACTCCCTTTGCCCGAGTTACACCCTGCGCAAAAGCGAAGACGCTGACTAATAACTGGCGGTTTCCGCTCGTTTCACGCTCGCTCTGTGCGGATGGATTATGTGGTGTTGGTGACGGTGGCGTTGGCATTTTGGACTACAGATGTCCAATCCCGGGTTGCGACGGGTCCGGCCATGCCACCGGCAAATTCTTGTCGCACCGCAGGTAAGGCTCGTAGGAACTTTCATGCAACGTTGCTCTGACTTGAGGATAATCATTGTTTTATGTTTTTGTTTTAGTATACAATTATTTTATGTATTATCAAAAATACGATGCTTTTGATATTAGCTTCTACAGATCGCAAAACTAACCGTTAAAATTGTCTGAATACTTGTAACTTGTTAAAAATGTTATATTATTCGAAATTACGTGTATGTTAAATAGTCAATATCCCGAGCTCTCGATATATCAAAAATTATAAAATCGTGGAAGGGCTAATGAGAGCTATAACACGCTGTTGACGGTGCGCAGTAACTAATAAGATTTATTCAATATAATTACAAAATTGTAACAATTTGCAACAATTTCTATAGTTCGATAATAAATTGGATCAATAATTATGCATAATTTAAATATAAAATATCATTTTAAATTGCTGTGATTATAAGCGTCCGCAGGATTTTTTCCAGGAGGGAGAGCCAATTGTCTCCTTTCAGGGAAAATTACAAAGAGAATATTAAGATTTTTTTTTTAATTTCTTATTTCAGGAGGGCAGTTGCCCTCTCTTGCCCCTCCCTGCGGACGCCTATGGCTACACGCCTATGGTTACACACACATTACTATTTCTTTGTTAAATGAGTATTGAATTTTTGATGATATACAACCGATTTCAATGATATTTGTGACTATAGTCACTGAGACCAGTGACCGTTTACCTATTTATTCATAATCTTTATACTTATTCGTAATCTTCATATATAAATCTTTATTTCCTTATTGCAGTGCATCTGGGTGTCCAATCGCAAACAGGAATAAGATGCGAGTCCTGGAATCTGGCGGTACAGTCGAGCAGCACAAGGCGGCCGTGGCTGCCGCGACAGCCATGAAATTCGAGGGTGTCAATTGCCCCACGCCCGGATGCGATGGACTCGGTCACATAAACGGCTCCTTCCACAGCCATAGGTCCTTGTCGGGCTGCCCGATAGCCAGCCATGCCGTAAAGAAACCGAAACCGGAGGACAATATGAGCATGTACAGCAGAGGAATCACCGGTGAGGATCGAGTTGCCTCTGATGTCGTCTCCGGCTGTCAATACTTAACGATCGAAGAATAATATTGCCACAGTTACGCTGTGCGTGAGACCAATCGTTACGAAGAATAACGATCGAATTTTGTCCAAAGAATTTGTAAAAAAAAATTCTCGCGCGCAACTGCCAAAATTAAGACCGCGAGATGCGTTTTTCTATCAAAACGCGCGGTAGAAAGAGAGAGAGAGAGATAGAGAGATAGAAAGAGAGAGAGGAAATGTTACGAAGTAGATAAGACAGTTTAAGTTCGCTCTCTGTTCTTTTCTATGCTTATGCATCATGCTCGTTCGGGACTTGCCGTCGACGCAATCTTTATTTCTTTTATTTCACAGAGTTCACGTATGGAAAAAAGTTTTCATTGATCGACGCCCGGACGAGCATGATGCTAAAACATACGGAATTATGTATCCTCCTTTGTAAACTTGTGCATATCAAACCTTGTACTTGATCCCGTGCTATGCCATACTCTGCTCTTCACGCAATGATGTGCTGTCATACCAATAAGAACAACCTCTTTCCTTATCCTTCCGTTTTTCTCTTGACCATCAAAGAACTCGTTTTCTTTAATTTCTCCTTTTTAAATATTTCTTTTCCCGTTTCGACCCCCTTTCTTTTTCTCAGTAATAAATGTTCCAGGTTTGCGAACAAATATCGCAACTGATTAGATACGAAAGGATGCCACAAATAGCTTATAAAAGAGAAAAAAATGAAGAAACAGAAGCAACAGAATCGAATATGATGGCGTTAATTTACATCTCATTTTTTTTCCTCCCTTTCGATTCGGTCCCGCGCAGGAACCTCTTCCTTCGTTATGTACAAGACAGAAATGTAAAATCGAAAAAAAAAATAACCGTATGTCTTAATGATGGAAAATAATATATTCTGATTTATTCTGGGATCAGCTCCTTTCATGTTGAGCTTGGAGCACAGTTACTTTTGAAGGTAAGGGACTGACGTATTCGCCACTTGTTTCCTATGTGTTTTCGATGTTACATTACAGAACCTCCACACACCAGTATTTTTACTTTTACGTGATGACGCCCGAGTGTTGGCAATATTTGTGAATCGTATCTTTGGCACTGTAAACAATCGTAAGCTTCTTATCGCTCATTCACGCGCAACAAAATGTCGCGCCGCGTACCAACGCCAGCACTCGGTGTCCTCCGTCTTTTTTTTTCTTCTATCTGGTATGATGGCACCTCACGCTAATTACCCCGAAACACCCCGACATTGTCCCGATCATACCATTTCCACGGCACTCCTGTCAGGTTCGTGCGTCTCTTACCGAGTCGGAGCACACGCTTGATCGAATGAGCCTCAAAGTGTCTCTCGCTTTTCTGCCGAGTTTATCACTTTGGCACGAACCGTACGCAGAAGAAACCGTACCGTCCTATTATCTCGAGACAAGCTATGATGCAGTGACTTGGGATGAACGAAAAGTGAGAGAGAAAGAAAAACATAGTACAAGAATAGAAATCATCAGAAATCATTTTATTCGGACCTGCATAATTGTGAATTCACAAATCGCTTCGCCTAAGTCACTGCCTGAACCGATCCTTGACGTAAATTTTCATTGCTCGCTACATTTCTACCTGTACCGCGTAAAAGTCCCGTAAACCCCTGTTCAGATTTTTCGATCTAACGCTTACCGATCGTGAATGGATAAAAAAAAAAGAAAAGAAAAAAGTAAGACTCGCCAGAATGCTTGTAATTTAAATTCGTACGAACTTCCGTCGGACATGGGAACTCGAATCGTGAGAGTTTCCAGTAGTTTTCCCATAACATTTGTTACGTATCACATATTAGGGTCGCATTGAGACGAAAGGGCGTACGAATCGCGCGCCGTGCACGCTTGATTGCGGATGAAACCGGCTCTCTGGAAAATCGGGAAATATATGATATAATCTCTCTTTCGGCCGTATAATGGGCAGTCGATCAAACTGGACCGTGTCTGTCCTGTCTTCAGGGTTGGAAGCCGGTGGTCCGGCTCACGGGGGTGCGGTAGGCACGGGTCAGGGTAACTCGAGCGGTAGCGGGACCGCCGGTGTCCAGAGCGAGGATCTCTACACACTGGAGGCTGAGATCACCGAGCTCCAGAGAGAGAACGCCCGGGTCGAGTCGCAGGTCTTGCGCTTGCGCTCGGATATCACCGCCATGGAGAATCAGCTCAAGCACGGAGAGAAGGTCAGTATTTGCTCAGTCGGTAGTATACCGTATGTCGAATAAATAAATAACAAATAATTAGAAAAATAGAAACTGTTATTTTTAGATTGATCTTGATGATCGTAAGCTAGTCGCATTGGCCTTATCGCGATCGTGAAATTGGATTTCATTTTGAAAGTTAAATTACTAAATTCTAATACTGCGTTAAGATAATTGTTTATTAATTGATCCTTTTTCTCTATAATATATTATTATTTTAGAAAAAATTTTACATAAAATGATAACATATAAACAATTATTATATTAAACGATTCTTTTTCTTTTAACCGTATGCTGGTATTACATATAACTAACCGGTGGTTGATTAGATCATTTCGCACATTAAAATCACACATTAAAAAAGAACGTATTTTAGAATATTTTATTGTAAATTTAGCTGTAACAATTTATATGTTGTATATTTAAGTAAAAGCATTTTTGTTATTAAAGCATTGTGTTAAATTATTTTTTGTTTTTTATCGATCTTGTGAATGAGCATGATTGGTTTCGAAGTAACGTGTTCGTAGACATCATCTTGCGCGCCAACATTGCATTGACAAAAACACCCTATCATTTCTTTTTGCAGGAAACCACAACGATAGCTCAGCGCAACAATAATCTGACCGAGTACTATCAGTCATTGCGCGACAACATGATCACTCTGCTGGAGCAAGTGCGAATACCGAACGCCCCGGGCGGACCGCAGGAGAAAATAGGCCACGAGAACTTCGACAGTTACCTGACGAAGTTGCAGACTCTGTGCACCGCCGACGGCTACTGCGCCGATGAGAGCAACCGGCCGATTTACGAGACGGTGAAGACCGCTCTGCAGGACTTCACGGTCCTGCCGACACCCATCTGAGACCATCCTTAAAGATCGACGATCGGGTACTGAGTGTCGCTCTCGGAACTCGCGCGACCAAGCGATTCGGCGTATTCGTGACGCGAATCGCAGTCGTTTCACTCTCATCCACTGAAGACGAGTGAGTGGAACGGTGCGAGAGAACGGTGCCCAGTTCCCGATTTAAACGTAAACACGTAAAAATCGTCACATGCACGCACGCACGAGAAGGAACTTGCGTCGATCGTGACTGAGGACTCCGCGGATCGGCCTATCAATCTGGGAGAAACCCGGCTTCGTGACACACGTGTGACTCATCCGGATGTTGTGGCGAATCCGACCGTGCGTCACACGTACCTGCATACGCGTGAATTTCGGACTGCGTCACTTGGGCGACGTCAACTTGCGATCACGTTCGATCGTCGGGTGACGATGTCGGTGAAAGTCGTCGTGGTCGGTCGAGCATGCCGACCGACTCGCAGGCTGCTTAGAAAACGCTATAACGGCATCTAACCGATATGACGGCTTCATCGGAGCATCCGAACTAAGCTAACGGACTATTATTTACGGGGTGGCGTTACCCTCGTAGCGATATATCTTTTGTACATAATGATGTCTGCGTCAAATATCACGATGGACGGCGACCGCTATCGCCGCGTATGTACATACACGGGAGAAATTGCGTTTATATATTATTCGACAGATTGATGGTTAAGTCGCTCTAAGTCGTGTAAAAAATGATTAATTTAGCTGTATATCGGATTCATGCCACTTAACGCTGTGTAATTGTTATTACCGTTTAAGCGAGGTCAGCGCGCGATTTACGAGGATTGGTGCGTCTACCAATGACGTTTCTCCGCTGAAAACCCAAAGGCTACTTATAAACCAATTTATCGGCTAACTATACCAGCTAGTCACTATTATTATTATTATCATTATTATTATTACTATATTATTATTGCAATTATTATTATTACTACTACTGTAACTGTTACCACCAGCCAGATCATTTTTAGCGACTAATTCAATCGTCATTATTGCTACCATTACTCTTACTACTGTCGATAAAATATAATCACGAAGTATACCAACATATTTATATAATATTATCGAATCTATAAGAAAGAAAAGTGCGTTGTCTATAGGCTGTACATAGTCACAGAGATATACAATTATTATAAGGACAAGAATCGCTGGCGATAATAAGCTGCGATTTCGGTGGGACGACGAAAGAGAGAGAGAAAGAGAGAGAGAGAGAGAGAGAAGAAGAGGAAAGAAATGCTCACGAGGTCATGCGTGGCCTCTTTATTAACAGCTGTCAATCGCAAGTCCGATGCTTTGTCGAATTTATGCTTATTCGAAGCGAGTGATCAAATCTCAATTGTTTTATCAAAGACACAAGGACGGATCGAGCTTTGCGTTCTTTCGTGACAGACGCGACCAATTCGGTCGGAGGATATTCGTTCGCATGTGCAATAATTTCAGAATGCGTCGCATCCCCTGTATATTCGCGATAACTTACGACCGCGTCGTGAGACGTGTACATTTGTATCGGCGCGGTTATTATTGTTTCGTTGATCTATTGTGTTCCTATTTGTGTTATTATACGTCTGTCTTGCTGCTGGAACGAGGAATGCGGGGAAGCTACAGGAATTTGTAAATATCGAAAATCCAACTCTGAGTCGTAAGAATTGTCGCTTCTCGTTGGAGTTGTATGAATGTTATTATTACTATAAGACATGCCAGAAATTTTCGTTTTCGCTGATTGACATCTACGTGTAAATCAATCGATCGACATAGATGCAAGAGAATTTTATTGACAATATAATTTTTGAAAACACAAAATGAAAACTTAACTGTGGATTTATTAAAATAAATATAGATATAATTAAAAAAGGAAAAATTTTTGTGACGCACTTATAGATCATTGCTTTATCATACGCGTATTTATTACAGTCATCATTTATACTGCCGAGAAAAATGCTCTCAGTATGTTATAATAATATGTTTTAGATAGTTTAATAGTTCTAATATTCTAATATTTTTTTTTCTTCAAATTATTAACACACACAAAGTGATAACGTCAAGATTATGAAATTATGAGATATAGAATCTTCGTGAAATAGCAGATATGTCGATCGGATAATTTTGCCGATATGAAGCTGCATTATGTTAAAATTATATTATGTTCGCTACAACTATGTGTATTAGATAATGTATATAAAGAGAAGGAAAAATTAATTGTTTGTCTGAGATGCTGATGAGATGGGAGAAGTCGCGTGCAGAAGAAGTAAATATACTTTAATCAACCACCGTGTAGTGAGAGTAATAATAAATTACAGATAGCGATAGTCGACCGACAATTACGAATAATCTCGACGTTATAATTATTCTTGTCACTATCATTGTCATTATAATTACGATTATCATCGTCACTGTCATAAAACGATTTTCTTTTTATTTCGAGTTAGCGCAATTGGCATGTAAAAAGGAGAAAAGAATGAATGAAAAAACAGGTAACCAATAATCAACAGTCACTTCATTTTAACTATCGAATATTCAGTTCTGTTATGCTACAATTAATATACTCTATGATATTTATTATTAGTATTGTCATTATCATCTATTAGTTTAAATTTAACTTATTGTTATTATTGCTATTATCGTCAGTATTATTTTATTATTATTATTGCTACCAATTTATTATCATTATTATCGTTACGTTTTTGTCACTATTACGATTATGATTGTTGTCGTTAATAAAAATCTACAGGTATATAAGTTCAATAACATGCTTTAAGTAAGTATAAATGTTACTCCGATTGAATAAAGGGTATTTATCGATGAATACTAATCATTTCTCCTTCCTCATCGTATTTATGTACGTTTTTAATGTTCGTTTATAATACTCGTTTGATAAAAGACAAGTTGTTTAAAATTTGCATGTTAGAAAAAAGAAGAGCTAATTTAAAAATGGTAATTACTTTATCAAAATTTTAAGTACATATTTTTACATTGATATCATTTTAAATGCAAGATAACACAAGGATAAGTAAATAATATGCGATCTCGTACATAATTTAGCAGGAAATAATGATAAAAGGATACAAGAGAATAATAGAAAGAAACTTGCTGTAGAAAAATCTCGTATCTTGTATTTGCACTTTCGATATAAAAAAGTCTTATTTTACAAGCATCGCGCCATTGCATTCGACAATGTTGCTTCATAATATCTACACGTATATATATATATATATATATGTATATATCACAATAAAATGGACGTGCGAATGGCTTTCGCATGAGTGTGCTGTGCGCGCGTGTACGTATTTAAAGAGACAAAAATGATATGGCAGGAGATGATTCTTCAGTAAATTATGCGTAGCTGAACTCGCAACGCGCTAAATGCTCTATTATTGTGATTCCTCTCCGGTTCATCGTGGGACGCGATCCTCTCTTCGAACGTACGTCATGATCCCGACAATGTCCCGGAGTGAGAAAATCTAACGCGAGCATTTCCCATCACATATAAAAAATCATGTGAACTTAATAGTGAATAGTTGAGCTGCTTATTTCGAAAGTGACGTGGGTCAAATATTGGAACACGACGAATTTTAAATATTATATTATGAGGGAGGAGAGGGAGAAATCGATACGATTTACGTATTTTAGCGTGATCCCTCCAATTTTCTCCACGTCACTTCCCAAATAACGCACGATCATAACGAGATGAATTAAAAATGCATATTCTAGAAAACACGTGTTTGCTCCGTCAATTAACTTTAAGAAACCACCGTTTCTACAGATCGGCATCAATCAGGCACGACTGGAATCGTTAAATTAAATGAACAGCCGACCGCGAGCTGAACGAAACATCTGACTGTCAAAAGTCGTTACTTCATTCTCGCGGTTATAGAACGAGCGCAATTGATAGAAATCGCGGTCGCTATGACATAATTCATAGCAGATGGATTCTTGTTGAGACGCTATCATCGGATCATATTGAAAATGAAAAAAATATGATATGTATAAATCTGTACGTTTGCAATTGTGCATTGTGTATATTCCTATTTTCTCAGATCCGTGCGATTCCATGAGAGATTCCACTTGACTTTCAACAAATGAAAAAGCGAAACTCGGATTCATGATATAATATTCGAAAGTAGTCGCAAATCTTTAGGCCACATTAAATAAACTCACGGATATCGCTGTCACAAACTCCGTTCAACGATTTTCTGTTTCTTTTTGGATCATAGAAGTTAACAGTAACATAGATATAAAGGAAGAGTTAATCGATGTCGGTGCCAACGGTTCACAGTGTCTAATAAGTAATAATCTAAGCAGTCGATATCTAAGACGTTGCGAAGAGATCCTTTTTCGATTCTTGCTCGTGGAAACGTGCAAGAGCTTTCTTTGAATGAGGTTTAACTTCCTCTCCCTTACATCTTGCGCAATTATATGTATATAATAACGCATCTCGTAACGATGAGAGCAAACAACGGAATTATCATACGATCATATTATTCGCAGTCCACAGACGTGATCGCTCTTCGCAATTGATAATGGTATACGTCAATTCTCCAATTCACGTCGCAGATGCGTATTTTTTCATTTTGGTCTCTATTTTTAGCATTATAATCTCACCTGGAACAAAATAAAACTTTGAGAAGCTAGTCCTACTTATAAATTTAAAATACTCTATCATATATTTAATTAATGATTT
This sequence comes from Cephalotes varians, assembly GCA_037157785.1. NCBI lineage: Eukaryota > Metazoa > Arthropoda > Insecta > Hymenoptera > Formicidae > Cephalotes > Cephalotes varians. The sequence goes on from JANQDE010000031.1 coordinate 1,111,917, forward strand.
TACTATTATAATTAAAGAATAACGAATATAATCGATGTTGGTTGGTAAAATAAAAATTAATAATTAAATAAAACACGAGATTCTTGTATCTTGAAATAACGTTAATCAATTTTATCAATTTGAAAAAAAGATGTATTTTAAATATATAATTAAAGATATATAAAATAACTATCTTTTTTAACTGCGAGATAACATTATTCACGTTTCAAGGCGTAACGCTAAGAAATTTCCGAATATTCTTACCTCGCGTATGGCGGTGGCGGTGTTAGCGTTGGAGAGACAATACTAATAGTCGTCGGAATAACTTGTCCTGAGGATAACGGCGGCGTGCTACCATTGCTCAACCTGATTAATTGACTAGGATTTAGCTTGATAGCATCATCGTAGCTTGGTGGTGCGTCCGTTACCGCCTCGTAATCCGGCGGCTTCTGCCTCGACACGCCAGGCGGTTCCTCGATGGAAATCACGTGGATTGGGTCATCGATCTTTAAAAGGAGGATTGGTTAAGTTAGCTTCAGCGTATTATAGAATTCAATTGCATAACTTTGCGGAATTGTATAGCTTCGTTGGTTACTTTCGTGTTTAAATGTTTCTTACTTAACTTCAAGAATTTATATCAGTTATTTGATCTTAAGAGCTTGTTATTTGATTTTTTAAGAAAAACTCATTTTGCTAATTGCACTCTGAAATTTTTTGAAGACTGTTACTTCGAACATCAATGAAATTACCTTCTTTTAATTTAAGGACTTCTGTACGCGTTATTTAATACTTTGCAACTTCGGAAATTCTGTAACTAAATAAGATGCGAAAATTTCTATGAGTTATTGCGTTTGTTATTGCGTTTTTTCACAATGTAGCCTCGAAAATTCATAAAAGAAGTTCAAGACTTAAGTTCAAGACCTCTTAGGATTACATAACTCAATTTTATGATTATAAAACAACTACGCAACTTCGACGTTCAATTTAAGTTCCCCAATGATAGCGAACGTGCGTTCGCGAGAAAAAATATGTTACAGTTAATCATTATGGAAATACATCGTCGCCAGGGTCTATTTAAAGTATCCAGATCGCCGGTCTCGCAGTTCCCGCGATATTCTACATGCCGCGTTATAAGGATATTCACCCGGAAGTGCACATTCGTGCTATATTCGTCGTAGGTCGTCTATAGATATCTACGTACCTAGCTTTCTCGGTATTCTTCGGAAGCATTGTGTCCGGCTGAATATAAGTCGCGAAAGAGCACACGCGAGATGCATATAGAGTGACGTACGAGACGCGAGCGCGGTTCGACGAGAATAGCAGCGGTTATTTGCGGTGATAAAAAAAGCTTCGTTGGAAAATTGCATAATGAGCCCGAGTAGAAACGGCGAGGTGAACGGCTGTGACCCCGAGGTCCTCTTTCTCTCTCTCGCGGCTGCACAAAATTCTTTTTTGTTAAAACGCGTTCGATTATTACCAATCTGTAGGCGCGAGCTCGAAGATTCGAAAAAAACAACGCTGTTTGATTAGACATAGACAGATGATGTTCCTTGTTACATATCACTTGTACATATTTTGTACATACACGTCGAGTCATGATGATCGAGTCGCGGGAGAATAATATGATGCTATAATAAATAATGATATAATTGAGATCATGCCGCATCATGCTCACGTAAGAGATCTAATAAACAAAATTAATTCTTTGTAAATGTCTGTCTAATAATCAATTGAATTCAATTATTCGCAAATGAATTGCATCAACCAATCGGTATAACTTCCGAATTTATGCGAAGAATTCTCAAATTTGACGTCACTGATAGAAAGATTAAGAAATTACGCAGAAGTGCAGTGTCGCATCTATCGCGCTACGACTGTTTCGATAATTTATTTAAAAAATTTTCCAAGTGTCAAATGCACTGACTTCCTTCTTCACAAGCAATGTCGCGATAAATCATTATCTCAAAGGTTATCAAGCTTCCACGAAAAATTAATTACACATTGATTTAAATGTATTTCTGAGAATCGAGTGCATCTCTCGATTTGGGGAACACCCAGCTTTGAACAGACAGAGAATAAATGTCATGATAAAATCAAGAAGTGGGTAAAGTCCCAAGAGGTAATATATGTATATAATTCGATGTGTCATAGATTCCTCATACAAGCGAGAAGTAGACATGTGAGACTTAATTTGAAGTCACGAAATTGACAGCAAATATTTCTCGTGGTGCTATCGCTTCGATATCAAATTAGTTTCGGATTATCGATTTAAAAATTTCAATCAGATCTATAAAATCTGTACGATAAATAGCCCAAGGATAAATAATGATAAATATAGCTCGGTAAATATTTCCGGGTGAATATCCTTATAACAGCAATCGACATTAGAGACTCTGCCACGACCTCCTTTGCTGACGTGCACTATATCTTTTTTGCATATACAATGTAACGAAGCATAAAGAATGGACAGGCAAACATTTGAAAATGGACAGGCCGTTTATTTTTCTAGAGAATATTCGCCGATAATTTCACGGAAAAGAATTACGGATTTAAAATAGCATTGTCTAGACAGGTAAGAGGGAGAGAAGAGAAACGAAATATATATTTCGTAATGAGAAAGACGAAGATTTGTGATACAGTTTTAGATTATTAGTTATCGTCAATATTAGATATTAAATACTATTATCGGTTCTAATTAAATGTCATTAGACAATTATTATTAATAATATTATTATTGTTATAGTAAAATGATTATTGTTAACATTAGATATTAAATATTATTATCTTGTAAAATTCACGGTAATGGACTGATAATACAATACTTTTAAATTTTCTCTTACGATATGCTAAAATTGTTTCTAATAATAGTGACGCTGATTAGACATGCTGATAACGATATTAGATAGATACCGCAAGAGAAATAAAAAGAGTGCGAATCATTCATTGTATTTAAAGTATATATTAACAATAACGTTAATCTTTTATAAGGAGGATATATTACCGATTTCGAGGAAAATCGAAGGCATTCGCGGAATCGTTTGTAATATTTCCGTCATTCGAAACCGAAAGGAGGAAATGATAATAACGTGATGCAATCATGACTTTGCGCCGTTCCATGGATGACGCCAGTCTTAGTCTCACGATCTCAGAACCGTTTCTATCGCTTGAAATTTTTACGATGTCCGCAAACATCAGACGCGTGTTTTACCAGCAAGAAAACGTGCGACGAACGCAGGGCGTGTTTACCGAACATTTTAATGATTTATGAACGTCACGATGTATTATCTGATATGTATAAAAGTGTACTCTCTTTATCTTTTTCTCTTTCCTTTTTTCGTATCTCTTGCTTTCACTAAGCTCCGTTCGAAGGGAAAAAAGAAGTATGAGCTATAGATCGTGGGTATATTATTAAGCTTCTTCTTATTCTGTCCACCGTCGCTGGTAATTGCGGCTTACTGTTAGGCTAGGGTATATCTATAGATAATACGCGCTCCTCGTGGTTTATAATAGGGGGTTGACCCGGATCGATTTAAAAACGTTTTAATCTGAGGGGCCTTCAACTGTGCCGGAGACCTGCATCTTTTCGGAGCAGGTCTAAAGAGATCATATATGATAAATATTTATCATTACTTCCAACCTGTGATATTATTAGAATGTTTGGCAAAATTATGTTAACATAAATGCGAAAATATAAGTATTAATATAAAATATTATTTGCATTGAGATTAAAATCAATATAGTTAGTGAAAAGATGATTGATAAATAACAATTAATAACAAACAAAACAAAAAGAGTAAATATTATTCGTATGAAAGAAATATCAGAGTTTTTATGACTTTTTAAAAATAAATTTTAAATTTAATTTAATTTTTTCTTTGGGTAAAATAAAAATAATAAAAATAATCGGATAAATAATCGTATAATTAGTTTAATAAATAATATTTAATATAACTCAAAAAATAGTTTAATTAGAAAATGAATTCGGAACATTTGAGACGCAATTTACTATTGTTACATCTTTTTGCTTGATAAAAATAAAACTTTTGCTTTTGTAATTTTAAGCTTAATGAAAAAACTGACATAATTGCAAAACAACACGATATGATTTTACGATATTACTTACTTTACTTACTTTTACGATATTACTGACGATGTTAACTCAATTTGGGATTATGTCGTGAGTAGAGTATAACATTCGCAGAGTATAAGAGGCTAATAATTATTATTACCCGCATTAGCACACGCATACGAAACTTCGCGTGATAGCAATGATTAATGAAGGCAGCTTTACAAAAAAAGAAATAATTAATTATATCGGAAAACCGATAAATGTGGAGATTTGCTATATGATTTGATATATGAATCATAGCTCTAATTCTTGACATGACTTTCTTCCAAATTCGATTTAAATTAAATAACAATTTTCTTTGAACTAAAATAAATTCGCTAGATTGACAGTCCGTGAATTACCTGTGCTGTGATCGGATGGTTCGTGTGTTGCATGTGCGTGCTCGTCCTAGTTGGCGGTGCGTGCAACCAACAGCACATGGCGGCGCAAATGAGGAGAGCCCCGGCGACTATACAGGCGACACCGACGTAACGCACCGGTTCAACGTAGTTCTCCGCTAAACCCAACCAATTGATGAGAGCCCCGACACATAACAGGACCATTCCGTATCGGTACGGACGTTGCGATCTCCGTGATTCCTCCAGAGACATAGCTGAAACATGGAATGTGTTTTTTTTTTAAACTAGACATCACAGACGTGCGCTTCGCGCACGCGTCTTTAGTTTTTTATTTTTTACTTTTTTTATTATTATTTTTTAATAAATTGCAATAATAACCTTCTATTAATGCACATGTCTATAAATTGTCATTTGCTAATTCCACGATGACAGCTGCTCACGAAGTTAGCGCAGAGAGGAGAATCAATCAACATTGCGGAAAAGTAGCAACAATACTTCGATATATGCGAGTATCGATTTAACATCTCCTTTTTTAGAAAAGATTCTAACGTTTGCTATCCAACAAATTGAACATAGAAACGATTTTCTTCGACGATACGCGTGTCCTTGTAAGGATGGATGTTTTTTGAGAGAATTATATGGGTGTATTCATATGTCTCCGTAACATGAAAACTTGTTTGCAACGTATCGGATAGAACACTCTGTTTGATTTGACATTGTTATAAATAGATCGCGAGGCAAACGCACGTCGCTATCAATCATTTGATTTGTAGACAGTGACATTCGTCAATGTGGAGTTGGGAATCGTTTCGCTTAATATGAATGATGTTAGTGTAACAGCTGTCGCAAATATGGCGGCAGTTTACTGCTCCTATTAAAATTTAATAGCGCGTAGGTAATACTTAATCGAACATGCGTTTCAACTATCAGACTGTGCAGAATTATAACTTAATCTATAAATACGTACGATTGTCAAACGGTGATTAACATACATATCCGATTACTGATTCTTTAATAAGATTCTAACGGTGAAACGAAGCAGAAATTGTCGACGTTAGCTCGATTCTTTTGTCCATCGTATATAATATACAAATATGTCTTCCCTAATATTCTTCAATAAGTTATATAAAATTATATAAAATAAAAAAGATTATTATTAAAAAGATTTACGTATTCGCATAATTTAATAACGGTAATCGACGAAGCATATTTTGCAGAATAATGGAACAAAATTTCCGCACGTTTTTCGTCCTTGAGAGATGGGCAAGTTCTATGCGATTTTATTAAGATGGCCAATAATATTGACGAAAGTAGAAAGCGTTTGTCAAGAGACACGTCTTGACAAAAGACACGTCACTTTTGAAAGTAGGTTATTCGTGCAAAACTCCATTACTCATCCATCCCTCGTGAATATCAGGAGGGATGACAAGCAATGACGTCAAGAATTAGGTGGACAATAAATAATGTTCTCGAGTGGAATTAGCGGACGCGCCCTGATATATTTTTGTCTTGTAGACCGTTTACCGTTTTATTATAATACTAATTTAACATGTACTACGCAATAAAAATTCGCAGTTAATAAAAGACGAAATAAAAATGTGCAATATAATTAAAATTTAGTTAACTTGAACCACGTAGAAAAGCTGAAGTTAAATTTAACGCATAATAGCTCAATACAGTTGAAAGAGTTAAACTTTCTCCCTACTAGCGATAAATTAAAAATTATACGAGCATTTTATTTAGAGAACTTTATTCCAGTCATGATCACGTCATTATTCCAGTTACTATGTTACGTGCGGAAATTTTGTTCCAGTTACACGTCAATGATTCCAGAATTTTGATAATCCCGACTACTACTTTAACATTAAAAATATTTGTTATAATGTATATTATCATAAGACTCTCATGATAGTATACCTAAGCAAGTGCGATAAATGGCATCTACTAATATATAATTCCATTCAAATCGCCGAATTAAATTATTCAGGAATTTAATTCATCAAGTGAACTTATCGTTCTTATATAATTTATCAGTTGAGCGGCTATTTATATTCTTCGATTATCTACAAAGTAGGCTATATGCAAATGATTACAATGCGTAGATAAGTCGTGTCGACATTAATACGAAACGATCAATACTCGTCATATTCAGCATTAAATTGTTATTGTTATTGTATAATTTTAATAACAATAACATTGTTATTGATATAATTATTAAAAGCGCTCATTCCTTTTATGTCGCGAAAGTAAAATGCGAAAGCCTATTTCTAAAACGATATGCTCTGAAAAACAATATAATTATCGTGTATCGCACATATTGCATCTATAATTGTTGTCATAATGGCATTGCTAATTCCACTTTAATATACTTTAATTCATAATAAGGTTAACCACATTAACATTAATATCGGAAAAACTGAATTCCGATAATGCGAACGTAAGTTTCGAGTTTTGAACGTATGCAAATTAATATAACGCTATCTCCTTATCGCACAGCTTATTAATGACGCCTATAAATAACGTGATTCAATGTTGCTCCTTGAAGTGAAGAAAAAGTGTTCGATTTTTTTATCTTATATCACACCTTTGTTGCTAGTCTTAAAAACACTACGCAAGTTTAATTAATATAACATACTGTAATTAGTTTACCACTGGACTCGTCCATGGTGTTCGGATATCAGGAGTAGGATGCCTATAATATTGACGTTGTCTTTCGACTAGCAAATTTTCCAGGCGACTAACATATCGCGTCGCGGGTCGCAGTATATAAGGCGACACGAATATAATAGAGAGTGAGAGATCGTTCAATTCCGAGCGACGCACGATTATACGATCCGTGCGTGTCGCCGAAATCGTAAAGATAAAGTCTTGTTTTCGTCACGTTATCGCTGAGAAATCAGCATCCAAGCTCACCTAAAACACGTGAGAGGAAAGCTGTAAAATCGTTTCACTGCGACGATACGCGATTTTTTTGTATGCATTTATATGCGTTATATCAGCGAAGATATACACGCGTCGGACAGACTCCGTATGCGTGCACAAACCAACGCAATGACGCGGCCGCGAAATTAATTCCAATTTACATACATACTCGAGAAGCAACATCCAAGGACGTACTACGAACCTTTTCAAGAGACTAGACTATGTTCAATGAAGTGCAGGATATTGGTTAAACACAAGCTGTTTTGATGTAGATGTTCCATATTTTGTTTGAGCTGCCATAAATTACGGACAGAGTATATCAGAGTACATACGTACATATCAGAGAATGTGTTACAATAAAAAGGAGTTCAGATTGGGCAAGCTTGATCGTTGCATTTTCGATTTTGTGATGAAAATTGTTTTGTGTGCGTCTTATCGACTTTTATTCCAAGTGTATCATTTTTTAATCGTCTAATGTATCATATTGTTATAGTTAGAATATGCAGAATATTCCAAGGTCATCAGGAAGTATTCAATAATGAGTACATGAATATTTAATAATGAGAGTATATGAGTAATAAAAACATTGTTGTGTTAATTTTTAAATTATAAGAAGCTGAAATTGAAAAACTTTTGTGGAAATTAAGAAACTGTAAAAATTAAGATGCAAACAGATAATGAAGTGTTTCTAAAAAAATTAATATTTTTAACTTGATGTCATTGTTGCGGTACTCAATATTAAAAAGTTAAAAGATTTAGGAATGACAAATTAGAAATTATTTGAAAGGTATTATTAAATTAAGCATTGCATTATTTGCATTAAAATATTGCACAGTTAATCGTAATTCAATTAATTGATTTTTCTGTTCTAAAAGGAAAAGTTTCATTAACTGATTTATGATAAAAATAGTATGTGAGTAAGACAGAGACGTATGACAAAAGATATATCTGATCGTTGAATATCGATTTCTGTTATAAAAATATTTTGAATCTACATCTTTCAGTTTCATTAACTGATTTGTGATAAAAATAGTATGTGAATAAGACAGAGACGTGCGACAGAAGATCGTTCTGATTGTTGAGTATTGATTTCTGCTATAAAAACATTTTGAATTTATATGTCAAGAAAAAACGATTAAAAATTACGTTAATTATCAAAAAGAAAATTTCGTACGATATTAGATTTAAATATAAACTCTAACACAAGAATTATGCGATATCTAAATTTGCTGACGTAATTAATAAATCCAGTTACGAAGACATTGTTTAAATTAAGATAGATTTTATCGTTCCCGGTTTCATGAATTATTACCTATTCAATCCGAGAGTTCAAAGCTGACGCGACAAAAGTTCGCTGACAACGCTGATATTCTCCTTTTAACTGGTCGTAAAAGTGGCGGCCGTTGATAACAACAAAAGAGGACAGCAAGTGATATTATCAGAGTAATTACTGGTAAATGTCCGTAAATTTGCATTGGCATATTTTACGTAATTAGTCTCGATAATTGAATGTTTGGACATAAAAAATATTACAAGCAGTGAAATAAGTAGAATCAAATATATGATTCATGCTAAATTCACGCTAATTCAATAAAAATTTTGAGTTGATGTAATACGTTATTTAAATTGATATCATCTCGATAAAATTTCAAGAATGTTGACTAATATTTGTATAAGAAAGTAAATATTTAACAAATACTTTTCCCGTACAACGTGATGACAACATTGTGTGTGTATGTGTAATATTTGAGATAAATGCAATCTAATTTCCTTTCATGTTTTAACAGATGTGCTTTACGATTGTATTATCTGTTATCTAACATTTTTTTCTTTTTTTATCTATAAATTTCTCCAATCTTTATAGTAATATCTTATCGTAAGAATAACAGACGTTTTTTGTACGCGCAAAATAGAAGAAACAAAAAATGGGAAGCGCGTAGATCGCACTTTGGATCGGCCGTATCGGAGGTATGCACAAATCATATCGTATATCATTAGAAAAACTAACTGGCATTGCTGTATTAGGTATAAATAACTCATCTTTTGTTCGCTGTTCGTTCATCATTTGTTTGAATACTTCTATTCTTACATTTATCACACGAAAAAGAGAAAATACTTATTTATTGCTAAAATGACATCTCGCATATCTGTTTGTATCAGCAGGTTGCATACATTTTGAGCAACGTAAGTAGATGTGCTAAATCAATGATGCATGATAGTGCATTTCTAATTATTTATAGCATGCAATCACGTCATATAAAATTATGTCGACAATAATAAATGCAACTTTCTACATTTTATAATAGTAATAAAAAAATTTACATTCAAATTGTATTGTTTCCGAACATTTCTACGCTACATGTGGTCATTCAAATGTAAAATAATGAGAGGACAGTGTAAAAGAGAAAATAGTAAATATAAGAGAAACAGAGAATAATATGGAAATTCGACTAAATTTAATAGTCAAAATAATATTAAATTCGGAATAACATAATATAATAAGACAAAGAAGAGCTAGAAAATGTTAATTTATATAATACGATAAGGAATATTATTAAGTTGTTAATATTAAAATTAAAGTTGTTAATATTATATTATAGTTAACAGAAGCTCAATAGCATCAACAAATTCAAATATAGCGATAATTATTGTGCGCTAATGCAAGCTTTTACTTGAAAACGAGTGCATCGATGACAATCTAAAAGAAACATACGGTGATACACTTTTCACATTTTGCCGTACCCAAGAAGTCAACTGAACATACAGTATGTATTTCCCGGCTGTTGGTGGATCGATCCGTCTGTGCTTTCGTGCATTTTACATTTTATCGAACGGTCTCCCCAGACCGCAGGCGTGCGTGACGGATCTCTTCTATATTTACACGTGCGTGCGTCGGGGCCAGTCGGGGCCCTCGCGTTCGTGTCGGACCTTCGTGAAACGGCCAGAAAACGATCGCGACTATTACGTCAATGGCTTGCACGACGGTCCGACATGTGTGATAGTTACATGGTTATCCTCGTCGCGCTTACATGGTTTAACCTTAACCCGGTTTCGCACCTCGCACATGGTAGCAGTAGATAAGTAAATGGTCGACTTTACGCATACGGAGTCGCACGAAGACGGGTGAAAAATATCCATGAGAAATAGTCTTATTTATTGTTGCGTCTCGTGTCTGTATTCGCATCATTCCTCTGATACGATCGATTCGAAGTACGATCTACGTGCTTCCCATTTTTCTACCTCTTCTATTTTGCGCGTTTTATTTATAAAAAAACGTTTGTTATTCTTGCCATAAGGTATTGATAAAGATTGGAGAAATTTATAGGTAAAAAAAAAAGAAAGAAAATTATACAGATGAGATACAGCTGATAATTTCATTTCTTCAAAATTATTTGAGTATAAAATATTAGATACACAATGAATATCTTCTGACCTTTTAAATTGCTACATATTATATATTTATAATTTTTTTAAATATTTGTAAAAATATATATAATTTTGAAATTTGTAATTAATCGATCGAATATTAACTGAATTTCTTATAGTCGTTTTTGCAAATGAAACGCATTTCTTTCTCGAGGTAGAAGAACGACAAAAATATTCTTCAACAGTTCTCATGTTATTACGTGGTAAGGAGTTTTTATCACATTCCTACGTGTTTAGCACTGTGCGAAAGCTGATCGTGACTGCAAAAATTCGACGAAGAGCAATAATATATTCATAATATATGGCGTCACTGATATAGCGTGTGTTATCGCGCTTTCATAGACTCAACATTTATGTCATAAACATTTATGTCATAATTATAAATCTTTTCAGTTATTCTCTTCTGAAATTATTCATAGTTTTTAAGAAAGATTGTAGACTGATTCATAAAATACATAAAATAAAAAAAAAAATAGAAACGTAAAGAAAAAATTTTTAAATTTAATATCACTTCTAAAATATTACTTCTAAAAATAGTCTATTTAAGGAAAGTCTATCTAAGGAGTCTATTTAATTAAATTTTATTATCTTACAAATACAAATTTTGTAGAATACGATATGCTCATTACACACGCAAATTATATTTAATTTATATAAATAGAAATTATTATAAGCATTAAGTAAACAATACTCGTGTACAGCAAAAAAAAATATTTGTAGATATCAAAATATCTGCGGCGCATTAATAACGCACAAAAATAAATGCAATGTTTAACTTTTCCAACTGAAATATATGCAGATTTTTACATATACTTGATATGCGTTCATAATTCAAGCTGTTGCACCTGCAAAGCATAAAGAGCATGATAAGGAGACATGACAAACACGTTCTTCGCGAATAAATCCGTCTTTAAATTTTAAGCATCTGCAACCATGTAACAATGTCTGCTTAACAATGTTTTATAACGAATTGAGAATAATCAGATATACATTAAATATGATAAATGCTTATGATAAATGCTTTCACGTAATTACTCAATTAACAAGTTGAAGAGCAAATGAGAAACTGAAACGGAGAAACAGAAATAATTCTAATCAAATTAGAATTAACAGCTTAACTTTTCATAAAAATTCTATTACCGTATAATGACTTATATTTTAGCAATAATATTTTTATAGTATTTAGCTATATACGAATTTAAAAAGATGTAAGAGATAAAAGTACGCGCGATTTACAAATATGATGGAAAATATATATTATATATTTAAATAAATTATTTTTATTTTTGTACAAAAGAAAAGAATTTTTCAATTCTATATATTCCATATAATAATAAACATCAATTTTTATAATAATGTATTAATAATAAGTATGTACGGTATGTCCCAAAAGTTTCCGAACTTTCTTTAAAATTCACTCTGTAAAGTAAGAATTATAAAATTTTATTTATAATCATTCGAAATACATCCCTTCCGAAGAAACACAATGTTTACGACGATCGCTTTATGAAATCTAAATAGCTTTAGAAAACTCCGCTGAAAGTCTTTCTTTGAGATGGTTGAAATGTTTTCGGTCAAAGCCGTCTGGATGTGTCCAAAATAATGTCGAACTGCTTTCCTTTCAGCTTCATTTTCAGTTTCGAGAACAAAAAATAGTCATATGGTACCAATGGTGAATATGGGAAATGATTAGGAACTAAGACCAATCTGGAAGCGAGAAATTTTCGCTATTTGTTTTTTTCTCCATCGTGATTTCTCGACGAGTGTCACAAAAGTATTGTCAGTTTTATACTCGTGGTAAAACAACCGTTACATGGATCTCCATTCAACTTATAGAATTTATGAATGAAACTTCAAAGAAGATGCAATTTTATTTATAATGATGACACTAATACTGTCTGTACGAAAAAAATTCGGAAACTTTTTGGATCGTGTATACAATATAAATTCAAAAAATTTTTCATGATCACGATATCATATAGTTTTCTAAAGTAAAAAATTCGATATATTATATTTAAAGATGTATCACTCGTATAATCTCTGAAAAAAATTTGAAGTTAGAAATATGTTAATATTTATATTTTCCATATAAAAATAAATATTAAAACTTATATATATATATATATATATATATATATAACACAGTTGTGTGAATAATATTATATTTTTATTTATTATTTTTTATACAGTTTAATTATTAAATAATATCACATTTTAATTTTTTATTTATTATGTTTTATTTATTTATTTATTATTTATTATTTATATTTTTACGTACATATTAATATAGTTTATTTATTGTATTTATTATTATTTTATATTATTGTAATACTTCAACTTAAAAAATAACGACAAAAATCTCAATTTTTTGCATAAGTTTAAATGTTCAAGATAATTTATTTAAAATTTAATTGCAATGCAGAGATTAATTGTTCTGTGAATAAGTAAAATAAATAAACTTGATTTATTTATTAAACAATTTATTGATCTCTCTCTCAATTTATTAACCTCTCTCCTCTCTCTTTCTCTCTTTTCCTTTCTTCGCAAAACTTTGTACAAATAATCACGAGTATTTAACGTACTTATACAATTGAAATTTTTATCATATTTTTATTTTTTTCATTTATTCATATTTTTAGTTAAAGTATTATGACAATAAAAAGTAAAGCAAGTACAGTAAATAAATTATAAATGTATTGTGTTAAATAAAAATAAGATATTATTCACACAATTGATTCATATATATATAGTATCAATTTTTATACTTTATAAATATAAATATTAACACATTTTATAGTATAAATATTAATACATTTTATAGTATAAATATTAACACATTTCCAATAGTATATTAACGTAAAGTATAAATATTAACAATTCCAATTTCAAACTTTTGCAGGGACTATGTGAATTATACATCTTTAGTCCTCTTAATAGACGAAAAATGATAAAACTTACGTCTAATTTTTATTTTTAACAAATAATACAAATATACAATCTCCCAATGTTATGATATGTAAAAGTGTAATTTCAGAAACAAGGTGACAATGATAAATTATGTTATGATAAAACATATTCTACAGCGTTCTCTAATTATATTGTAATATAATTTTTAATGATATATTGTTACCACTACATATAGTTTCGCTATCTCTTTACTTTTTCGGCAAAGCTTTTTTAAATTAGCGTTATTAAACTATTAATAAACTTAATCGTTTCTGCAATTAATTTCTCCATTAGATTTCTTTATAAGCTCAAAAATGTCGTTTACAAAAGAAAACTTAAAAAAAGCGATAAGTTTTTAACTCTTTGAAAATCCTTCATAAATATTATTTATCAATGAGAATTATATTTTAATAATTGTTCGGAAAATACAATTCCTTTCAGAGTCGCTAACGAGTGACAGAGAAATACCTGTGATTTCTTACCTGAACTAATTTCCACAGTCTATCTTAGGCTGTTGTCGAAAGGCTGATGTCGAAAGATTCGAGAATTTTTTCTGCACACACTAATCTGACGCACCGAGTCTCTGATACTTTGTTAGCCGGTTTTCGCTGCTCTTCTGTGCGTGATAATGAGATCCCAATAGCTGCCTTGGCGCTCCAAGACGCACCAAGAGAGTGCAACTCCCACGACGAAGACTCAGCGCAGACTGACGCGGCAGCCGTTCTCGTGAGTCTGTCTAACCCACGCTGCCAGTTACTACTAGAATCAAGCGCATGTACACTGATGGCAAATGTGTGTTCATCAAGCAGTGTTTCTCAAACTTTTCGCAGGCTACCTTATATTGAATGTAGAGTCTTCTTTCTTTTAAACGTTTCAATATAAATTCGTAAACACAAAATGAATTTTTTCCTAAGATAACTAAAGAGAGAAAAGAAATAAAATTTTAATTATATATTAAATGCAAATAAAATATACAAAATTTTAATTACAACATTGCTTTCTTAATGTATTGAGTTAAACAAAAAAATTAGAAACAACACAAAATGTATAAAAATATAAAAATGTATTTTATATATCAATAAATGAAACCAATAAATTAATTTTGTATGTATTTGAGTTGATAGACTAAAGAATAGTTAGTAACTGATATTTTCTGACTTCTTCAATTTTCTTTTTTTCTTAATTTGGAAAACGTTAATTTTTCTCAATGAATCTTTATTGTAATATGCAAAGTAATTATATACATCAGCAGTAATGGGTTTTTTGCAATAAATTATTCTGTAGGAAAAATAATTTATCGTCATCTGCAGAAGTTAGATTATTTTTATTACGTTCGATATGATTTTCCTTATTCGTTTCTCATTGAATCACATCGCTATATTTATCAAGAACATAAAACGTGATTCCGACTTATTATTTGCGCCCATCGTGGAATAATTTGCCTGGGTAATTTTCAGAATGTTGATTACGAGCTATTTGATGGTGACGTGCAGCGTAGAGGAAAATTAATGGCAGCGCTTCGATAATGAGGACTGACAGAATCTCCGACCAACCAGTTGCTTCGATCGCAATCAAGAACATTTTATTTGGAGCAATGATACAATTAACACGCTCATGTCGAGACGAGTCTTTCTCGAAAAATCTATTTATATATCATGTAATATTTCCCTATCTAGCACTATCTGTACTTTAAATCAAACTATGTGATGGTATTTCTATCAATGTTGATTCATCGACATGATATGTCACTAATATGTAAATGAGTGATCGTCGTTTCGACTGTCACTGGAAACCGTAATTTAATTTATTAACAGTTCATAAAAAAATGAAATAAAAATCCAATCCACACATGGTAAATTTATAGATATATTTAAAATAGAAATAGATAATAGAAAAACAGATAATAGGAATAGGTAATAAAAGTAGACAATGGAAGTTACTTCAATAATATGAATTAAAAAATATGCATATATAATGAATACCTTTGTTCCTATTATTACAGATGCTAATTAACATTTTCTGCTGATTAGAAGGAAGGAGTGTTTAGCTTAGTCTAATCTTTTTAACAAAGACGACTTCCTTTTGAACATTTACGCTAAATTACTATAAAATACAATTGTTTGCACGAGTTTATTTTTTTCAATAATACGTAGATGCATACATATTATACATATATATGTACAATTTTATTATAAATTGTAATGTTGTCAAAATAAATTTGTACAAATCTGAAGAGTAAGTTTGTATGAATATTTTAATAATAGTTTTCTTTAAGAAGAAACGATATTGGAAAAGGAATTAATTTTCTTTAATGTTTTTTTGAAGTTTAACATCTTAAGATTTATTTATCTTAAAATATTAAGGCAAAATTTAAAGTAACAATAAAGCTATATATGTAACATTTTCCAACGAGTATCAAAGCGCTGTAAATCACTCAGACGTCTACACAATTACACGATGATACAATTTTCTTAGCATTAAATTGTATCTTTACAATCATCTTAATCTTTTACGACACATTTGTCTTTACTTTTGTCTTATACGTATACATAAAAGTCAAGAATTGGCAATTATCTGAATATAACGATTCAAGAAAACAAATCTTATTAAGAAGGGAGAGATGAGTAATAAAAGCAAATTGATACAGATTGTAGATCTGGAAAACGCAAAAATAATTAAATATTAACTTAATTGATAACAAAATGCGAAACGAAAACAACTTAGTGCGATGTAGTTTTAAAACGTGTAGTTATATCGCGTATATTTCCTTTGAAAGTGAAATTACGAATAATGATCGAAACTGCAACAAGTAAATGTCCGAAAAACTATAATCTGTTTACGAATACAGTGTCTGATTTTAGATATCGTATACTTTTTATCTGATGTCTATCATGGTGTTAACAAGATGAGAACAGGTTTGAGGTTCATAGAACTATGGAATCTAGACTTTGCTAAATAAATAAAAAATAAAATAATTCCATTCAATATCTAGATAAGAGATAAAGCACATATGCTTGCGATCATAAAAAATTAATCATTAAATTAGTGTCACTTTAAAAACATTTCTCATAGATTAGTCGAATCAACATAACACTTGAATTTAAAAAGATCGATAATTTAGAAAGAAAAATTTTCAAAAGACTGCGTATGATTTTGTTAATAATTTTGAATGAAGAATGCAATAAGTGTTTTCACAATATAAATGTTCGTTTTTTATTGTGATATTATAATATCTAGTACAAAACCAGTATTATAAGCATTTTCCCCCGTTAATAAATTTTCTCCCGTTAATATAAACTTTCAGCTAAAGTTGGATAGTAATTAGTTAAAAAGTTAATAATTTTTAACTTAACTTTTAGTTTATTTTTAAATGTTAATTAAATGTTAAGTGTTAACTCTTAATTTTAACTAGTTATTTTAAACATATTAACTTTTTAATTTATTAATTTTTTCTATAAGTTAAAATTTTTTTATCTTTCTAAAAGCGCAGTCTCTTCTTCTATATTCTTATCTTGAACATTAGACAATATGATTTTGTATCTGTCGTGACGTATATTTATTTGACTTTGTTACATGAATAAAAAAAAAACAAAGATTTTAGTAGCAATTGCAATAATTTAAAAAAATTTTTAGTGGAAATTTTTTAAAAATTCAATAATTATTTGTAATATTATGCATAATTAAAATTATTTTTATATTACTGTTATAAATTTAAAAAATGCATTTTTTTTTAGAAAAGTATATATTTCTTTATTATTTTATGTACACTTAACTTACAAGTAAAATATTAAACTTTATATTATGTTTTATGTGCTCGCAACAGGATCTTTCAGATTTCCGCAGGTATAAAGAAGAGTCTTTTTTGTTTTTTCTATTGTATTCATCAATAGCAAGCCTTGTGGGAACAATGTGTCAACAGCTTTACTTAGAATAATAAAGAAAGAAATTTCCACAATATTATAAGAGAAATCGTTTCGAAAAATATACAGGCGCAATAGTGTTGTATATTGCCATTCTTACATTTAATAAAGGTACACAATTCATTATTATAAATTCTAATAGCAACAGGTACGATAGGTACATATACACACGCATTCGTCACTGCTGAAAATGAGAATAGCGTAATTCAGACGGAGACACATTTTAAGCAGCACGAAAAAAGAGAGAATTTGTCAGAGACGAAACCCAAAGCGACTTCCTGAAAGCATCTACTTTAACAGAGGATTTGTTATGAGAGTAGATGATTCAATATAAATGTAAAAACTTTTAATGTTTCGTAAACTGAATGTAAAACTTTAAATGTATTTTTCTCGAAACGTGGTTTTCGCTTGATCATTATATTTTGAAAATGGCTTGATCGATCGAGTTGCAATTTTACATATTTTTTCTAAACACTAAATCTAGTCTTTGACGTAGGGTTTTTTACGATGTTTATTTATTTTTTGCAATCAAAAAACTACAAAATTTTTAAAAAATCGATATTTGTCTTCGACTAGCTGCCATTTTGTTCAAACGCAAAATTTCAAAAAACATCAAACATTAGATTTATGTTCCAACTTTATTCAAAGCTTGTGTCATTGCTTTCAGATTTGTGGAAGCGGCAATGATCACTGTAAACTGTGTTTCTGAAAACACGCTTCACAAGAATATTAATGTAAATTACAATGACGCTATTTTTTATTATTTTTTAATAAAATTAAAATGACAAAGAGAGAAAAATACAATCTTTACAATGAAACAAACTCAATTCCTCTATTTCTTTCCGTTTTTCCACAAAAAATTCACAAAGTTAATTTTGGCGCATTTAGGTGGGTATATCCATTTATTTTTTAAATTAATTTTACTTTAATTTAACTCTCAATTAAGTTAATTTTTAATTTAAGTAATTTTTAACGTAACTATATTAATTTTATATATTAATTTTAATTTTAAATTAATTAAGAAAAACTAAGTTACCCAACTATGCTTTTAGCATAACATTATAGATATTACTATACTTGTGTATTATTTTTAGTACTTATACTAAATTTATAAAAAAGAGCAGAAATATAGAATATAGAAGTATTTACAAAGTAAATAGATGAATAAAATGCTAAAAGAACAATATTTAAAAAACAATATTTAAGGAACATATTTAAAGAAAAAATGTAGAAAACTTCAACAATCGAAAAGAAAGTTATTTTAAATTATTATATTGATATAATATATCTTTTGACGATAAAAGTTATAAAATACTCCAATCAGTAAATACTTAATATTAATCCTTCTTTTATAATCTATTTATGAACAATCTAAAATTGCTTGTTGATATTATTGATTATCTTAAGTGGTTTTCCCAAGAGGTTTCAAAGAAAGAAAGAGAGAAAGTAGAAAATCTAGAAAGTAGGTGTCTTTGAAAGATAAAAAATCTAGAAGGTAGATATCGTTGAAAAATATTATATCTTGATATTATTTTCGGGTATTACATTCTGGAAATTAAGGTCTGATTAATATAAAAGTTAAGAAGATTTCTGTATTTCTTTATTTGCATATAAATAACATTTATATATATTAGCTATCTGACAATCACAGTATTAGATAAAAAGAAATAAGAAAAAAATGATGAAGAGAAAGTATTTTTACTCAAGAAGCACTTGAGATCTTATATCAGTATTCCTCTTATTTTATAATTTTTACAAATTAAATTCCCATTGTTAAGAATTTATTGTAAGATATTGCAAAATTATATCAAGTATACAATATCAAAAAAACAACACACATTTATTAAAATATTTAATAAGTATGTAATAATTCAAATAATTGTGACTGAAAAATTCTTAGAACGTTCCAAAAGAACTTCGCGTTTTGATAAATGATTACTTGGGAATTATTTAACTGGGTTGTTTATCGAATATTATGTTCACACTTGGTTGGTATGTTGTTGATCGAGTGTAAAATATTAACAAGCGAAAAAAAGCAAGAACACCGTTTGCCAAGCAACTTGTGCATATGACCATCGTCCCGTTCTTCACATCCCCTCCCTTTCTCGTAGTCTTATTCATTCATCAAGGCCACCCGGTTTTAAATGCGGAACCGTTCATCCGTATAGACGTCACTTAATACTCACAGATTTATGTATTTCCTGATAACTTAATATCGGTATAAACGTCATTTAAATACTCACAGATTTATATATTTCTTGATAGTTTACAATGCATTCAAGTTTTTCTTTCTACGAGTAATTTTCGGTTTATACGTAACAAATAGAGTCAAGTAAATCATTATATTATTCAATGCTAACGAGAGATGTTTGCTTTCGGATATCAACAGGCGCCATGGTGTTTGTAAGAAAAATTAGAATACGATGCTTCATAATCGTCTCGTCTCTTTAAGAGAAGACATTGCCAAATAGATGGTAATAATATAGAGATACGAAGAATGTCTTCTACTTTAACAAGTCTTCACGCGTCAGAGGATATACGTTATTGAATGCATATCAATAAAGTTGTCGATTAACAAACGCGCAATATACGGTAGCGAAGTATCGATATTCTTCGTGAGTATAATCACACGATGTCAATAACAACGCATCTGGAACGGGATAAAATTAAAATTAGCACTACTTGTATCAGCTAATTATATATTCATATAAATTTAAATTTTTCTACGATGTAAAATACTTTAGTAGTGTGTTTCAATGACATTATAAACTTGGTATTTATAAAAATAAAGTATTCAAAATAAAGTACAAAGTAAAAATATAAATATGTTAAGCCAAGTAAGTTTACGACTGCATATTATTATTATATCATTATAATATGATTAGTATAAGATTTTGTGGAAAATAAATTAAAATGTTAAAAAAATATTATATAAAACATAGATGGAAGAGATTATTAGTTTAAAATAAAATAAAGCTTAATTTTTTTTTATTTAAAGTTTAAATAAAATAAAACGTATAAAAATAAAGCTCTTCACTTTTTACATAACACGCATTATTTTCCATTCGTCTAGATATCTTTCAACACGCTGAGCGAACGGAAAATTTCGAGCAATCACAAATATTTGCAAGTCTGGTCAAGATACCTTATGCTCACACTGTCATCAAAAATACAATGACCTTGTAAACGAACGATGCCTTATCTTCTGGCTAAAATGATTCAGTTAAAAAATTACGATATATTATTAAAAATACATATCTTAGAACGGATATAGTGATTATCTGACAAACAATATCATAGATTTTTATCACGAATTTATTAAAGTTGTGTGGGAATAAATAGAATCTCCGCGCTGTGTTAAAATTCACGTATGAAAATAACTTATTAATAAAAACATAAAAGCAATTTTTTTTCTTGTCGAGTTCGTATAAAATTTGCCAAATATAATAAGTATTAATGATTTGTGTGAAATATAAAATTTGAATACAAAACAAACTCTTAAATTAGTCATACTCGTCAGTATGTTATACGATTCTTGTTTCTAGTTAAAAAGAAAAATTAGTATAATTATGCAAATTGCTAATAGCAAAGGTCAGGTCGCAAGAGCTTGCGCCTTCGTGTAAAGTTGAGATCATCATAATATTGAATATTATGCTAATGAACAAAAACGGTAATTGACAGATTATCTCTTATATAATATAAATTATATCTTATACTCGATGTGTACATTTAAATTTTAACTTGTTCTATCGAATTCACTTTACTGTTTACAAAAAAATGCACACAAAATAATTTCTTTTAAATTTACGGAAAATAAAAATATTAAAATAAAACAAGAAACAGAATGCAAGAGAGAAAGATGCTTAGCTTTATATTTTAATTATTACTATTTAATTAAATGTCTTGAAATATGTCTATTTATCAAAAAAATGCAACCTCAAGAAAAAATTAATATATTTTAAGAAAAATTTGTATATATTTTTATAATAATATAAGAAATAAATGATTAAAGTTTCAATTGAAAATGTCAATTTGTTGGGGAAAGTCCGATACTGATATAAATTTCTTAAAGTGACATCCTCTTATTTCTCGAAAATTGAACATTGCACTTTATTGATACTGATAAAAAAACATGATTTGTTTAGATGATTAAAGAAATAAAAATCTATAATATATATTAAGACAGAGCATAAGATAATAATCAAATCTATTCTTTATGCTGTCTTATTTTACACTGCGTCTTACAGGACAATATAAAATATAAATCAACAAAAAACATTTTACATCGAAATAAAAAGATTTTAGAAATTCTCATAAAACTTTAGGTAGAAATTTGTACAGACTGCTTTGTAAAAGAAAAAAAATAGAAATATGTGGCATTGCCTATACTATGTAGGATTGGAAAATAACACGTTACTTATAACGTCATTACCGTTACTTTTTTTTTATAATCGCTACTTTTTTTTATCTGTAATGGTAACGATAATGTCGTTACATTTTTACAATAACACGGAAACAAATTCAACCGTTATTTTTATTATTTACTTTAGTTTAATTATTTATTTTTATATTTTATAATGTATTTTAAATATATTTTTTAGAAAATATATTTTATATTTTATACTTTAAGTTGCATTCCGATAGTCACTGCCAGTACTGAAAAAAACTATAGTATATATGTAACGTAAACTATAAATTTTCAGTACTGGCAACGAATATTAGAACGCACTTTTAATAATGACAGTAATATTTAAAAGCAATGTATAATAAAATTTTTAACAAAGTTGATGAATTACATTTATTTGTGAATTACAATCTAAATTCCTACAAAAATTAGTATAATAAAAAATATAAATATTAATATAAAGAGTTATAGCAGAATTATTAAGTAATTATTAAATAAATTTAACATATAAAAAAGGTCATTATATAGAAACTATTATAATTTAGACTTTTAAGTTAATATTGATTATTATATTTTTAACATTGATTAAATAATAAAATGATTTTATAATCTACTTTAACATTACAAAAAGATAACAAAAAAGTAACAAATCGTTAGTTTTCAAGTAACGATAACAGTAACGCTAAAACAGTTTATTTTTATACTTTTATATTTTTATAAAGTAACGTTCCCAATCTTGCTATTATATCAGTTTTGAGATTCATTTTATCAGACGCTCATTTTTGCTTATCTTACAAAAAAGTTAATTATTGCAAAATTCAAAATATAATATTATAAAAATTGCTATATCATCTGACAGAAAATACTTTCTAGTTTATTTATTATTGTATTTAGGTTTCAAAGTTTTATTTTTAGCTTTATTTCAGAAATATGGACCAAAAACAAAGTAGTACGACAGTATCGGCGACTTTCGTCTGTTTGATTTATTTTAATAATAAGTTGGACTATTGCGAGCTTACGATCAGCAATATCGCGGAATCCTGTGTTGTGTTTTGTGCAGTGTTTGCAATTTTTTTATAGAAAATTATCTAGATAATTATTTAAATGAAAAAATGTGTGTATGGTTTTATCTTATTTTTATCTAGATTGTATTAGAATATATTTAATATAGTTTAATTAAATTTAATCTAATATACATTAATCCTATAATTATCCCAATAAGCATAAATTAATTGTTATTATTTTTAACTCAAATCTTAAATAAACTAAATAAATATTTAAAAAATTCAATTTATTAATTATAATTATCTCCATCTTTATCTCAGATAAAGCGTTATATTTTTTAAATTATGTACGTTAATGTGTAACAAGTTTAGTGTGCCGGTGTAGGATTTTGAAACTTTTTTACTGGATGTATGTTTGCGTTAATAGGTTTATTCGTTTTGCTCTATATTTAGATTTTCATTTTTTTCTCTGTGCTTTCGTATATGTATCTATCTTATTTTTTGTATTTCTTCATTTCAACGTCATGCAGAATGTTCCAAGAAGTTACAAGCAAAACAAACAGACTTAAATATTGTTAGATCAGTGTTGTCCAAAATTTGTAACTATTAAAATATTTTAAGTATTAAAATGTGTCAGCTTTTTCACGCGTATTCCCTTTTTTATGTATATTTAAAAAAAAAGTATTTCAACATTGAAATACTTACATGTTTAGTATCTAAAAAATTAGATTCTCTTACTTTTTATCCACATGGCAAACAGATTCTCTTCAATATATGCTATCATCAGTGCCAGAAGAGCGTCTGGACAACAGATATATGTATATATGTATATGACACAGACACCATTTATCGGATAAAGCATTTGAAAAAACTCTTGTTAAATAATATAATTTATATTATAAACAAAAATATATGAATATATATAAATATATTATTTCTATATCCTAAATTGTTTTGCTTAATTACTTATTATATCTTAAAATATCTAGATATTATCTTAAAATTTTCTAAATAAGAAATAATTTATATCTTCATCTTTTATCCAGATAAATTGAAAATAAAATTATCTTATCTTCTAAGATACGTTTGTATAAATTATTTTATCTTTATCTAGATTATTTTGAGTTATTTAAATGAAATACTGTAATTATGCGCCTATATTCAAATTGACTAAGCTAATAAAATGATATACGTCTTCTTTACATGGCATTGCTAGGCTCGAAACAGACTAAAACTGTTTGATTGAAAAACTTTATTGAAAAAAATGGGATTTGGACAATTGTGATCTTATATTTTATTCTGTTGGCGTTTCAATTGGATTACTAAGTTAATCATTTGTCATTTACATGTATATAAACTTATTCTTTGAGTTTGATATCAAATATCAATTCAAATATATCAAATATTTTTTAGAAGATGCATTTTTTTTATAAGCAATATATTGTATATTAAGTCAAGATATATAAATCGTCAAATAAAATATATAGTTAACAAGATAAAATAATAAATACGACCAGGAAATGTGCAGAAAAAGTGTTCTTATTAATATATTTTCACTTGAATTATAACATTCACATACTTTACTATTTCTGTTTTATATATATATATATATATATATATATATATATATATATATATATATATATATATATAGTGTGTGCGTGTAATGTTATAATTATATATGTATATATAAAGTTTATATAGTTATTAGTATATTTTTTAATTACTACTAAATCAAATCAGTTCATTTATACTATAAATCTACAGATTATATTTGAATAAAGAAAAATTATTAAACAGAATTAAAACAGAAACTCGTAATATTTATCCATGCATCGAGAAATATATCTATGCTTAATCACATTAAATATGAAAATATATAGAAAAATTATATTTTTGCACCATATTTGTTCCATCACTTTTATATTTTTATATTCAGAGCATTTTTATATTCAGATAATATGTACATTGTAGTTAATTTCATTATATATAATATACAGTAAGATGTGAAAAGTAATTATATTTTGGATTAAAAAAAAATTTTGATTTATAGATAAATTTTTAAACTATACTTATAGTACATGTTATTTACTGTACATATATACAGCTTATTGCACAGTCTTAATTTAAAGTCCATTCCTCATTAATTCCTAAAAGTTTCATGCCATTATAGCAATCGGTTCTTGAATCTTTTCTTTCTTACGATTCTTCTCCTCTTCTGGCAAATCCTTTGGCACATTTGGTAATACAACGGACTTGAAAGGTCTAAGAAAGTCTACTTTTTTTCTTTCAGGATCTTCCTCGTTGATATCTGCTTCCATCAATGCATCCAATTCTGCTTCAATTTCGCTTTCATCAATTTCTTCCTGTGTAGCAAGTGTTGACGATAATACTTCATCAATTTCTCTTTGTTTCTCGATACCCTCTTGTGTCTCATCCATAACTTTTTCGATTTCATCGATAGACAACAAAGAATGTAACTGCTTCAATGCAGTATTGCCAATTTTTAGGCCGTCAACAACTTTCATTTCAACTTGAGCAAATTCCAAATCATGGACCATACGCTCAAGATTTTCTAACTGACCATCTGCACGTGAAAGAACTTGTTCTTGATATTTCTTCTTGCGTAACAGTAGTAATGCACGACTGTAAGAATTAAAAATCACATAATTTTAAAGCAATAAAATCTAATTTGATATTATATTTCATGTTAATTAAACAAAAATCTGTAAAAGACCAAGAAATTTTAAAAAGAAATTATTCAAACAAAATTTAAAATTCTAATTGCTAACTTCTTGTTTATATAATGTTATAATAATTTACTACAATAATAAACAATATAATCATTTTTATTTAGAAATAAATATATAATAAATCAATGACTTTANCAGAACCCCTGAATATGCTAGAAAATATAAGTTTTACAGAAAAGTGTTTCAGACAAAAGTTGTAAAATTTAAAAAGATCTATTTACTAATCTTATCAATTTGACATAAAACGATGATTATTCATTCGCCATTCAGGTTTTTGCATTTTCTTTTTCTGCAGGATGTGGTATACCACGGAATTACGATAACTCTGATTTTATCAAGGCATCAGGCCGAAATAAATCTAATAAAATTTTTTCTAAATTGGTTTTACTTCTAACATTAATTTTATTTTGATTTAAAACATGTAAAAAAATTACATTACATTAGCTAATGCTAGT
This sequence comes from Cephalotes varians, assembly GCA_037157785.1. NCBI lineage: Eukaryota > Metazoa > Arthropoda > Insecta > Hymenoptera > Formicidae > Cephalotes > Cephalotes varians. The sequence continues at coordinate 1,138,194 of JANQDE010000031.1, forward strand.
GCTGACGGTACTCTAACATTCAATCCTTTCAACTCAAAAAATACTTAATGAAAATAAATTTCATTACAATATTTTGAAAAATTATTAAATTAAGTTGTAAGAATATGCAATAAAAAATAGAGTTCTATTTAAAAAGAATTGATGTAATCTTGACCTTAGACGTCATCCAAAATCAAACTGGTAAGATCAGTAAAGTAAGGTCTTTTAAACCTTACAACTTTTGACTAAATACTTTTCTGTAAAACTTATATTTTCTGAGATATTTAGGAGTCCTGATCTTTTTGAGACACGCTGCAGGTACACGCACACACACATATGACAAAAATAAGCAACATACTCTTTTTTCCCATTTTTCAAGAGTTCCTTTGCAAGCAATCGTTCCTTTTCCAAACTTTGCTCAATTTTTCTTTGGTACTGTTTAATTTTATCTCTCGTCTGTTTCACTTGCTGCAAACATAAAAAATGCATATTTGACAGTTTCGAGGTTATAATGTGCGCTACGTGTCTCTAGCTTTCACACACTACCTATTTAACATGATTTTCTGTTTGTAATGCATCGCGAATCAAACAATTACTAGTAATTCGAGCTAAATTAAGTGCGAACAGCGATAAGAGAATGATTTGACAGTTTCGAGAATAGCACGATGAGGTAAGGGTTAAGACTTACTAGGATCGCCTTATCCTGTTCAGTGACGCGGCTCGGTTGCTTTTTCTTCGCAAAGAAGATTCCCATTTTGCACGCGATATCACGTAGCACGAGCCGCGGAGTCGAATTTTGCGATTGACACGCGTATCACGTCACGCGTCACGTTTGACAATCGCTAAAACGTAGCGTCAGTTCTCCCCGCGATGATGTGCCGGGCGGCGGCCATGTTGATCGTTCGATTCTCGACGATCGCGATTCTTGAAACGAGCGCCGCCTACGTCACATCGCTTCGCGCGATACGGCGACTTGTGTTCTCAAAATCGCGATAAAATTTCACGTTTCGCGTGGATACTTTACGCGCGAAGAGTGCGTGGAAACATGAATTCGTGAATTGCGACACGTAATTTTCGATGATTACGATAAAAAGCGTAATTACCGTGGAAAACAATGGCGCAAACCACCGGACAGTTACGAATCGTCAACGTGCTTTGGAGATGACGTCACGTGATCTTTTATGGGGTAACAAGAGGTGAAAAAGGTTTGGGAAAAAATTAATACAGCTTGAAATGCGCGAATAATCTAGTTTCTGTCTAATAATTATATTTATAATTATAATTATAATTATAATTAAGATTATAATATTAGGGTAGTTTTTGTAATACACCATCTTTTTCAGATACGCTAAAGTCACATGATTGAGTGGAAAGATCTACCCAGCAAATGGATTGACATGAATTGAAAATTTTAATCGATTTTAATTCATTTGAGCATAAAATATGGATTGAAAAAAATAGCATTTACATCATTTCAATACTATGTCACGGATTAAAATGAATCGTGTGACCCGAGTAACTATTTTTTGGATTTAAAAAGTAGAAATCATTTTGTTTTAATCCCGCGTAATAAATTAAAATGAATTAATGGTCTGCATTTTTTTTTTAATTGAAAAGAATAAGAATCGCTTTGTTTTCATCTCTTCATATGGATTAAAATGGATTCAAAAAAATTCGGAAACTTTAATTGGATTCAAAAAATCAAAATCTGGATTTGACACGAACACAACGAATCCATCTCTGTCCATTTCAATTCATTTTCGTTTGCTGGGCGATCAATTTCGCCTTTTGACTTTAATGTTTACCGTATTTGAAAGATGATATTGTTCTCTCTAATAATTTGCGATCTTCGGTTATGATAACGCGATAATGATAATTATTTCTCTTTGGCATTCAGAGGTCCGCGCTCTTTTTCATTTTTCGTTAGATTCTCAAATGTATGAGAGAGTGTGAATCTTTGAACTACTTGTACTTTCAGTTACATTGTTTAATTTTTAATTCCTTCCTGCATTTGCCTTCACGTATTAATTTTTCACTCGAAACTTTAATAAAACTTTAATTAATTAATTAACTACCCAGATAATCGAGCGTGTCTAAATAAAATCACGCAAATCTGTGATTGCTTATGATGCCGACAATCCGCCGTATATTTGTTTCCAACAATTTCGAATATACCAGCATTGTAGCAACAATAACGATGTATACGTATTGCCAGCAGTTTAACGACAAGATAACAGCATTAAAGTAATGCAATAACGCGTTGTCAGCAATATAATAGCATTGTGTGATTCTATAAATTATTGTGGCAATATAACGGCATAAATTTTGAACTGAGTTTTCACTTGCTGCATGCTCTTGCTGGCAAATTGCTGACAAAGTCGCTATCGAAAGTTGCCATATTGTGAAGGGATCAACTTGTCAACAAGTACGGACTCAATTGCTACAATTTTGATAACAGCTATGCTTGATTTACTAACAATAATACAGACACGTTACTATACGTCTGGGTAATTTTACATAGAATAAAACGGAAAGAAAGCACAATTTATAATCGGTAAATATAAATTGAAAGGTAGGGAATAATAAACCACAAAGACGTTAGATTGAATTGAACAATGTCCATTATATTATATATTTTATTCCCACATACACACGGCACGTTGTGAACCTTTTCTTAAATATTAATAATATATCGTAATAATAATAATCATAATCGTCATCATCATCATCATCATCATCATCATCATCATCTTCCTCGTCATTATCCTCGTCATCGTCGCAATGATAATAATTTTCAATAATCATAAGTAAACAATAATAAACACATAATAATGTGAGAGAATTTATGTGAGTTATATTTATATTTATGTATATATATATATATATATATATATATTTATAATAAATCATATATCGCAATAATCATCGTATCATATAATATATTTATATGTACAGAGGGGTATAATATATATTGTTATTCTTTATTAGTTTAATATTTATAATCGCAATATTATATTTATTTTTGTTTGTATACATACACAATTAATTAGATTATCGACCCTCGCTCGCGCCTCGTGGCGGATAATTTTTCTCACTTTCTATCTTTTGTTCCTATCTCGCATTTCCCATCTGAATGAATCCGGGATGGAGTAATTCTCGTAATCGCTCGAGTGCGTAAGCGCAATCGATCGATCCTCGTGTCTCCCTTGCCCCATTTAAGAAAAGCGTCGCCGACGGACCCGGAATTCTTTTCATTGACCGGGTCAATCGATCGATTCGCTTCCTTCGAACGTAATCTCGGCGCTTCGCGATCGCGCGCACGCGTTTTGTTTTTATCTTACAAAACATCCATTATAGTCTGGCCGCTATTGAACAGAGAGTCGATATTCCCCTCGTTTAACTTACACTTGTGAATCTTATTCAAACGATTGAACGGATTTGTCGATTTCTCAACACAACAGTCGCGATTTAACGTTCGCGAAGGGAACGCTCGGTTCTCCTCCCCAGTAGCGGGTCTTTCATAAATATTCTGTACAACGTTATTATTATTATAAATCATCAATATATCTTATATAGTCTTATCGTTATGTCATTATTATCGGTAGTGTAAAATTGAAACTTTTACGTACTTACGTAGATTAGATTAGCGTATCTGCTCGCCCGCTCGCTCGCGGGCGGCCTATCGTTATGTATATATACCATTTTTTGTTCTTTTTCTTTTAAGTCGATACATAATCGTATAATTTAGTATGTCGCTATATGTACTGTAATCGTTTACGATTAGTAAGAATATGTAAAATTGGTATTTGACCTTATCCCTTGGCTTGCTCGTTTATAATTCAATAAATCCTCGTTTAAGCATCCACATAATCGTTTAATATACATAGAATTAAGAGGGGTTTAGTTATTGCTTGTTATATTGCAAGTTTCCTCATTGCAAGCTATGCCATTCCGTCGAGCTTTTTCGCGGTTCGCCGTTTGCTCCTCTTTACCCCTATCACGATCCATTCGCTGTGAATCACAGAAAGTATGCCCGAAAGTTTGGTTTTCCTCGTTCGCTGTGTCACCGATGTCGATAATAAGACGTCATCAAGCCTAACATACAATATAAATATTTGTCGAATTATCATAGTTTGTCGCTGTTGAAACAAATCAAAATTTAATCTTTCGAAAGATCTAAAATGTAAGAAATGTAGGAAATATAGTAAGAAATCTCTTAATTCATTGGTCGGCATTGTTATAAAATAATAACAACGTGCTTATAAATCACTCGGATGCTTAATAATAATGCAATGCGAACAAGCTGCGTCGTAGTGCCATTGTAGATCATTCTATGTATGCGATCAGAAAAACGTAGTGCACGAGTTTAATATCAATGCGCATTATGATACATTTGTGATTGTAAATTTTTGAAATGATAAATATGATTTTAGAAAAATGTAAACTTGAAGTAGTGACTTCGCATGATAAGCGTGATTATCATAAATGAGCGTATTGATTGTTATATTATACAGAAAAATAAAGTATAATTTTTCGAATAATCTATAACGATAAATAGCTAATATCATGTTACAAGATCCATTTGACATGTGAATTTTAACAAATGTAAAACTAGTTTTCCTTCTTTATGTTTTTATAATCGAAATAAATGCATTATTATGTAATTCTATACTTTGCAGATTTCATTATTGAGCGATGACGTAATAAATCATCAATGAACGAGGAAAATAAACAAAACGTGATTATTATTATGTGAAGACATTCACATTTCTTTGGTTTAAACGGACATTGACATAGCACTGTCAAGATATTACAAAGAATACGAAAGATTGCTTTAGTTAAAACCGCGTTATATTAATTTTTAAATAATGCAATATAACCTGGATCTGAGAGAGCGCGCATTTCAAATTATTAGACAATCATTCTAAATTGCATCAATTACAGTCTTGCGGATAATTCAGATAATTCAATACCTTACGCGATAAGTATATATATATAGATATTATATAAAACGGAAACTGTATCAAAGATACGGACGTATATTGTGGCTGGTCAGAGGACTAACTGAAAGACTGATAACATTTTGCAGTTATAGAACCACGTTTAGGAAATAATGAATCTTTTGAGAAAGCGAATCAGCATTTCGCGATTCGATAACTGTAATGCTATGAGCGCTAATTGAAAGGAAGAAACGTTTTCGAAAGATTCACTTTCTGCCAAACCTTTCCTACGCGATTACCACTGTTGCGCCCGTATCGATAAAAATTGATAAGAACGAGGTAACGAACAGATAACTATAATAATGATAATTTCGATGGAGTCCAGGTATGACGTTGATTAGTTCGACGGTTAGCAAATCCTTACTGAAGTTTGCACTTATGCACGCAGGAAGAATATTAACAGTTGTCGATTACGTGTAACGGCACATATGAACATACGCCAAATGTAATTACATCGTCATATATCTAGAATAGCATGATGTTGTGAGTGTATATATAGCTTATATACATATTGTATATGGGGTTATATTATATATCATATTCGTGCGTGTCTAGATGGACCATCGTCGTCCAGTCATGTCGCTAATATATCGAACGTATCGTCGCTTAGCAAGCCTCTATTTAACGCAAGTAACTTGATTTACGAGACGACGAGTGTCCTCCAGGACACGTTTCCAAAGCCTGATAAGGAAGCTTAACGCATTCACTGCCGCTTTTTATTTGTACGAGCAGCTCTTCACTTGTCTGGCCATTCAGATCTCGCGAGAGCGAAGACAACAGTGCACTATGGTCGACAGTGAATGAATTTGTATTCAAGCGTTATTGAGTCGTAACGAAAAGGAGCGTCGTGATATGATGAAGTTCGTGAGTAGCAAACGCAATGCTATTGACGGCGATAACATATACGATAATATACTAATCGTAACAAAATTCAACAGAAAAGAGATAAACAAATCCAATTTCCCATGCGGAAAATTATTAAATTCCAATACTCTCCAGACTTTCGTCCTACTTGGCTCCATGATTCAGGCTTAAGACTAGATACACGCGATCGCCAAACAGTCGTTTATTTGATTTGAGACTCTACTCGAGGCTCAACTATTTGAATCGTGTCCTTTTTTTTGCAGTGCTTTTGGAATATGTATATATATATGTGTGTATGTGTGTGTATCTGTCGATATATAGAAAATCGATTACATTTTGTATGTAAATGGAAAGCGAATTCACATTTAGGATGATTTATTTATCTTAGAGTTTTACTCTCTGGTAGTGAATCTTAAGAATGTATTACATATGTTTTCAAAACAATGCAAAAATTACAAATTATTCTAGATTGCATTTAAAAGTAATACAAAAAATTTAGCGACGATTTAGAACTTGTGGATTAAAAATGAGATAAAAAGTAGAAGTATGTTTTAATGGAAACGTGGAATTCAAAATAACGACAAATATCTTAATTTTTTTAATATAAATACTTTAAATATTTTAGATAATTCATGATAAAGTTTCATCGCAATGCAGAGATTTGTTTTGTAAACAAAAAGAATTTATTTATTTGTTTAGCTACAGAACAATTTCTCGTAATAAAACATACTCACTTTACATAATCATTTTGAATACTCAAGGAATTTAAAAGAATTGAGATTTTTGTCATTAAAATAATTTAATTTTTAGTAATAAATAGAGTAAATAGAATAAAAACTATAAAAATGTATTGTTAAATAAAAATATAATATTATTCACACAATTTTTATATGTATATGAAAGTACTATATTTAAAATATAACACGTATAACACAAATATAATACATTTCCAATTTTAATTTCATTTACTTTGCAGAGTATTTTACTTTACTTTACTTATTTTACAGTTGATACATTCTTAACGATCACACTTAATGCTCATTTGTAGTTTTTCGTTTTATCCTCGCTTTTTCAAAACACATTTCAATAATTGAATTTTCTGTTTCATTATCAGGAGTAAACTTAAATGTACGTCAATCCGTTACTTTTATTCCCTAAAAAGTTTTTATAATAATTTTCCGATGAAATAAAATTAAAAATTGCACTCGATCTACTTAAATTGTTAATTTATCCGACCTATTAACAAAATGTTTTTAAAAATAATTTTTTCAACAAAGACTTGGAATGTGCATACAACTTGAATTTTGACGAGTTGTTTACGAATATATAAAATTCTTAAATGAAGACATAAGTCTTCAGATCAGATATATATTCAAAAGAGAAGCACGTAATTTTGGAAACCGATCATATGCCTGAAATATTTCTTTTATAATTGCTTATCTACCTACGGATTCTAGCGAGCTTTCGTTCGATATTCTCGAGTCATTCATGGGAAGAGCTACGGGGGACCTTCTTGCTTCGGCCGGCGGCTCTCGCGTTCGAGGAAACCAAAATCAAACGCGTAATTTTGTGTCGTGCAGCGAAGACACACTAAACTAGTCACTCTAGAAAAGATTTTTCTTTTAGTCGAGAAACAGAGTGCGTAAAAAATGATCAAGGGATCGATATCGACAATTCCGAGAAATGGAATTCTGACACCTCGCCATGTGGTACTACGTTTGCGTCAATGTGTTCCTGTACTGGCCGTATAAACGCGCGCGCGTGCAAATGTATCGTATATGCGTAATGTATATGCGTTTATATATCGTAACAAATGCGTGTACATTTATATAATATATTCTGTGTGACCGCAGATTTCTTTTTTTTACGAAAAACCTGTGCCTTAAGAAATCATCGAGAATCCTATTGATTGGTATCTTAGATGCTGACGGCATGAAATGATTGTGTGTGAAAAATAGCGTATAATTTTTAAATATTAATTATAACGTATTCGCTCATAGAGCTGTGTGTATCCTTACCGCGTTTGAACGTTTGGTAGGTTTTGAAGGTTTGAGCGAGTGTGTAGTAATTCGCATAATTCGACGGTGATGTCCGTGCGTGGGCAATTATTGCCGCGCAATTAGGCAGAAACGCGGAAAAGTTTCGCGTAAACTTCATAATGGATTATACACGCGCCCGCGTGATGCGTTGTAATCCTCATTTATTTACTTCACCCGCGATATAGGCGATAACAACAATTAATCACAAAGGATTCGCGCGATCTGCGCTTCGCCATTTAAATTATTACTCGATATTGCTTTTTTCCATATGAAGTAACGTGTGCTGAACGATATTTGTTCGTTTCTTTATTCTTTTCATTTAGCCTTAAAAAACGTGATTCTCAATGCGAAGAAACGAGGGGGAAAAAGAAATTTGCTTCTTGGTCGAAATTCGGACCGTAGTAGAGCCAACATTCAATTTCTTCTAATTACGTTGCTGCTTGCTGACACCCGAATACCATGAAGGAGTAGATAATTGATCAGTAAGTTTATAGTGCTTTGATTTTATCTATAGAATATTTTCTTATGTTTTATATATATATATATATATATATATATATATATATATATATATATATATATATATATGCCTTACGATATTTCATAACTAAATTTAAATTCCTTGATGGTGTTCTGATATCATCATTGATGTGTATATGCTTAGATAATATCCTTCTTTTTCCTCTTCTCGTTTGTACTCGGACGATAACTCTTCTATCAATTCGCAATGAGAATTAACGTCGCGACGCAAACTGGACCATTGTGATTATGTACATTGCGTGTGTGTGTGTGTTTTTTATATGCTATGCGTGCATGCGCGCGTGTGTGCGTGCGTGCGTGCGTGTGTGTGTGTGTGTGTGTGTGTGTGTGTGTTTTTGCAAATTAATGTATTTTGTGACATTAACGTCTCTTCGATCATGTGTTTTTATTACTACCATTTTACGGAGTAATAAATTGCTTAATTAATCAATTAATACCTCTGCATGCTTTTATCCCTCTTTCTTTCTCTATATGTCCTCATCATCATGTATATATATTTTCGTAATTATTATCTTATTATTTATACATATGAATGTCTGTGTGTCTGTCTGTCTGCTGCTGCTGCTGCTGTGTGTGTGTGTGTGTGTGTGTGTATTTAAATTTATATATGTATATGTATATCATGTGCGATCGCACGAGGAGCGGCTGTATACGATGAGTGATCGATATCATATTCCGTCACATTTTCTATCTCTCTCTCATATTCACATAATTAGTTCGTTTTCATCTAAACAGGTCTTGTAAAAAAAGCTTTTGAAGATCGCAAATAGGCTCCTAGAATTTAGCCTATCCTAGCCGCGCCTCGCGCATATAAGTATCTTTCTTAGCCACCCCGTTGCCTCCCCCCAATTATACCTCAATTGGTGATGATTCGAAATTTTCAGTACAATAGTGTATTAGCTTTCAAACAGCAATAACTATATATACAAATGCATAAAACAATGTTTCAATATATATTTATCTTCATAATCCTCATATCTTTTTTTCACCTTTCATATATATATCTCTCGTTTATATATAATTATAATATATATTTTGTTTTTCTTAATCATTTAATATATATGTATATTTATATTCATATTTATATATTTATATTTTTATATACCAGATATATATATATATTTGTGTGTGTGTGTGTGTGTGTGTGTGTGTG
>JANQDE010000031.1:1148028-1172588 GCA_037157785.1 Cephalotes varians
CTCTCCCTCCCCTATCTTTCTTTATTTTTTGTTTCTCTCGCTCTTTCTCTTTTACATATTTGTTTTTTGCATATTTTTTACTTTTCTTCATTCATTCTTTTTTGTTTCTTTTTTTAAACCATGTATACATATGCCCACACATGCGCGCGCACGCGCGCGCACACACACACACACGTGCCATGCACGCACTCTCTCTCTCTCTCTCTCTCTCTCTCTCTCTCTCTCTCTCTCTCTCTCTCTCTCTCTCTTTCTCTCTCTCATTTTCTTTTATTCTTTTTGCTTTATTTGTATATTACGATCGCGTCTGTTTCTAATTAATAATTGATCGTAGATTTTTTCGAATATGTATATATATATATATATATATTTAAATATATATATAATTCTTTTTCTTCTCCAGGAGAGAGGTTGCCGGAAGAACTCCAATCGTTTTAAAGCCGCTATCATTTTATTGGTAAGTGTTGCATTCCAGTATGCATTAATATTATGGAATTATATGCAAAATTCGAAGAGTATGTAAACCGATGTAAAACGAGAAAGATGAAATGAATAAGGAATCAAAACATTATATGTACATTTGTATTATGTGTTTAAGAAAATTAGAGTACTATGAAAAAATTAATAAAATAAATTTTAGTGTATTTTAACTGTAGTATATAAGAATATAATTGATCTGAGTAGGTTTACTATTTGTTTCCTGATAAATAATTGCCTTTTTACAAATGGCGATCATGTACGAAGACTAGTATATATCTAAACTAATAACATAATCTTCTTCATAATATATTCTGTTTTTATCAAATAATTATCAGACAAAATGTTCAAGTAGAATATGCATTTTTTTTTAAATTGCTGATTCTATGCTTTTTTTAGTTTTTTTTAGTTTTTATATTTCCTTTTGCAATTGATTGGCAGTAATATAACAAATATTCGATGATTTTGTTCATAAAGTTAACAATTCAACAATTCTGAATTTAAAAAAATTACACGTAGGAATGTAATTTATTATGATCATTACAGTTCTTTCCTATCACTATTTCAATAGCAAGATAATAAAGTTATTAATTTTTTACATGCAAAAATATGAATAAAATACAAAACTATTTATATATATATTAATTTGCTTAACATCTAAATATTATAAATCCTGATATTATATAATGATAATTTTTACGAATTCTAGTTTTGAAGCTTTATAAAATGATACACAATATCCAGTGTAAAGAATAATAATTATTTATATAATCTAAGTTATATATCACAACTTCATTAAAGTTATTAAGTGATTTTTCAAAATTACAATAAATTATAAGAATTTACAATTGAATTTTTCCAAATGGTTTGAGAGGATTTGGAAGTTTTAAGCTATTCTGAAGCTATTTTGAGAAAATTTCAAGTTGTATTGTTGACTTCTGAATTAGATCACCGAATCAATAATTCATTCCTCTTGATCTCGATTCACTCCGATTTACATTATATTGAATTGTATTAATACTTACGCAGAAAGATATACAATATAATACAAATATTATACAATATAATTAAAAAAAACGAATATAATTTACAACTTTTCGCGAAAAGATTTTAATGGGCCAAGTACAAAATTGCATAATTCTGATGTTGGTTCGAGGATAAAACACGTTTAACTTTTTAGGCCGGAACCTTTGTTTTGAACATTAAATTATTGACCATCGGTTAAATATTCCGCAAGCGACCCGGAATTCTCTCGGCCTTCTTTCTCTTCCTAATCGCGAAAAGTTACGATTTATACGCTTGACTGTGACTTTTTCTCTCTATTTTGCTTTTGTCTCTCTTCAGCTTCTTCCCTATCTTTTAAATATATTTTATTTGTGTCTTCTTCACTGCGATCTCGCGCGTCTTCTCTTAAGCCTACGTATGACAAATCTCACGCTCTATGTTTTGTTGAGCTGGTGTTATGTCCTTGTTTACATGTATGTGTGTATGTGCACATGTACTTGTATTAATCTTTAGTCTTCCTCGTGAAGCTCACCCGTGTAATCCTGTTTCCTTATTTGTTATTGTTCGCAAGGTATGTCGCTGCGGCCATATCGTGTCTCTGCAATCCATCTTTTGTTCTAATAAAATTAAAAATAACATAAAAATAAAGTGTACGTTAAAGTTCATGATAAACATTAAGCGTACTACGAAAAAGCTTCGGTTTCGATTCTTATCTCATAATATTTAACATTCGATAGCGTAGAGAGTGAAAAAAATTGCAAAATAAAATGTAAAAAACGACACGCGAACATATGCATCTTCTTAGCTCTATAGCGGGAATACTTTGTGATTGCGAGAATTTGCAAACTTTTCTAAAACATTTGATATAAATTCGAGATTTACGCGTACATATACATATACAATTTATCGTATATACATAAATTAATCGTTTAATAATTAGTAAATAATTTTTAACGGCAATTAAATAGATATGGCTCGGGAAAATATGTAGATCAATAAATATTAATTATAATTGAATACGAAATCAAAATATATATTAATAGAGAAAATATATTTGATTAACAAATTTAACACAATTTTGGTATATTACAATTTATTTGTATATTTTATGTTTTAACTTAATATATCATCGTAATAGCCGTTAAAAAACTGTTTAAATTCCACTTGTGAACACATTTCATTTATTATGTAACGAATGTATTGCATGCAATTTAAAATATGAATTTATTGGCTCTCTCTTCTCTTCCTCAGTTTTTACCATTTTAAATCAGTCAATGGAAAAATAATATTATAGTGACAAATTATCACAATTTTACATTACACCAATCTTTTTTTTCTTATATAACTTTATATAGCCGATATTTTTATTCTAGCAATCAAGACTTGACTCTTCCATTCTTTTAAATAAATGAAAGATAGTTTAAATTTATTTTTTATTTGTTTGTTACTTCCAAAATCTAAAATGTACTAACTTTCGTGTTTGTTAAAAAATCGCTTTTATTAAATAATTATTTCAACAAAGAAAATTTCATCTATACTTCTTTTGATTAAAAAAGGCGATTGTCCGGAAAAGGTCGATCGCTTTTTTATATCTTCTTATGCAATACGTCTATTTTGAACATTTGTTTGAAAATATCACGCTCCCCTTCATTTCATTCTCTGGGCTATAACGGGACAGCTATCATTCTGTTTTGTTCACAAGAGGATGGGCGGTGTATAAAACGTTGGTGACACACGCGATCGCAGTTTGCCCATTTTATCTCTCTTTTCCCAGTTTCAATGCACCGTTTCTTTTGTGTTTTCAAACGAATCGAGTTTTACGTCGCGCGCATAATTTAGGAACTTAAGAATACTGTGACTTCTTGTCGATATATTTTAATCTTCACCATCTTGTCACTGTTCGTCTCTTTGTGGTCATGAAAAAGTATTGCTAACGTTCTTTAAGAATTGACTCGTTTTGCACGCATTTATTCCTCTTTTTTCCGTTGTGCGCACGTTCACCAAAAGAAACAAAATGGCTGCCGTTCCACGTGACGCACGTATCCAATTTAATAAAATTATTTCTCTTTTTCTCTTTTTTTTTGTTTACCCTGTTGTTTAATGCAATAATAATAACAGCACGCGTATAATAGTCGCGTGTTCGCGTGTATAATCGTCATTTATATAATTATAATTCATCGATCGACGCTCTTTCTTGTTAATTCAATTATAGTAATGATAATATGTAGTAAGGAACCATTTATTCTCTGCGATATCAACGAAACGCGAATGTTCCAGTTATATAAATTACGCGCATAATTTATTAGAAATAATGCGGCCCTTGTTACCAGAAAGAAGGGAGGAATCTCTCGTAAATCCTCTGCCAATGCGATGAGATTTCTTACACTCGTGCATTGTGTGTATTTTAAACGCACTGCGATTATACTATAATAATGGCTGTTCGAAGCTTTTTTTATACGTGCAATTTTTGTTTTAAAAGTCAAAAGGTTTCAATATGCTTGCAGTTAATGAAATCTATCTTCTATCTAGTTCGTTCTTAGAAAGCGATATTTTGTTCGCTATAATTTACGTTACAAAAGAATGCACGTATAATAAAAATTCAAATAGTTGTATCAACGTCGGTTATCATTAATCAGGATTAACATGAAATTCGCTTTTCTTGTCTATATAACATAATTAGAATTTTAATCTAAAAGATGATATTAAACCGATAACTCAGAGTTGAGCGAGACCGTTGATGCAACTTAGCCTATGGATGTTGGTAATTAACTCGGTATATCCATTTACTGAAATGGACTGTTCCGATTATTTAAAGAAATAACACTAAATGTCGATCATTCTTAATTGTCCAGGAAGCTCGTGCCTTAAATAATCATTTCTATTCTCACATTTTTATTCTCTAATTGAAATTCCTCTCGTCTTTCCGCGCAATATTATAAGGTCACGACAAAGTAAACCTAAACTCCAATCACCAATTGGAATTTATCCAATCTTCGCTCATTCACTCGTCAATTGGATCGCGTTATACAATATAAAGTTAAGTGATATATCCGAAGAAGAAAAAGGAGCGATTACAAGTGAGACTGAGAACACGGGAAAGCCACTTCAGAATGTGACATTTGGACTGAAGTGTCGTTTATTTGTTTTTTCGCATTATATAACGTAATCCAATTCCATTGATCTCGAAAGGAGACTACCTTTCATTTACGTAGAATGAACCTTGGGCCTTTCTTAATATCCGAAATATCACTGGAAGCGCGATGGGACGCAACATCCGATGTCCAGCCATATTTGCGATATATATATAATAATATAATATTCACTCTCACGTTTATGTCTTTCCTCGCTAGCCCATTTTAGATCTTTAGATCTAATCGCGACCGCTACTAGCGGCCGCGCATTTTAATCCTAAAGGGTAACTCTTTCGCACTCTCACGCACGCTGTTATCGTCTTTCTCCCTATCCCTTTCGCGCTCGATCTTTCTCTCATGTAACTTTAGATTTTTGTTTCTTTTTTTTCCTTTCTCCTTCGAACATCTCGCCATCCTCCCGTTAAGTTAGCGTTTGAAGCGCACCATTGACCGATGCTCCGTATATCGCGGACGAAGATTACGCGACATTTCTATGTATATATATTTTATATGCTATTTTATATGCCTTCTCTCAGCTCAATCTTTTATCCGATCGTTTGATCTCCCGCTGTATGAATCTTAAGTTTGCACCTATACGTTGGTTATCACCGACGCTGGTTAACTAAATTTTCTTTGCTTGTTGTGTGTTGTAAGTGAGACTATAATCTAATGAAGAATTATGAATCGCTAGACTCACACGCCAACCAGAACTAGTTAAGCCAGACTATCGGTGTAACTCAGCCTTAGACGATTAGACGCCGGGGATGTGGAGGGTGTGTCGTAGTTTTCGTGTGTACACGTGTGCGTGTGTGTTTGTGTGAAGTATATCGCGGTTGTTTGCCGCTGAAAAAAATTCGTATCTTCTTTTTCTTTGATCGCATTGGCTCGTCTATAGGGTCATGCATATACGGCATTATTTTAAATTAATTATACGGTAATTTGCGTATGATACGCGTAATATACGTGTATATATATTTATATATAACGAGAGTTACTGCACGTAATCGGTTTTAAAGCTATATAGCGGCCGATTAGAGTCATAACAGTCATCGTCCGATGCCTCCGAAAGCTCCAAGTGGAACTTTGACGCGAGTGTTCGCGGTGTCAATCAGAATTACAGAGTAGCATAAATCAACGCCATTTATATCCTGATTTTCCTTTTATTTCAAAAGTAAGAACATTGCTGTCGCTTGACTTGGTTGCGATGTAGCTTAAATATGTCTAATATAATAAAGAAATTATAACTTTTTAAAACTGTTTCAATTACTGTAAAATATAGTTGTCATAAAACATAGCATTCTTTTAAAGTTTATAGTCATAAAGCTTATAGTCATAATTCCACAATAATCATTCTATAAACACGTGTATTCAACAGTTAATCAGTTTACCTATTGAGATATAAATGGCGGATTTCATCGGCAAAAAATGCAGCTAAAGAACTTCCCGCTATTCTGTGATTCTAACGATATCATCCACTATTTTTCCTTTTCTCTGGAAGTCTTCCGATGTTGCGTATCTCATTGTTTCGAATTTGTCGGCCCGAAATTCGACGGCAGCTCTCTTGCGTGTTTTCCCTTTTCTCACAAATAATGCTAACAGCGTGACATCAAGTATGTAACACGCCTATGTAATTCGCTCGCTCGCCCGCCGCTACATCTCTCTGCATTATTTCGTTGCGCACCCGGGAAAGCAGGATTGCGACAGGACAGGAGAGAAGCACCGTTCCGCCATTTAACCAGCGAAAAGGCACGTTGGGAGAAAAGAAGGAGCTTGAATCTGCATCGTGCAGACGTAGAGAAAGGGCAGCAAAAAGGATCGCTTGATTTATCCGCTCTACTTTTTCATCAGCTTTTATCCCTCTTCTCCTTTTCTCTCTTCTCCGCGTCATCGTTCCTCTCTTGACCGCCATTAGACTCTTCAACCCTTCCCGCGCATACGATTAAAACTTGAAAGCCCAGAAACAAAGTCTTTCCCAGGTGTGAACGCGTATGTGCCTAGCATTATATAATATACGCGGGCACGCGCGGTGCACGGCGCTCGTTAATAATTGCAATCGCCAATAATCATGTAATAATTAATAATTATAATATTCGTGAGAGTTGGTATCTCCTCTGTCTCTTTAACTGCCTTAAATACTAGAGGTCATACGTTATCGTCTATAATAATTATCAATTATTTATATATTTATATATATATATATATGTGTGTATATATATATATTTATATCTTTATATATATATATATACTATTTATATATATTCTAGACTTAACCGCTTTAATATTTAGCAATTAATAATATTAATTTAATTTATTATTATTATATTATTATTTCTTTTATTAATGTCGGAGAACGGGCTGGCGTCAATACGCAGTTTCGGCCATAACTAGCCTATTGCAGCGCGTTGTTACCTCTTCCTGTTTCCATCTGACGGTCGGTCTTCCTGTCATTTTTCTCATCTTTTTCCTCTGACCTTCTCTGGACGTCTTCCCCGTTGCGTCAGTTTCTTTCTCTTACTCATCAACAGGATTAATTTTCTTCGCTCTATCTATAGTTGCATCCAACTGGATTCGACTAATGCTCTAAATTTTTTCTTAATGCATATTCGCGTAATATTATATCCGGTTATTTACAATCCGGATTTTGAAGTTGCATCGATTGGATCTTACTTGATAGTTGCCTTCTTTCGATAATATTCGTTTTTTAATATATTGCAACTTTTGATCGTTATTTATAACTTTGTATCCATACAGTAGGCGTGAATGTGTCATTTTTTTTTTTCGTCCAGAGATCGTCCACTGTATTTAAGCTGCCTCAAATCGTCCATGTTGCTTATTATATCAGGCGACCGTGCTGCGTTCTGCCGTCTCGTCCATCCTGACGAAAAAAAAATTAAGAGTTCAACAAGTTAAATTTATACAAGTTACATTTGTTTTCTGAAAAAAGCCAGATTTAATTGATTTCAAATGGACTCATACAACGACATAAAATAAGGACAGATCTAGAATGTCTTTTTGAAAATATATTCGAATCTTGTGGATATTTTTTAGATACATAAAAGTTGAAGATTATTTGTGTCTTTTTAAATATAAATCATTAAAGAAAATAAGATTTATTTCATCATTTACTGTTATTGTAAATGATACTATTTCACGTAGAATTGTTTCTCATTAATATAATGATATCAAAAGACTTATGAGAGGGGAAAAAAAAACTAAACTACATGCATGTTGTACACAGTAATACTGGCAAATTCGTTCTTGATAAAGTTACCTCAATATGAAACGTAAATACAATTTGACGAAATATTGTCAATGATACACACATACCTGTTATTAGGTCTTAACAAGGCTCAATGGTAGCCATTAGTGAACGCCGCTGGTATTAGAGGACCCTGGAACAATACAATATATCGATCTCATCAACTATAAAAATAATGATTATTGCACAAGGATGAGCATAAAGGTAAACCCTTACGTTTGCCTGCGTATCTAAAATTGCAGCGTGCAATTGCGGTACTTGACCTTTGAGGTTGTGGAATCTCTTTTCTTTTTGCTATATTTCTCGAAATTCCACAATGTAAAGATAATAATAAATGACAAAAATGCGAAGGATAATACGCGCAGTGATGTTACATGGGAAATCTTGGGTATATTAAATATATTGACATATTGCAGAAAATGAACAGATTATAGAGAAATCCTATAAACAATATTAAGTTTATCTTCAAGCCAATGTAATAATTGTCATACTATACCTGACGGACCAGAGATGTATTCATAAAATACAGAATCAGAATATAGAATGTATAAAGCGTAGGTATATAATATGTACATAGAAGCAATCTTTTTTTTGCGAGATTGATAACCGGTTGCATTAAATATAATGTATATTCGCAAAAAGGGTATTGTATCCATATTTGGTTGTTATAAATGCATAAAGCTGATGAAATTGCAATACGGAACGAAACGATAAAGAGCTTGGCCGATGGTCAAATAATTCTTTAATTTTGCAATATTTTTTTATTGCATCAGCGTAAAATTTATTTCAAATTTTTGCGTGCGATATAAATTTTTAAGTATAAAAACATAAATGTACATCTTTTTTTATCGAGTTTATTTAGTTAATTTATTTTACCATAAACATATTTGTTAGAGAAATTGATGCTTATACAATACATTCATTGATAGAATTTCGATAGATTCTTCTGATTATAGTTATATAATTATAGATTATAATTAAAATACAATACAAAATTTCTTCTTAATTTCTTTTCCATAATTGTTTTTAGCTTAAACCGCTATTCTCTCTGTTATTTTTCACCTTGCATCTGTTGTTTATGAAATTCTATTAACGACTTGTCGAGAAGAATTCATCTGTACGCAATATAAAAGATCAAGCAACTTATGTGCTTATGACGTTAACAATGCGACAAATGAATCGACTAAACGATTAATTTTTGTGAAATGCGAAAGTGCCAGACTCTCGACCATGCTCTTTATCCTTACGTTCCATCTCTTTGTCGGGAGGGGCCCGATCTGGTGAACAAAAGGGGAGCATTAAGTGGACTTACGGGACTGTAGTTGAGCGGGGCACGGGATACGGCGATCGCGGGGAACGCGGTCGTGGGGGGCTGCGGGCTAGCTGCGGCCTGGACGTAGCTTGCGACTGCGGAATCCGCGGCTGCGGCTGCTGCTGCGGCGGCGGCGCTCGAGCTGTACATGTCAATCGGGCCCGGTGAATTGGCCGCCGGGAAAGACCGGCCCTGCGGCCCACCGTGGCCGCCGGCCGCGTGCGGCGACGCCGGCGGGAATCCGGCCTGCGCTGCGGCCGCCTGGTAGTTGTTCATCACTGCAACGAACCCGCGTCAATGTTCACCCTCTTATCCTGATCGAATGGACGTCATCGACGAAACGAGGATAAGCTTCAGCGAAGCTCGACCTCGCCTTCCGCGAAACGCGAAGGCATTCGTAAATTCGAATCCGAATTTAGACTTTGTTAAGAAATGCCAAAAATAATTTTCCTCAATTACCGCGGCCCAGTTAATGGATATTACAATCACTGATAATTTGAACAGACTGTCGTATCAATAGTGTCGTTTTACATTAATGTCAGTTCTTCGTTTATTTGCATTATAAAGAGAAATAATTCTTCTTACCAAATTAATCCATAAAGATTCAGCTTTGACTGTGCCAGGATTAGTTCAAGATTTAAAAGAGTCAAGTCTTTTATCTAATCGTTAAATGACTGTTAAATGACCATTAAGCCACGTTTAATTTTCAATCCTGTAATTGTAGCGTGTATTATTTTACAGCAATTAAACATCCAAGTGACAATTATGGGACGTGAATATTCTGATTGTTTCGTTCTGCCCGCGATAGCGATACGAGCATTGCATGCCTTATCCTTTTTAGGAATCTTCCATGCAAGTACCTTGAGGCACGTTGCTCCGTTGCTGCGTTTGCCCCTAGTTTTTAGCTTTTTCGCCTCTTTCCCCTTACTAATATCAAACTCATTTCAGTTGTATAACGATACGCTCTAGCGGGTTAAATCTCATTAGAGATAAGGTTCTTTAACTCATATATATATACTATATAGTGTGATGTTTGTTGTAACGAGCTCACGCATATTCGTGCACAATGACGATCTCTGGTCTACATTTTACGAGGACTGTGCATGTTAAATGACCGCGCATTTAAATGATCACGTAAGTGCCGTTATATTGACGAGTACGTACGTACGATGAGCCACGTTTACACACATTGAATACAAGGAGAAGGATAAAGTCCATTTAACAAATATCTTTTCGTAATTTCATTGGAAAAGAAAAAGGAAGGAATAAAAGAAGACATTCATGAAGCGCATTGCAAGGCAGCGTTTACATACGTTCATAGAGGTAATAAGAAAGCGCCTTGCACATATATATATATGTATGACATTGTACAACACGTCAGTGGGACAAGCAACGCAATCGCACGAGGCAGTGATGGCGATCGACTTGAAAAGTTACGATATACAACAGGCTTTCGACTACGATTACAGTTCTAATGTTTGGTTCGCACGAGGGCTGATTTTCCTTCGTGCTCTTAAGAAGTCAAACGCAAAAATTGACAAAGTTGGTTCGATTAGAGAGGCCAGGCGACGAAAACTAAACTTACCCCATTTCGCGTTCAGCTCTCGAAGTAAAGACCTCGCGTGAGAATGTAATACAACGAAGAAAAATACAAGGAAGAAACTATGATGATGCAGATTATTACAAAATTTGATGCGTCGGGAGATAAGTCAAAAATTTGCGACAATATTTTTTAAAATGAAACGTGCGTTTTCTTGTGTTAATTATTAATATTGTGTAAATAAATTTATTAGAAATTTTAGAATTATAAATCTAAATAATAAATTATTTTATTTCTTGCGTCGATTATAGCGAAAACAAAGGAAATTCAAAAACAGTTTTCTATCTCATCTTAAAAATTTAGTAAAATAATGTTGTTCTCCCTTTTGCACCAAATTCAATTGTTGGCAAGAAAATAATACTAATTATTAAAAATGATATTAATCTCAAAGCTAATTTTTTTCTTTAAATAACTGAACTGTTCAAATAATGTTTTTTTTCTGATAATGTAAATCTTTTTTGTATTTCTAATTTTTTACTATGCTTTTCGTCTACTTTTGCAACTGGAATATTTCGTGCTTACAGTAAAAGACGTCATGAGAAATACATATATTACCTTTTTCTGCACGCTAATGCATGATATTTGGTACATATGCACAATACACAACAGCAAGGATTAAATACTAATGCGATTACTATGTTTATAGAATGTTCGAAACTCTCTTTCTAAACCCTGCCAACAACTGCTCTTCGTTCCCATACATACAAAAGTAACAAGGAGCGAAATCATAGCGAAACTACTCTACGCTACTTTCGAAGCTATATCACACACACAGGAAAACAGTGTCTCGGCGTGTCGTCCGCATTCTGAAACTTTAGCACTCGTAAAAACTCTGACAGATAGCCAATAAGAAGCGGCGGAGATTAATGCATCTGACTCGAGCGATTCCGTATATTGCGCTCACGTTGTTCGCGCGTAAGAGCTCGCGTAAATGTCATACGATACGTACTTTCGGATTAACGGCGGTCACGAAAGCGGAGGAGGAAAAAGACGATGGGAGGAAGAAGAAGAAGAAGAGAAAGAAGAGTGGATGTGCGGGGTGAAGGAGAGAGATTGTAAGCGGGCGGTACGCGAAGAATTTGAAACTCTCCCGACGGTGACGGGGCCACGGGAAACCGAAAGCGCCCCGGCGTACAATCTAAAAACCCATTCAGCTTTTAAACTCTTGACAATGGCGGCCGGTTACAAAGTTTTGTGCCTGTACTATGGCGTGAGGGAGGCGCGCAGGGAGTCGTGGGAGTCGGAGGAGGGATGAGCGCGATTCAAAAGTTTGATTTATTTGAGAGGAGATTGCGGACGGCACGACGGCGGGCAGATCGGGGGCAGATTCTGGATGGAGAGCATGACAAAAAAAGAGGACAAGAGAACAGAGGCGTATTTCGCTGCCGGCATCTCGGCGCCTTCGCATGTGTGGCACTCTTCTCTTCGGGGATGCCTGCCTCTCGCTTCTCTTCCTTCCGTTCTCCCGCGTCTCTCGGCGATTCGGCAGGAAGCGATCGCGTGATCAAGAGATAACGAGATGGTATTAGGATTGAACATTTTTCTTTAAAAAAAGACATTACTTTATAATGAGATGAAGAAAGGTATCAAGAAACAGGAAGTTGTTTCTAAACTGATAAATTATTCATTTCTGTGTTTATTATCAGAATAAGCGATACGATCTCACTTACTTTATTGATATATTCCGAGAATAACGAGTGACGTTATTGACACGACAGTTTCCGTTGGTTGTTTAATCGAGACTTATATATATAATATGATAGATATTAATATTTCTATATATAAATAGTCATGCACAGTAATGTGATACTAATCATGCACAGTAGCCATGCTTTCCGTTGCTCGCGTACACGAATCATAATTGTCTTCTGAAATTACAGATATCAATTGATCAAAATCTTTCTTCAGTTGTTATTATTTCATTAAATGGAGATTGATTCTTGAAAATTATCAAGCAATACATGAAACTTTAAAATTGGAAGGATTAATTCTCTCGCAAAATTATCCATCTCCATACTTGGAAGTGGAATTCAGTTTGATAAAATATCGCTGGAAAATACTGGACGGTATCAAAATGAGTTGGCAAAAGCAATGATTGATTCGAACGTAATATTGCATTTAACGTGTTATTTCGCAATATTCCGCTCATGCGATCGTGAGTATTCCTTCAAAGGTATTGCGCACAATCCTTATTGCTTGCAATCTCGCGTGACTAGTTAACGAAAAAGCCATCATAGCCGAAATTGTTTGCATTTCCGGAAATCGATCGCGGCGCGACGAAGCGAGTCGAGAAAGCGCATTACATTCGCAGCCGAGGAGAAGAAAAACTTTTAAAACGTACCAGAAAGTGCTTGTGTAAGTAAGGGCGTATTGTTGTTTGGGGTGAGTTGTCCATTGGTTAGATCCACTGAAACATAAAACTTCGGTCACAACTGCGCCATACTTGCGACACGCGTATGTGCTTTTGCTATTCATTTTATGATCGACTATCACTCGGCAATAGTCTAAAAGCTAATATATATATATATATATATATATATATATATATATATATATAAAAGGAAAAAAAAGAAAAGAATAGAACGAGAACGAACAGAGAAATAATGACGCGCTAGATGGACGATTGAAAAGAGAACAGACGTAAAAAAGTGATTTTTCCGAATGTGTTGCTTTGTCAATCGTCTCTCTTGTTTTCGAGTTTCGTCCGAGGATGTCGAAAATCCTCGAGTATGCGTGCCTTCTGCCTCTCGTCTTCGACACTCAAGTGTGAAACGTTCTCTTAAACGTTCATATGGACGGGGTGGTTCTTCTATCGCGGAAAATTACATTCGACAGATGAGTTCGCGCGTGTAAGGAAACACGTTAGAAATAACGGAAACGCCATACATCGCCGAAATGTGTGACAGGTGTTTTCTCTAGGCACTTAGAAAGCTTTCCCTCGTATCGTCGGTATCAGCTTTCTCCATCGGGCGAGGATGCTCGAAACCACGATGGCGTTTACTGCCACGACTACGGTTTCGATTCGGATGCATCGGCTGGCTGTGGCAATAATGGAACCTAGGGGTATCGATCGTCGTCGAAACTACAGTGCGAGAGACTCCCTGGAGTAGCACTCGATGCATCGAAATGCACTTCAGTATTAATATGCATTTTCCGTGCGGAATAGACGAAGGCAGAAATGTACGAAACGCGATAAACGAGGTGGGACGATTCAGGAGGAATTCTCGAGAAATGGTTGTACTTCGAAAGATCGCGCATAGGGGATTTCTGTATCAGATAGAGAGATAGAAGAGAGAATGAGAAAGATGTAGAGAGAGAAAGAGAATGAGAGAAAGAGACCGACAAAAAAAGGTACGCGAGCATATGTGTGAGTACGTATGTGAAAGACAGGTAGGCAAAGAAACAGAAAGAGGTGTTTCGAGGTGCGTATTTCGAGCAAAGTGAATGTCGACTTCATACATTTCTTCCGGAGTGCATTGCGTTGGACGTGTTGCATCGGCGCCTCTGTATACACGCGGCCTGCATTCTCACTTCCTGTTCCGTGGTAGTACACCGCCGGCACTCCTGACATTAATAAAGAACAAGAAGAAAGCTGAGAATGATGAGAAACAAAAACAGGGACGGGGAGTACGATCTGTAATGCGAATTGTTTTTTACGTGGATGAGAAGAAACAAGGATTTATGTTAACGTATTGCGTGAACTAACATTATGTTATCGTAGAAATATTCTTACGTTATAGTTCTGACATCGTGCATAGCTGCGTAATTTATAGATACCGTAACATAAATTGTATTTGATAATTCAAATTTAATATTTAAATTGCGTTTATGTTGTTGAAATATGAATATTTCTTTTTATATTTCTCATATATGTTTTCTGTTCCATTTTTTCTAATATCACACTATATGTGTAATATTACTTTTATGTTTATCACATTCTTTTATGTTTATCTTTGTTAGTATCTCTATATGCACGTACGTTTTAATATATAAATTCAATTTAGAAAAAGATAACTAAATTTATCCGGTTTAATTCGATTAATTACATATTGAATAATGAATTGATATTATTACATGTTACTAGACTCATTCTGTTATATCGTTAGCTTAACTGAACTATAATTTGCAAAATAAATACAAATCAATTATCACACATTACGAGAACATTAAAAAAAAGTACTAAAGGATTAAATAAAGCTTTAAAATAAGATCAATGTGTCAGCGAAAATTTGTCTCAATTTATTGTCTCAATTTAGTAGATTCGGTTATTTTGTAGTATCCTATACACGGCAGGATCGTGGAAAAAGTGGAATGCAAATAAGAGATGCAATGGAAATAACTAGGAATAAAAGCAGGTTAAGCTTATATATATTCTCATGTCTGTGGGAATACTCAGTATAAAACGATAAAGATTAATTTTTCAGTAACGGCATTTTTCCCAAGCAATCGATACCCAAGATGCTCAGAGATTTTTATCTGAATTTTATCTGAACTATACATATTAAATCCTAAAGTAACAATTGCAGTTATATAATAGTATTAGAATTTTAAGTATTTTTAAATTAGAATAAATAAGATTATACCACATGTGTAATAACATTATATCTACTTTAGCAAACTAAATTTTATGAATGCAAGCAGATTTACAATTTCGTACATCTCAGTTCATTTTGAGTAGATTTTAATTAATTTAATTATTTAATTTTAATTAAATTAAAAAAGAGATAATATCAAAGAATTTATAATACAAACAAATTTTTGATAAAAAAGCAACTTTTGATAAATCATATAATATTGATATGTAATTAGAGAGAAATATGCAGAATGAAATGCAATTACGATCATTAGTGTTAATTTAAGAATAATGTTTTATATGTTAATTTCTGGCCAAAAGAAGTTCTACGAAAATATTTGTAAACAATATTTGCAATTGTTTAGAATTTTTTATTTAAATTTCAATATTCTTTAGACTCTCCCAAAAAATCTCGTCAGGTATATTTTCTTGTACGAGCTATCTCAAAAAATTACAACAAATTACATCATTGTTCTTTTCAAGCAACTTAAAATATTGTAGGATTGTATCTAGGAACATCATGTCTCAATAAAAATGCTAGTAAGTTTCTACTTACAGAAAATTGTATACTTAATGAATCGATACATAACTCTTATTGTAATATTATATCACAAGATACTTTTAATATAAAGATATAAAATAAAATTAAAAATTGTGAAAAGAGGAGTGCAAAAAGAATGCGTTAATTTTCTTTGATATTATTCAATGTAAAAAAATGAAATTTTGATGTTTCTAGAATCATATTCAAAGAACAGCAAAAACAGGAATAACTCTTTAGCTATAAATCATATTACGTATAAGCGACTGTGTGCGAATTTGCAATGTGTATAATCTGAGAGTGAAATCGGGAATATGGGAATATTGTTGCAGATCGAAATCATATTTTTGATGCATTGTTAATATGAGGGAAGAGAATGGCCCTTCTATATCGTCGTAGCGACGTGTTTTCATGGAGAAGCCTCGTTTTGGGCATGCAACTATCGACGCTGATAACGCGATTGCGAGAGAGGGTGAATGGACCATAAATCGTTGATCGACGTGATTTGTATGGGGTATCACGGCGCTTAATGGTGTGGCTTGTCTCTATCGACATGCTCTGACCGGAAGTTCCGAACTATAGTTAGAGAGAAACACTCTGTAGATCTGTCCGCCGTAACTTGACGATTTACGTGCGTTCATATCTTTTCGATATTCGGCAACATGAATCGCGTCCGATGAAAATGTAGATATTACGTAAATAAAAAAAGGAGCTTTAAATTTGGAATAATTTGGAAAAAATTAGATAGAAATTTGAAACAAAAATTATATATTCTATATAAATTAGACTTATGCCTCAGAATTGACTTGAGTTTTAAGTCGGAACAGCAAAAATTATTTACAATTGAAATATATTCTTGATAATGATGTTATATATAGTTTCAATTTTTATTGATAATAATGTGTTTTTGGAGCATTAAAATATTCTCTTCGATATTATACGATATTCATATTTTTGTTAGAAAAAAGCGTAAATAACAATGTAACAAGAAGGAAAAAAATAATAAATATTCGAAAGAGGAAGAGAGGCAGAGAGAGAAAGAGAGAGAGTGTCTGTCGCGCGGTCTCGGGTCGGACAGGTTGACGAATGAAACGGAAATCCTTGCTAGCGGGCGTTTATCGGAAGTTTCATAAAAAGAAAGGGTCGCACGTCCACGTCCAGCCCTCGAAACGGGTGCGGCTTCCGGATTTCGCGACAACCGACGGCTGCACCGATAGTTTTTGGGGTCGTATCTTGATCCGGCCAAAAATAGTGGCACACATGTATATACCTATATACACAGGTAGCCAGGTATATAGAGAGTACTTCGGAGATTGCTCGCTTTCTCTGAATCACAGATGTCGCAAAAGATGTTAGGAGAAGTATTTTCAGCATCGCAAATATTAAAGAAATAATTATTATTTTAATGCCACGAAATGTCTCATGTATACGTTTGAATTATAAGCAATTTGAGACTGAACGGTCACACAATAATTTAAATTGCAAATGAAAAAAATAAAATTTTATTTTGCAGATAGATTTCAAGTAGAACATTTTAATATTGTGTTATACCGAGATATACAATTAAAAAAAAACTCGTAAAATAAGATGAACACATAATTATTCCCACAACGTAGTGTGTAGAATGAAAACATCACTAAATTCTTCAAAAATTCTCTAACAGATAAAAGCGTACGACCTCTGGGGCACCCTATATAAATACGTATATACTAAGTATATACTAAGTCTGCCCGTGGAAATCCTTATTGCTTGGGTTTGGACGTCCATCGAAACGACCGACGCGTAGGGATCTAGGCCAAGAGTTCATCTATTTCGAGTGTATCTCCAGCTGACGTAAACGCGATCGAGACTTTAGATAAGGACTTCGCACCGCGAAATCTACCCAGCGGACTCCGAGTAGGGCGAAACCGATGAGCTTTGAGTCCCAAATTTTGGCACAAAGTTGTTCGCTCAAAGTTGAGTGGGAGAGGGATCAGCCGAAGGTTACCACCTAAACGAAGAATATTCGACTTGTAAAGGACATATTGATTATATCGTCACGAGATAATTCCGCCTTCAAAATTGATTCTGAAATAAAACATTGAGATAGCTTATACATATTTTGGAACAAACTATGTATAAGGTTTATCTACTTAAAGACAAAAAACTGCACAGATTGTATAAAAATGGCAAAAAGTTCTTTCCATTTTTAGATATTATTAAGATATATTTTTTTATAGAAATCATATCCATATACTCTTTTTTGAGGAAGCGATATCGATGAGTGATTTGTAAGTAGCGCATATTCTCACGAAAGCTTTGAGATTTCCTTCCATTTCTTTTTGTCGCAGATTAAGGAATAATAGACAGCCAAATGATATAAAAAGTAGTTGCAAATGTAATAAAGATTACCTACTTTATGTTGCGTCACACCATATTTGGAATATCTAAAGATCCTTCTGATGAAGAAGAATGAGAGATCACATAATTAATTAAATAAAGCAATACCATTCAGCCCATTTTCTTAAATGTTCTATTTTGTAATTTTTTATTATAGATATTATAGAATTAGTGTGCGTATTTAAAGAGAATATATACAAATAGATGTTATTTCATAATGCAAATATATGCAAATGTATGTGACATAATAATCGCACAAGAGGTATGAAGGATACGCAAACAGTTAGTGTTTTTCAATTACAAAGGAAGATTTCAAAATATCGAAACCCCTGAAAGCGTTTTATTTGTTCAATGATTTATCATTGAATACTCAGAACCGTAGAAGAGATTCATATACTGAGTGTCCTGTTGCAGGATACATATGCTGAATACCACATAATGTTGATATGTATCATAACAGCCAGATGGACAGATTCTGATCACCGTCGCAACGAGAAGCCATATTTTTCCATAATTAAAAAGTGAAGTGCATCACATCTTTGACGAAGCAACACATTGATCGAATCATGTTGTTAATTGGCGTCGTACAATTAAAGACGATTGTCATAATGAGCAGTTAATTCGCGCATACTCGGCAATGACAGAATTGTTAAACAATGCGTTAAGTTAAGCAAGTTAGTAGATATTTTCTGAGTGACAGAATCGTTGGCACGTCCTAAACTACACACACGTGTTAGTGGCTATATGCCGATAATAAACGTAACTTGTACATATTGTAGGCCAAATATATAAATATATCATCGTGACAGGTCGAAGTTTCTAAACTACGAGCTCATCAGTGTGTCACGCTGCTAACTCTAATTAGCGTTCTAATGCTAGCGATCAATAAACGGCAAGAAATAATGACGTTCGGGCGATAAGTTTTACGACCGTTTCTAATTCAGAGATACTAGCCGCGAAGATGTAGCAGGAATTTGTACAATTGCGTAGGGAGATACAAGGAGAGATGAACAGTGTTAAATTGAGACAGACACACGACACACAAAGAAGATAATCACTCTCATTCTATCTACGTGTCTAATCTACTGTTCTATGAATTCTACACAGAAGCCGTAGGCGAAACGTCGCAGCGAATCGCCTTACCGCTTTGCAAACAATTTCTTCGAAAAAAAAACTACTATCTATATAGACATAATTTATTATAAATTCAGAACAACACTCAAAAAACTTTTGTCATACACGAAGATACTCGTTACGATCGCTCGAGATAGACTATTGTAACTCGGATATGTAACTATGACCTAAACTTTAGCCGAGGTTGCCAACTACATTTCTCGATAATAAGTTATAATTGATGATGTAATTTGATAGAAGATATTTTTCTCGCTTGTTTGACAGCATTATCGTGTGTATTAAAGTATATATTATATGTATGTTGCTGTCTTATGACGCAGAAAAATGCGTTTTTGGCAAGACTTGTGAAAATTTACATTAAAAGCGTGAGTGTAGTACGTGGGCAATCTCAGCGTTAACTCTAAGTTATTTACTCTCAATATTAATTACAAAGATTAGTTGACGATCCGTTTTATACTACAGACTGCTTCTATATATATAACCAGAAACTATATATAATTATTTAACTCGATTTATCTAAATTGTCTACATTTTTGCACCACCGCGGGAAGATCAGAATGTATCTCTTTCAATAATGACACTGTCGTTTTCATTTAACTACAACTTGCTAACGTTTCAGTCAAATGTTCATGTGTTCTTATAATCTATAAAATGAGCAATCAACCCGTTGTGGTTGAACTAGGCGTTTTTACTATAGACAGTATATAATAATTAATATCACTTTATATATATGGCGACGTTTCTAAAAGATAGTAGGTGTAGCTAGATGGTAGATTACTCGCCCCTAGGTGACTGCATCTTCAACGAAGTCTTCGTCATCGATCTCGGCAATGGATCCATCCCAGACTCCTTTCCTCCATTTTTGGGATATTCAACTCGAATTCGTTCGTCTCACGAAAAAACTGACCCATAGCCGCGTAACGTAATGAGCAAAATCATGCGGCACGATATTACGAAAATGATAATAGAAAATGTGAAAAATAATAAAGATATTTTGAGATCTCACAAGAAAAATATATATAAATTATACACAATATGTAAGAGAGTGTGGAAAATGTTTACGAACTAAAATAACTCTGTAATTTAACACTCTCTTGTAACACTTTCGACGGGCTATGGGTCGCGCGGGAAGATCAAGAGTGTTTACGAGGCTGATTTCAGTTTTCACTAGAACTACGTACAACCAGTTTGGATACATGCAAGCGTTGCTCCGACGCGCAAAATAGCGGTCAACAATCAAAGAGTAGTAAATATTCATAAGTAGAGATGCTAAAAAATTTATAAATATACATTTACTTCTTTAATTAATAAAAAGACTCGTATTATCTTAACTATAAGTCTAATCCTGAATCACATGTCTCTAATATAAAGATCACCTTTAATGTCAGCGGGAGATGAGACTCTGATGACCTCGTTTAACGCTAAATACGATGAGAATATGAACCCAAGTATCGGGTATCGATAGCTTTAAAGCAAGCTCTGTAAGTTGAGATTTTCCGGCGTTTTATGACCGGCCGCGGCTTCGCTTTTACTTCAAAGAGAACCCTTTCCGCGGAACATCAAGGTTAGGAAAGGATCTAACAGTTCTCTTGTCATGCGACGTGTTATACACACAAATTTCCCGTAACACGCTCTTTCAAACCTAAAGACATCAGGCTAAGTTCTAGTGAAAACTAATGTTAGGCTCGAGTACTCATATGGATAATAGAACAATGGAAGATCTGGATATAACTATGTATACTATGAGCTAGGCAGCCATCCAACATCAGTACAAGATACGGGATTTAAACGTATGTATATATATATATATGTATACGTAGAAACCAAATGGCTTTCGTTACGATTACTTGTTAGACTATTCTAAACACTATGAAGTGAAATGACGTACGGTATATTTATATGTATATACATAAAATATACATATAGACTCCTAACCGATCAGAGATTAGCTTACGCATTCATGCGATAAATACGACAATGTCGTGATATGTTATCCATTTTTTTCATATTTGCTATATGAGTATCCAGACGTATCAAATGAGTTGAACAATATGTGCACTGATTCTATTTTTGGAACACAGAATTGCAATTCGTCGTTTGTTTCTACAACAGATTATATATGCAGGATGTCCCGAGAAATATATGCAATACAGTACGATATTATATCCATCGAATAACTCTATCAATATTCCACTGAATAACTTGACACATTTCTGAAAATAGCTTCGATACATATTTATGACTCGAACTCGCATGGATACCATAAAGTTTTTTCGAAGATATGTAAAATTGTATAATCAACTGATTTTGTTGATGAAAGCAAATTGTTTTGATACAGTAGTCTTCCCTGCGATCGAATAACGGTTTAAGAAAAGAAGTTTGTTCCGAAAAATACGCTTCATTGAGAAATCATGATTAAATATTTCTCTTACCGTCAGAATTGTTTTGCGGTAGAGTTATCGAAGAAGCGAATTAGGTTTGTGAAGATCAACTTTCTTTTGGCGTGTTAAGTAGCGATTAAGAGCGGCTTGAAAGCAGATTTGAAAACATAGATACGTAGTGTAACAAACGCAAAGAGAACAAACCAAACTCGGGGTAAAAGCAAGAAACTAATTCAAACTTTTACTGCTGCAGTGTAATCGTACAAGGCCGCGACTTATATCACTTCTTCGATACTTACCCTTTGCCAATCGTATTACTCGATTGAAGGATTAATTATTAGTCCTTAATTAAATTGTAACGCAATAAAATATCTCATGCCGTTACACGGTATAGCGCGATCATTTTTTGTGACGATGAAACTGATTATCGAGCGATCATATTAATTCATTTTAATCGCCTGTTCATCGAAGCGCCAATCATCCGATTCCCAATTTAATGGAAAGTATGTAATATTAACGTAACGTTACACACGTATATATTATATTACGCGACCTCTGCACGCAGATTAATATGATAGAACACGTCTATAATTATGAAACTAATAAATTGTTAATCGTAGATTTTGTACCAATTACGAAATTAATAAGATTCTTTGAGTTCCATATACAAACGTAAATAGATCCCGAGAGGAATTTTTTAAACAATTTTTATGGATAAACTGCATTAAACTAACATAAAGGAAGTAGGACGACGCGGATATTTTAATAATATGTATTCTATTTTTGCCGCGAATGAGAAAGAAAGAAAAAGATCACATTTCGTATGTAATCGATCGGTTTTTAAAATCGCATGTGGTGAGAAAGACGGACGAGACGAATACAGATCGCGTAGACGATACAACGAGCAACGGATGCACAACTAACATACGATTTTCTGTTTCCTAAGCATTCCATAAAAATAGATATATAGAATATACATATGTATATTTATATACGAAAAGAGTTCAACCAATAATAAACACTATCGGTGACAATACTCGAACTAATGGGTACCTAAAATAACTAGATAGCAACAGTGGTAAATGTCTCGTATTTAATCAGAATTAAGTAATGTATGAGGATAATAGAAAGTGATGTGTGTAAAACTGGATTCAGATCAAACGAATACAAATAAACATGAATAAATTGCTTGCTTCAATTTTGTACTGTTGGCATTCATTGAAACAAGTTGTGCATTCGTGTTCGTTCGTTCGCTTAGTTCGGATCCAGATTAAGAAAGTGTTGGTTTGTATGTTTCGAATAATTGATTCGTTAATAATTGACAGATAAAAGCTATCATGTAATAACATTCATTAATAAATAGTGAATTTTCTTAACAATTTCAGCAAAAATAAGAATTCCAAGATTTGTAAACACACAATTTAAGAATTCATTATTTAGTGTTATTACAAAAAGTAAATTAAAAAATTCGGATGCTATAAATATTACATTAATTAAAAATACACACATAATAATAAAAATATTAGAAGTATATTTTAGAAAAGAAAATATCTTTTGATAGAGTTTTATAATAGCACAATTTCAAATATAAAAAGTATCTAAGTATATAAGTATAATAACTTATTGAACTTTTCTCATAAGTAATTTTTAAAACTTTCTGGAGTAACATCAGAATATTAGATATCTTATTAAATTTTCAAGTTCATTTACGACGCTGTGTACGAAAATAGAAATTTTGATAAACATGTACAGTGATCTTGATTGGTGTTCATAGTGAATTGAGTACGTGTGTGTTTGTGCAATACGTGACTGTGGAACGTGTATGTGGAATCTGGGTATGTACTACGTACTACGGATTACGGTTACCGTCAACACGAGCGAGAACACGAGAACTTGGTGGAACAACCTGGCACTTTGGGGTTGAAGCTTACCGGTGCAACCCCCGCTGGGGCTCACGGACACTCGGCCTACCCTTGGCCCCACTGCGCGGTACACGACCGCTCCTACCCAACAAGAGACATCACCGATCTTACATGATATAGAAATGTCCGTCAATCACGCTAAGATAATTTTATCATCTATTGACAATTGGACAACTTGGTGCTGGATTAAGTTTCGTACGATAATAAAACTCATAAAATCAAATTTTCTTTACGTTATTATGTGTGTGTGAAAAAAAGGTATCTTTTATAATAATAAAACTCTACAAATATACAGGTGCTAAATGTAATAAATGTTTATTCTTTTGCATTTATAATTTTTTTACTGTTTCAAAGAGAAAACTAAGGCTTAACATTTTTTTTAATTAAATGCAAATATAAAAATATGTCAAATATGAATATGTATGAATTACAACAAATTATGTTAATAAGTTATATGTAAAAAAAAGCTTGTGATTGTGTACACGTGCCTGTGTTCTATAATTAAATGAGAAATATATACATTTACAATATCATATTAAATTATCACTACATAAATATCTACATAATTGTTGTTTTTAATAATGCTTCGTAAATATCAGGAAGGAACGAAAAATTTGTTTTTCCTCATTACCCAGATTCTCTGAACATAAAAACTTTTATTGCTCTTCTATTTATGATTTATACCTTTTTTTTACGCTTTTGATTTTTATAAAGATAGAAATTGTTGCACTTATTTCAGCACCATGTTGTGGATAAAGTATTTCGTGCTTGCCAACGTATTCGTGATATTCCTATTATCTATAAGGCACGCGATTTCAATAGAGAGAGAAAGAGGGAGGGAGGGAGGGAGGG
>JANQDE010000031.1:1172653-1245645 GCA_037157785.1 Cephalotes varians
AGAGAGAGAGAGAGAGAGAGAGAGAGAGAGAGAGAGAGAGAGAGAGAGAGAGAGAGACAGAAAGAGATTGGATCTCTCTTAGAGTTCCTCAAGTTACAGTTAGGACAAGTAAGTGATGATTTTTGGATGGATTTTGATTCCACCATATGTAATAGGGAACACGATAGAGATAGATAAAGCGATAGATAGAATAAAATAGCTACTACTTTCTCATTCTATCACATTTTACTCTATCTTGTAAGATGTTCCCTATTAATAGCGGCTGATGACCTAACTCTTATTTGAGGAATTCCACAAATTCCCTATATGTATAGTATTAATTTGAAGTTTCAACTTCAAATTGTATTTGGAAGCGTATACTTAAACGTTAGAATATATTATTTCGAAATGAGTCTAATTTCAATATACCGTATGTAAATGATAATTAATTCTCAAAATTTGAAAGAAGAGCAATGAAAGGAGATACGTTATATATCAATTGTTTTTTATGAAATTACAGAACAAATTGTACTGTTCTATGTGAGGTGACACCTAGCTCATAGTAGAGACTCAAATTAATGCATATTATTGGTTGTGCTGCAAGAAAGATAAGAGCATTCTCGTTAAGAGATGCATTTACTTCGTCTTTTCTCTTTCTTCCAGCATATATAATATCGAGAAATTCTATCTTCTTATGCTTTTTCGTTCATTGCGTGGTACTTTTTATTTATTACAGACATTTACTATTCATAATTCTTAATCGTTATAATAATAGAGCTCCAGAGAGAATCGTTACATGGTGGTGTTAATATGTATACGCGCGTGCGTAAGTGAACTCACTCTGTCATTCAGTTCCAGAGCGATCTCTGACAGGCATCAAGTGTTACGTTATTGAGTGCCCACGAGATATTTACAAAACTTTCGCGGCTGCAAGGTTCTCTCCTCGTCACCTTCTTACTCGTCTTATCGTTGATAATCTAATTAATCGTCCGAGCCCTCATCGATCGCCTGTTAAATTAATTACTTTCACAAGTGTGTTATTCTCTTAAGGCGCGTATAG
Organism: Cephalotes varians; assembly: GCA_037157785.1. Taxonomy (NCBI): domain Eukaryota; kingdom Metazoa; phylum Arthropoda; class Insecta; order Hymenoptera; family Formicidae; genus Cephalotes; species Cephalotes varians. Next base: position 1,173,693 of record JANQDE010000031.1, read on the forward strand.
CGCAAGCCGAGGAAAGAAGCATCGTCGGAAGCATGATTCATTCTGTACCGTTCAAAATCTTATGCATTAAGAAAGATTGGCGATTGTCGAATAAGACGATTTCGCGTGCAAGAAAACTTGAAGAGATTTTCTGAGCGAATCGTAAAAATCTCCATTTATACGGTTAACTTAAAAAAAAATACATCCGCTTGTGTGAATTTTAAAAAGTACAGATATTCTAAATGTGCGATTATAGAATGCGAAAATGAGCTCACCGAATATTTTAGTCATCCTTAATCCGTAAGTACCATAATAGAATCTTATGTGACTCAAGTTTAATTGTCCTAAATTTTATTGGATTATTTGCTTCTTATATTCGTTATATCAAAGCATCTAAAATTACTTCGAAATAAACTTTTTAACGACGATTCTTAGGTTTAAAAGTTATATAAGAGTTATAAATGTTCGAAGAAAAAAAATATTTTGGAAATTCTCATATATTAAATAATGGTCACAAATGTTACATTTTATAGGAAAAATATTAGAATTTTTACTCTGGTACTTAAGGATTAATGAATATTAGAAATTTTTAGTTTTAAAGCAAAGTAGATATTTATTGAACTTCTCCCATTTCCTAACCCCTAATTGACGTTTTAATTCAATCCCAAGCGTAACCCGCGAGTCAATCGGCTTCGAAACTGCGCCATACTGCTCTCACAAACATTATATTATCTTGGACGGTATATTTTCTCATATTTCTCCAATTGCTTTTTAATTTCGCGTATTTCATAGCGACGTTCTTCAAGTAGTCTTGCCTGGCACGCGCTTCAGCATCGTTAGATTATTTGCTCTGTGAGTGCATGTGGCATCGTGAGAGTCATTCTCGGGATCGGGCAAAGTATTAGTTTTATCCACGCGCGATCATAATGATTTAACAACAATCTTACGAATAGCAACAATCGGACTATAGCTCGGTAACGTTAACCACGCCGTTCTGAGAAAATCTAAAAAGAATTTCGATGTTTATATGCGATAAAATGCATGCTTAGAAGTGAAATTTATGAAATATACAAAGGAATACACTTATATCACGAGATTTTTTTTTGTTTTTGGACAGGACGGTGACGTTAACGCGAGCGAACTATAGCCGCGCATAAAAGTATCAGTAATATTATTTAAGCATCGTGTCGTTAACAAATGTATAAGCTCAGGACATAAGTGTCTCCTCTCTTGGGTTTGGCTTAATTGTCTCGCTCGTAAACTCTCAGATCTACATTCGCACCGCGCATTTAGCATTGGATATAACTGTCTGATGCTTAATTAACAACTAACGTAATTTAGATAGTTTCATTACATACAAGCAGACGAAACTCAAAGTTAAATGACTTTTAAAGACCGATTTTCAATTTAGGACAACATTGAGCACAAGCTTTATAAATTAAAACATTTTTGACGTTAGCGTCAAATTCCTAATAATATTGGATGCGATTTTCATATAAGTCGGACACTATTGAAAATTAAATGATTGCATTTACGGCTAATCTCAGCGCTAAACCGATATGCGAATGCAAGTCTTTAACAATTTATTTATTTCGGCAACTCGCAAAAATGATTCCAGCGAGACAATTCGCGGAAACGAGCGTAAATCTGGCTGCTCTCTTCGTGAATCTGCGTTCTTCATAACGTCTTAGGGACGAGGACGGACAATTCGCTCGTCGCCCTTCTGTCTCTCTTCTATGCGCGCGAGACTTATCGTAACATATATTTCGTACACACTTCTTTTTTATTCGTTTTCTCGCCCTGCGATCCACACAGATGGTTCGTAGGACCTTCATTAACGACAACTCGAGAATACACAACGGAATCCAAACTCGATCACAGCTCTCGCGAACGTATAATACGTTGCGGTATGGGTGGAATAATGCCAGAGGGATGCGGGCCAGCGAGGGGTAGGAAGGATGAAACCGAGAAAGCAAGGAGAAGGAATTAATGCGACGACACCGCTCGCGTCTCCTCCTATTTACCGTTAATAAATCCGCGCTGTAATTAATTACTCTTAATCTTCATTACACATAAAGGTAAATGTATACGTGCAATGTGCAGGTACGCGAAAATAACGCGTCACCGCGATTTACGTGTGCATTGTGCATAATCTACCTTCCTCTTCTTTGAAGATATCTTTAATATCCTTAATTAATCTTAACTGGCATTTTATTACTTTCCACGCGAGCTGTTTAGAAAATTACTTTAATTAAATGAAAATCTGTAATGCGTGCGCGACGCGTAATGGAATTATAATTAATATACGAGGATTATAATGTAAATTCCCAATTATGGCTGTTATCGCCGCGCATATTAAATCTATTTAATTGCGTTTGGTGTTCGCATCGTCCTTGCTTTCTGGGGTTTTTTGACGTTCTATCGAGGGACGGAAGTGCGGGACTTCGGAAAGGCCTGGAATGAGTTTAACTGCGTAACAATAATAATAAAGAAGCGCAAAATGGCCAACGGTCCTTGAGCGGCTTATCTCGATGCTAATCTCTCCTACGAGGGTCGGTACTCTTTTTCTTACGTTTCACTTTCGCCTAACTCGACGTATGCCTTACTCTACGTTTAGCACAATATGTAACTTTTTTCTGGTTAAGAAATAGTCATGTGCCACGACAACGGCACCTTGTTCGCGATGCTTTTGTGCGATACATTTTAATCCTCCTGTAATAGTTTTGTAGTCGACAAACCTACGCTGCGACTATAGTATTAACAAAACGTGCAATTCATTTAACTCGAGTTCCTTTTTTAAGGTCGTTTCAACTGGCTCTTTTCCTTGTTTTATCGTTATCTTAACAGAAATTTATATTTTGATAAGGTAAACTAATAAAAAAAAAAATTTATAATTTCCTGTTGCCAAGATATTTAATCTTAAAAAATATAAATTATGCCCTTATTCCTCCCCTTTCCCGAGTCATTACTCTTTCACTGAAGAAAAATCGTCCACAAGTTTAGCGAATCTGTGATTGAAACATTACGTATATTCTCTGGTGATTGGATTCTCCACCTATCGAATCCTGAAGTATCATTTAAGATAGAAAGAACTAGATTATTATTAGAGACATGTTATTTTACTTTACTTTGTATTATCTACATCTAATTTTTCTAAATCTAATTTTTATGCGATTAAACGTGATAATTATGACTACATATAACTTGTGACTATTATAAACGTCTCAAAACACACGTATTTCCGTGTCACTGGCAGAAAATTTCAAGGTTACTGTAAAACATTGATGTGTAACTTTGATGCGCGTCGCTTGAACAAGGCGCCATAATCGAGGCACTTGGAAACGTCTATATCGTTATGTCTACATATATATGTCCTACACTAAGTGTCTTCGATTAAAGTGTTTAGCTTAGAGATTACATAGAACGTGGCTACATCTTGAATTGCTACGTGAGGTCAATATCTACATGAGAGAAACGCGTTAAAGTTTAAAGTGAATGGAAAAGAATGATGGACCGGCGAAAGATAGGGAGGAGAAAGTGGAGGAGGGGCATCCTAGGAAAGCATGAGGGAAAACCGACCATGTTCTTTAATAATCGTTAATTATTTACGTATGGTCTTTATATCTAACTCGCGTTCTCATCATAACTCCGCATTAAGACATCTATCTCAGATTATATCATCGACCTATTATTATCGCGTGTTTCGTGCGTGAGTTTATTATAGCTGCTATATCCCCTCCCCCATACATACATTATGACGAAAGGATAAGAAATATCTCAGCAATTTCCGTGTTAATTATATGTATATACGTTTCCGTGGCAGGCAACGATTGCTGATAGCTAATGGCAAGGCTACCTCGTTTATCGCGAGATTCCGATATTTTCGTATTTTTGACTAATCTTATTTTTGAAATGGCTTTTAAGATGATTTAATTAAAACCCGCATTTACATACAATAATGATATAATAAGTATAATCAATCAGGAAATATTATTTCCTTGCATCAACCATCAGTACACGAATTGTTATTTCCAAGTAGTAACACATAATGAAAATAACTTTTTATCCGTAGTTGTTAAAATGTTTTTTTGTTTCGATGATACGTCTATCTCTATAGGAATATTTATCTTTTTTAATTTTATTTTCTCTTTTTCTTTTGGCTTCGGTATTTACGTGTTCTTATTCCTGGTCATTCTCGCGTTTTTATTTGCACGAGAGGGTAAACATTTTAGCATTTTATAGAAAATGAGGGCGATATCGTATAATTCGTTTAATTTCTTGACACACAAATAGCCTTGCCATTAAGCATTATAGATTCGGATGTGCACTCATTTCCATTTTAGGCGCTTTTCAAAGTAACGACAGAGGAATACAGAAATCTATCTCTATGCGAATGAGAAGAAGATAAAGGACAGAAAGAGAGAGAGAAGATGGGTAGTACTCGACTTCCATCGAAGAACCATTAAATCTCGTCGCTCGATTTTCATATCTGTTTCATTTTTTTTATGTACCCTATGCTTTCTCTCTCTTCCTCTTGCTTCGGTATTTACGCGTTTACCCGTTTCTTTCCTTGCCGTTCCTTCGTTCCTGTTTGCTTGAGAGAGTGAATGCTTTTGCAGGAAGGCGAGCACTTTTTCGCGCGAGATACTTCTACCGAAGGTATTCGTGTGTGTCAGTACGTGACGTATGTGCGTGTGTGTGTGTCTATGTGTGTGTGGGGCGCGCGCACGCGCGCGCGCGAATGTGTATAAATACGTGTAGCGTTTGTCGTTACTTTTTAGAATCTTGTGTTTGGCAGTACCTAATGGAATGGGGGTAGAGGCAGGCGACGCTTTGCTTGACGAAGGACCACGGAGTTTGCCAGCCATGCGTCTGTGAACATTTTTTAATTTCCGGTCAAGCGATTCACGTGAGAACAGGCCGTTTCAGAAAATTCAAATTCGACTTTCGGCGGTTACTGATAAAAACACTCGTTCGTTGCACGATTTTGAGAAGTCATATTGTTACACTCTCGGATTAACCTTTCGATGATAATGGAGATGGTACCACTTTAACGCGGCGTATACAAGCTGACAAAATTTGTCCGGTTTATGTTAACAGCGAAGGATTATTCCGAGCGATCAAATTATAGGCGATTTCATCAAGAGCTATTCATTACAGCCGAAATAGCTCGATGCTTTTTAATAGGTAAATAATTCAAAATTGAAATAAATGAAATTAAATATTAAAAATATTAAAAAATATTAAATATTACATTCTGACGGATCTCTCAAAATAACGATATGTTATTATATTAGTCCACGCAAATATCATTCTGCACAGCAATTTTTCCATTTCATAAATAATATAAGCACCATAGCTATATAATCAATCAGAATAATGTTCAATTTTATCAAATGGTTGCAAAAATCAGAGCATATTTTTGCGTGAAAATGCCGGCTCATTATCTCGGATTATAATTCGGTTATATTCGCGCGTCGAATCGATTAGAACGATATCGGTGAAAAATTTGCATTGAAATTGAAAATTATCTACACGTATTCATCTTGCAATTGAAATTTTTTTAGTCTATAGTTTGATGAACTGTGAATCGGGTCGAGTATTGCGGCATTTCTATTGCAAATGCATTTCCTGCGAGATTATCTAATAATGAACCGGTTCGGCGAATAGTGCCGCGTATCATATTAATCGTAGCGATTCCATATTTATCACTGGCGACTGATCGCCATCGTAGAAACTAATGATATTTCATTAATAATTCACAAGACTCGCGTTTTAACAAATGTGAGCAACATTAATTTATATCACTCGCGCTCTGTATATATTATCCGCTCTGTATACATATATATTTATATTATTTTCATATCGTTTACTCTTTTATTTATACCTTGTGTACATAATGTGCGATACGAATAAATGTACATTCGCGTGTATTTACAAGATGTTCTCGAAAAAATGTCGAGATGTATAACAAAATAAATTTACATACGCAACATTATATGCTGTTTGTTGTTCGAGGAAACTCAGGGAAAGAGATATTGAGAATTTTAACAAATTAAAAAAGGAAATATCGACAAATATTTAAATACTTTAATTCTACCAATCTATATGAAGAACGTCTTACTCAACAAAAATATCCATAACTAATAATATAATCAAATCCAATCGCTTCCGTCGAATTGAACATTTTCCCGTCAATTGAATGACATATGAATAAAAAATAATAAAACTATAAATATTATAAGTATGTTATAAGACATTCACAAGTACTTTCGCACACGCAAGAAATATATATTTACATATGAAACAAGTACACGCATATGTATATAGAGAGCTTATGGACAGAAAGTTGGCCAAAATGTGAGTAACGCTATATTTTAATTTCGCATAATTCCGATCTCAGTGTGTTTTTCCGAAAGGCTTTCGTCACTACTGAAACATGAATACTTCGAAAATGCAGGACTTTATATCAGTTCTGACATTTTCTTGAAGCTTCTTCAGGCGTACGCAGAGACTTTCGTGACCCAGTGCATTTCTGGGGTGAAGTCTCGAGCGCTCTCTCGGGCGCGCGCACGTGTTTGTACGCAACTCATTGCGAGGGCGAGTTTGCATTTGTGTTCCGGACGCGAGCAGGTGCCGCCGCGCATGCTATACATATGTGTCTCTCGCATGACGGCGATATCGTAAATCTCCGGAAACGGCACGCGTTATATATAAGCTTCGGATATTTGGAATTCTTAGCGTGAAGTCGAGGTTTTCCTTAAGCTATAACGTATTACCTTAGCCTCGCCGTTTGCGCTACGAATGATATGTACAACAGTTTATAACATGCATATATATATATATATATATATATATATATATATATATATATATATATATATATATATATACGCACATATATATATAGTATAGCGAGATGTACACACACGAGAGGCGATATAGTGCGACCCATAGAAAACATATCTCTTGTCGGCAAATGTAGAAGGAGAGAGAGCTTTTCATGCTCGATATCGCACGGATCGAAAGGATCGAGCATTAGTTCTGCGATCCATGGAATCGTCTCGATCGCATAGTGGCAATACAGGTATTTCATTGCAAAAATTTTTGTTTGCAATATACGGAAACTTATATATATCAACATTCAATTAAGCAAATTAAAATACCGTTCACTTCAATTTCCTACAGGAAATGATGTTGTATTATATTTTCTTTTATTCGCCTAGATGTTTCCATACTTAGTATTTGCGCCAGATATATTTGCATATGATAACAATGGGACGTATTAGAAATGAAAGTGGACAACGTGATTGTGAATCTTCGTTGTGTATCGGAAAACTGTAATTGGTAAGGTATTTACGGTCAATGAGCACCATAAATTTACACTTAAATATGTAAATGTGACAACGTGTGATTTGTACATTTACTTTTTTTTACTGCTTCCCATTAGTCGCATTTCTGTACGCGCAAAGTGCCGTTGCACCGGATCCATGACTCTTTCATGCCGTATCAGTGCGATTTAAAACAAGCTATAATCGATTCGCGCGTGTCCGCGAGGAAAATGCGCTGCAGGAATAATCGAAATTCAAATCATTCCTCTCTTTGACTCTTTCCCGTTTGCCTTGTTTTATTTCTGACGGCTTCGACTCGCGGCTTGAACTCGCGAATGGAAACGAATCGTTCGCTCGCGTCAAACAAAGACCGAACGCGGAAACGACGGAAGAGAGAAAGCGGAAAGCGCGGGAGTTACGTGCATTGTCGTCAATGGGACGAAACAAAGGCCAGGCGCGCAAAAACGGAAATAAAAGGGAGGAAAAAGAAAATCCGTCATATACCGCAATGCGCGACAGAACATAACGACGCAGCGCGCTCTCGAAAGTGGCATGAATCGAGCTTGTTGCGGTATTAATTCGCGGGTATTGGAGCAATCGCGCTGTTGTTTGCGTTCTGAACTCTACGCCGCGATGTTTCTAGACATCGCCGGTAAAGAAAATGAAAGATGCAGCAGGCGAATGTAGATCGCAGAGAGACCTGGCAAAGAAATATTATGTGGTATCATTATCGCGTTATAAGCGCTGCTTTTGACGTATGACAAATGCCGCTTGAAATTTGTAATTTTAAAGGATTTACGAAAAGTAAAATTAAATTTTTTAAATAACGTCTCATTTTTGCATAAAAGAAGAATTTTAATTATAAATGTAACGCAAATACTCATGAATTAATTTTTAGATTTCAAAATGATCACATATGTTTTCTTTATTAAAACGATATAAAATTATTGATTATGGATAGAAAGAATATTATTAATTTGTACGTTAATTTATGTGTTAAACAACTTTTGAATAATTCTTGATAATTACTTAAAAACTAGATAGATTTATATAGTAAATAAAAAAAAAATTGTGGCCATTTATCAAACAGAAATGTTTCAGTGCTCAACGTATATATTTATCTAGAATGTTTAAATGTTAAACTATTCTGCGATAACAAGGATGCAAAAAAGCGGGAAAGATTCAAGTGCAAAGAATTGGAAAGGAGGTCGCGATCGTGTCATTGCGAACGGTTAGCAGAAACGCACCGACACGGTAACGGGTTGAGGTTCCCCTCTCGTGTTCATCTTCCTCTCGCAATCCCTCCTACCCCCTTACGGCCATAGTAACGGTAACCGACGATTTATTGCGTGGCGCAACGAGCGCGCACGGTAACACGTTACGGTAATGACTGTGAAATACGACGGTGCGCCTCTGCCACCCTCTTTCCTCTCCCGCTTCACATACAACCCTTTCGCTTCGCCGCAGCTTGCCTGCCCACCCTTTCCCGGATCTCCCGGATGAAAGGACTGAATTTCGATTCGCGTGTATGTATGCGAATCGCGAGCGCGTAAAACTCTCGCCTCTTTTCTCTTTTCTCTTTCCCTTTCGCTCTCGTTTCTTCGAATGTAAATATGAATAGGAATAGGCCAAGTTTGAAAAAACGTTTTCGAAACAGCATAAGTACATAATGATGTAATAAATAACTCAATGAATGATACAAACTAATTCTAAAACTGATTGTGAGTTAATATTTTCATAAATATTTTCATATTGTTTATCTTTTTTTAAATATGAACTTTCTAAAATATTTTTATAATTACTTAATATTCTTTAAAATTAGAATCTTTTAAAATAATTTTAATTAAAATATCATATTTTAAAAACATCTATTATATTCTTTTTCTTTCAAAATAAGTATATTTTAATAATATTTTGATTTTATGTATTAACTATAATGTTAATTAAAAGTAACAGTGCATGATTGTTCAATACATAACAATAATTAAGTTTAAAATAATAATTTAAAGTAATAATAAAGTTATTATTATGTATTTTATATAAAACAGAATTTTTAATATTGTACCTACAACAATGTATATTGAAATAATAAAAATAGGATTATTTTAATAAGATTATTTGCGGTGATGATTAGTTAAATCTTTATTCTCTTCTGTCTATTCTTTTTCATCTATTCTATAAGTTATTGCTTGCATAATCTAGTAATGTGAATTAAAAGAAAGAATAATAAACAAATCTAAGTAAATGAAAATCTAAAAGAACAATTATGTTATGAGCATATATTCGCCAGTTGCACAATAAACGAACAAAACATTATTGTCAATTATGTGTATTATTATTATTATTATTATTATTATTATTAGTTTTATTCTTTACATGATTATGTTCGTTTCCTCCTCCTCCTTATATTCGAATAATCTAATTTATCAACATTTATAAGATTTCAGTATAAAGAATTAGTGTTTATACAGAATAGATCTTCGCACGAATCGATCCGTCGAAAAAAAAAACGAGGAGAAAGAAAATCCGATATATTTGCGAAGTCTGTGCACGCCGACAAGCAGTAAGCCGACGAAAAGAAAAGGAGAAGTGTCCCTTTCGAGCACCTCTGAAAAACCGACTGATGTCCAATGAGGCGTCAGGGACTACCTCCCTTTCTTCGGGCAAGGAAGAGAAGAAGCTCGTTATTGCGTTTGCATTCTAAGAGGAAATCGTCGTCGTTCTTATCGTCGTCGTCGTTACGCTGTCTATTCAAGCGTTATCCCGGGAAAAATATGGAGACGGTGCAGCTTGTTATTTTCTCGTAAGAAAGGCGGTCACACGGGCTAAAAGGATTCGGTCCTTTACTACTCGTTTCGCGACCGGACCGAGAAAATCTAGTCGACCGGGACAGTTATTAGCGCGTATCACAAGAGCGACAGGTCGGTACATTTGCCCCTCGTTATCTCCCTGTCTCCATGTTTTCCCCTTTGTTTTATTTTTTTCCCCAATGACTCTCGCATCATTTGAGGATTAAGCGCTTTTCTCCCTCTTAACGTCGCCATTCGACCACTCTGCCGGATCACACGGTATTTTCAGCTCTCTTCTTGCTAGGGAATTATTCTACACTTCGCGGAGTAGATAGGATCGGTAGTTTCAAGGTATCCGAAATTTCCGTCAACTCCTTAAATCGCTAGTCTCTTTTCTCGCTGATCTTCTTTAAGTTACTGTTTTGTGATTACTCGTTTACTCTCTTGCGCCGCTCGTTCCATCGGTTTAACGATTGAACACGTAATTAAAAATATATTAAATATAAAATGTCACGCTAGGATAGTAAATTGATATATCATCGGACAAACTGCGAGAGCGGTGCCTCTTGTGTATTCAAATTCTTCGCTGCGTTAAGAGACAGAGAAATATTCTGCATTTATCAAAATTACTCGCTGCATTAAGAAAATTTTGGTAATTGAGTATATTTTAATAGTATTTTACATGACTATATAAACATTAATAAAATTATTGATAGAAAGAAAAAATTTTAGAATTCGAGAAAACTAATTGTTAAGACTAATTTTATGTTATGTGTTCTCAAACTAAACAATTTATAGAAAAATAATCATCAATTAACTTTCATATCTCTTGATAATGTAAATGTAAAAAAGTCGATTAACTTGTGTGTGTGTGAATGAAATGAAAAATCAATTTTGTTGATTTAAACGTAAACTCACTGATTTCATGTCAATAGTTAACAAAAAGACCACGCGTCGCTCTGCGAAAACTTGCAACGTAACTAGAGTGAATTTGCTGCATAATGTTATGCTGACGCATTAAACATTCCATCCATCTTGAATCGAAAAACATGATTCGAAGAGGTAAACAAGAGGATCAGATTTGTGACAATTTGCTCGTAATTTTGGTATTATCACATTCGGAATTCATTTAATAATTACAACAATGTTATGACTGTTATGCTGATGTACTTAACATTTCATCCATCTTGAATCGAAAAACATAACTCGAAGAGACAAACAAGAAGATTAGATTTATGACAATTTACTCATAATTTTGATGTTACCACATTCGGAATTCAGCTAATAATTACAACAATATCACGAATGTTATACTGATGCACTAAACATCTCATCCATCTTGAATTGAAAAACATGATTCAAAGAGACAAATGAGAAGATTTATAACAATTTGCTCGTAATTTTGATGATCATATCAAAATTCAGTTCATGATTATAATATAATACCGTGTATCTACAAGTATCATTAAACGATAACACATTTTTTATTTTGCATGCATCTGTGATGCATACACACACATATATATATATATATATATATATATATATATATATACATACATATACATATATATACATACAACGTACATATTTGAAGCATATATTTTCAAAAGATTTTTTTTTTAATGTAGATTATAATGGCCAAGCTTAAAAAAAATATCAAAGCATTAAAATAGAAACAAAGTTTTATTTTTATATTAACATAAAGTAAATCTTTAACAAAGAGACATTTAAGTGTGAGATTGAAATAAAGAATAAAAAAATAATTTTTTGTTAAGATTTTGTAAAGATAACGCAAGATCCAACATTTCATGTAACATAATGAGAAACAATGATTTATTTGTAAGACTGACTTGTGTAAACAATTTTACCAAAGTATTTAAAAATTTAAATAGATTTGAAAATAATTTTGTTGGACCATCAAAATAATTACGTAGGAAACTTGAGCACGATGAGCAATGCTGCAAAAAGTTTTGACATTCTAACAATCAGCTTGAACGTCTTACATAATTATTTTAATGGTCTAACAAAATTACTTTCAGGTCTGTACCTAACTAAATTTTTAGATAGATTCAGCAAAATTGTTCTTTCCATGCAAGAATATCTTTCGCATGCTTGTCCCTTCGTAAGTTGTCGAAATATTTGTTTTTTTTTATTTGCCAATATACAAAATACGCGAGACGGTTCAAATTCAGTTCGCATCGTGAAACAATCTCGTTTAGCGCTTTTGTTTCGTGACACGAAAGTGAATGTCTGGCGACGATCGTTAAATCACGGCTGCCGTTTGACTTCTCTCGAAGCAGCAGAATATTTGTAGTTCGCGAACGTTCGAGTAGAAGATCTTCCTCTCTTCCCTGAAGAAGTTCTCCTCGGAGCGAGTATATGTCGCCGCCCCCTACCCAGAAATATCGTTCCTACCCCACGTTCCTATGTGGAAGACCGCCCTGTTCCCATGTTTGCGAAGAGGGTGGCTAAACCGACGAATGTTTTTCGGACATTGGGAATACATTGAGGGAGGCGGACTAGGGAGGGGGCGAAGAGTTCTTCTTTATGGCGATCAATCATCGCGGATGATATCCACTTTTCTTTCTACCACCATGCCTCGTGAACTGTACGCAATAAGACACACAAGCCAAGCTGCGAGATCGGGAACAGGCGAAGAGGGTGGAAAGGTACCGGGTGATTTCGAAAAGTTATTCAAATGTGTTAAGTAGCGAGTGTCGAGGAAAATTGGAAACGATTCTGGAGGAAAGCGAGGATCGAAGAAAGGAGATTGGATCGAAAAAGGAAAGGTAGAAGGAGTGGGAGAGGACAAGCTTTTTGAGGAATGGGCTAACGTCCGAAAAACATTATACATTATTTATGAGTTCTCTTCCCACCCACGTATTGTTCTAAGAATCGATATACATAGATGCATAGATTTGAATTTTTTGATAATAGGAATCGCACCTCGTTCTTTTTTGAAGCATTCTCTGAAGCGAATCTGAAGCGAATCCAAAGCGATATCGTTGGGTGATACTATCTTTAGCGCTAATTAATCTCGATCGCGCCGGGGCACCGGTCGCAGTTTGTCCGACGCTAACGACGTGACGCGTTATTATTGCTTTACATGCTTGACATGGAGGAGCAGCAAGCCGCGTGCAAGGGTTAAAGTTACGGGATAGAAAGGTGCGTAATTTCGATCGCAATCACCTTTCGTGAAACACGTGGAACGAAACGTGCGTATATTTATCAGGCAAGAAGTGACGAAGCGTAACACACGTGAACGATAAAGTGTGTGATGTCCTAATAAATGTTAAGAAAGGTGAGGAAATATTTTAAGAAGCATTATAGTTATATAATTCTTACATAATAGTTCATATTAAAAAAGCCAAGATAAATCGCGCAATAAAGAAAAAAATTATAGGAATTTTCAAAACAAGAGAAAAATGATAATTACATTTTAATTTTTCAATAAAAATTTTCAATGAAATTAGCTCAAGATGCAATTGTTGATAAAATTGTGGTTCTTAAGAAATAATTTTATTATATAAATAATATTTTGTATTGCAAACTTGAAAAAGATTATCAAAAAAGTAGAAAATAGAATATTTTTTGAAGCTATTGATGAAAGCGTCATGGTTTTTTATATGATTTTATGCTGGTTTTCACATTTTAACTCTTCGATTGGGTTGCGTAGCGAAGTTTCAATATTATTAAACATATTTATTACATTCAATATATTTGTGCCGCTGCTTCGTTTCACAAATTTTATATAACAAAATCAAATAACAAAATTTACGAAGTAATAACAAACAAATATCAGTAAAAATACAGATAACAGTTCGATATTGTTAAAAAAAAGATTTATAGAAACAAATCGAAATAGATGGATAAGTCTGATAATTCGCGGGAGCAAACTAACGATTTATTGTCCTTCAATTCTGTTCATCGAGCGTTACGATAGGCAATCGCGATATCGAATTGCGATAGAAAAGAGATACATTCCCCTTGAACATATTCAAATGCAATCTGTGATTTTCATTTCGCGAATACGTCATGAAGAAGGCTCGACTTCGAAAGGTTTGCCCGCGAGCTATCAGCCCACTTCGATTTCAACAAATCGATGTCGAAAGATGGACGTGCTCATTTTCCGTACTCTATTAATCGCTGCAGTTATATGTGTGTGCCAATAGCTGAATGCGCGCATGTGTACGTGTGTTGTATATGTATGTGTGTATCAAAGTGGACCGCGATGCGGTCTCTCGCGTATCATTGTCAATCGATACGTACTTGTTACCCTTACTGGATATCAACATTTTACCCCGCTCCATCTACACACATTTTATATCGATTTCACGATCCGTTGACCGAGCCAAACAGCTTCGAATAGCTTGAACTCAATTTTGATGACATCGTCGATTTTCAAAATATCGATGTGTATTCACAAAATATATAATATTGGTTTTATTGTACGCTCTCCCCCTATGCAGTTTTAGCTAATAAACGCTTTAAAAGTAAAAGTATTCTCTGATAACTTTTATCGGCTATTTCAATATTTAGTGGTATTTACTGATGAATTCGGACATTGATTGGATATTTGCTTTTATTGAGATTGCTATTGGGATATATTCGTTATTGAAAGGAATGATTGATTTCACATATAGTGGCTTACCAAAGTATTCAAACGGTAATACGCCTATATTAAATCAAATAAAATCGTTTGAATATCTCCACGAGGCATTTTGCACTCGGCGTAATCTATGCATTTTTTTCTCTATTTTCGTATTCTCATTCATTCATTTATATATATATTTTGAGATTTCGAATTTTTTAAAAATGATAACCACAAGCAAGGGAGAATAAATAGTGCACCGTAGCTATAACAGCTCAATAAATTCCGAATCCACGGGTAGCGCAACACACTTTTTCGCAAACACTTGGTGATTTATTGTTTACCGCAGAACGAAAAAGAGAACAGATTATTTATATCCTTTGGAATCCATTGTTTCCTTTAAAAAATATCATTTTAAAATATAGTAGAAAAATAATGTATAATGAAGTGATCATGAAATCAAATATTCGGCTAATTAATACTCAGATGAATGCAGAGATATTAAGAGAATATAAGAGAAAATATAAAACAAATTACGAGATTACTTTGTATCAAGGCTAACAAATTTTTTCTTAGTTCTTAAACCTTAAAATGACGGGATAACCTTGATATAGTAACCTAATTATCGATTTGTACAATTCTCATTGCTAATTGCTGCCCGACGTGTTCTCGTTATAAAAAATACGCAAAATCAACACCGCGACAAGTATCGAAGCACTCCAATAATGTACAAACTTTTTCATAGAGAAGCGAGTCGATATCGCAAGCGAGCAAGCCGTCGCGTTGGCCAAGCTGACACTTCTAGACATTAACAATTTATCCCCAAATATCCTGTAACAAGGCGAAGTTTCTTATGGCGCAACATCTTTTCTGTTTTCTCTTTACCTATTCTATCTCTCTCGCGCGCTGTCGAGAACGGCGAAAAACTTTGCGAAATCGGAACTCTCTCCCCGCTTTAAAGAAGAATCGTGCTTTAAAGAAATTCTCGTTGTCCATTACCATTATTTTTCGTACAACAACGCGCGTTCGGCGGAACCTGCTTGCGTTCCGGGCATCCAATTCGGGAACTCGCGGTCCCGAAACGGAGAGTCGCTTTGTTCCTCGCGAAAGTTTAGTGTACGTCTCTGCGGAGTATCCTTGAGGATCCTCGAGTTTCGCCGCGTGCACATCGCATGTCCTTATCGGGCTCTCGAATCGCCCGAATCACCCTCGGGAATACGGAGTTATCTCTCACCGTGATTATCGTGTCGCAACACGCTCTCTCGCCGCGATGAGATCGGATGGACCAAGCGACAGTCAGTTAGCGTGTAGCGATGGGTTAGAGTGCGCGCATAGCTCGTTATCGGTATCATTAATCAGTGAGTTAGTTCACAGAGGCATGGCGTTGTAGAGGTCCAGATTGGGATGGTAAAAGAGTGGTGTCGGGGTAGGCGGATTATGATGGGGCGCGGGCTGCGCCTGTATGAGGTTCAAGTTCAAGTTCAGGGGCGCGATGTGGGCCGCATTGTGGTGGTTTAGGTGGTTAAGGCTAAGGTGGTTACCTGTCGGGTAGGGTAATCCGAAACTAGGGTACCCAGAATAGCCGCGGCCCGCCGCGTATGCCGCGTACGCCGCCGCTGGGAAACCTGCGAACACAATGAAAATTTTCATTACACTCCTCGTTACACTCCTTCATTAGTCTTCTCGGCATTGAGATATCATTATTCGCGGAAACGATTTCATGAACACTGATAAGCATAAGAAATCTTTCAATTTGTTACATTTTTGTTGCACAATTTGTTTAAATATATATATATATTTTTTTTTTCAATAGAACCATAATTTTAAGCTACAGAGAGAATCTTCTTTTAGAATTTATCCTGAAAATCATGTAGTGTAATATAAGACAATATATTTCAAAGAATTTTATGTGATTTTGATTTATTAGAGATCTGCCACAATAAAATATATAAAAAATATGTTTACAGATTAATTTTACCAAAATATATAGTAAAATTTCAATAATTTTAAAATATATTAAACAGTTTATTATTTTTTATTTTAACTTTTAAATACAATAGATGTCAAGTAGTGATACAAAATATCTTATATAAAATTTACAACATGATAATTTTAATTTATGAGTCGCTCATGATAATTTTATTAAGCAACATATGAATCATATTTAAATTAAATTCTTCTCAATAAAATCGCTCAGTCGTATTATAAGATTTTTCAACCATATTCTAATAAAATAATTTTTTTAAGGCAAGCCTCCAAAATTGAATTCGAAAACGAAAACAAATATAACGATTACAGCTAATAAAAATTGGCAACGCTACTAAAATTTTTTAATATCTATATATTATAACTGAAATTTAGCTACGACAGATTCTTGCTGTTGCAACTAATCTTTTTTTCCATGTAAATTTTACGAAGTATATTGTAAATATTTTGCTTTAAAACAATTTACAATCTGTTTGATAATTTTTATTATGTAGATTATAAAATGTCTTTTTTATATTTCTAAAATTTCTTTCATCACCGATAATATTTGATATTAGGTTGCAAAATTGTCCAAAGTTTATAACCAAACATAAAATTTGTAGCAAATTTTGCGATAAAATAACGAAATTCTCTCTGTGTACAAATGTAACTTAAGATCACTTTTGATCTCTTGCATATATACATCCTCATAATTAAATTGTTTAACATATTGTTTGCTGAATTTCTATTTTAAGAATTTTTTTTAAAATATGAAGAAATGTAAAGATGTTTTTATAAAATGATATGTAAACATAAAAAATTATTTTTTGCCAAGAAGAAATTAGTAATGAGAAAACATGCAAGCATATCTATTACTGCATTTAATTCAATTTTGCAGTAAAAAGTTTTGAAGACTGTCTTATCTTATTTTTATAAGAAAACTATAAAGTTATTACAGCATTGAGAAATTATACTAAAAAATTCTTTTCTTAATAATTCACAAATTATTTCATTGAATTCATTGAAAACGTAGAAAAAAACGCTGAAATCTATATACTCTGCTAATTGCTAGGCTTAAACTTATTAAGTTATATCCGTCAGTTATAGTCATATCTATTCTGCTAATTAGATTATATTTCCATTAATGCAAAAGCTAATGAGGGGTTAATAACTAATCCGGTAAATTCTAATATTTACATACGATTCGCATCAGTCAACTGAAAGATGCTATAGGTAGAATGTATGTTAAAGCAAATAGGTGAAATAGGCAATTATGTATCAAGGCTGTCGAGCCATATAGCATCATTATTACTTTAGTCATGTCTATAATAGTAGCGGTTGTCAATAGTTTCTTTACTCTAATCAGTACATATTTCACATACTCACCATCTGGTAATGCTCCCAGAGACCACATAAAATCTATAAGGAAAAACAAACTCGATTAAAATGTAATTTCGAAATAGACCAATGCGAATACTTTTTTACTCATTTTTATAAAAAAATTTTTTTTTTCGATTTTTCCTTCTTTATATTGCATGTTCGTTAGTGCAACGATTTCAAGTCTCCATCAAAATTTCTGCAACTACGGACGAAGAAAGATATTGATCGCTCGAAAAACTTACGAAATAAGCTATATGTCAGAAGTAAAGTTTCCACATGTCAGTTATTTCCGCGAAGTTTTATATGTCGCAAGACCAATATTTTTCCTCGAGCAGGCGAAGGTAGGCGTAAACATTTAAGAATATGTACACGGAGATAAGTTAAGTATGAAGCGAAGCGTTGCAGAAATTCGTCGGGATTTAAGTGTAACGGATGACTAGGTCCAAACGATAAAAGAGAACGTAAAAAGAGAAAAAAGTATAAGAAACAGGATTAGAAGCTTTCTAGGTTAAAAACTGAGTGTGAGAAAATTAGTATATGTGAGAGAGAGAGAGAGAGAGAGAGAGAGAGAGAGAGAGAGAGAGAGAGAGAAAGGGAAAGAGAGAAAGAATGAGAGAAACAAAATGATAGAGAGATCAAGGCATCCATGAAATTTCATAATTCGATACTAATCCAAAAGACCACACAACTAAGATTCTCACTATGTATATATGTATATCGCATCGACTATATAGCGCATTTTCTAAACTGTGTGACAAGGTACTAAGTAACTACGCGCGGCCGAGGTGTTTCCAATTCTACGACAAAATAAACCCTCCTATGAACTATGGTTATTGTAGCCGCCAAAGGTATTGGTTAATTATTTAAGTTAAGTAATATTTGCTAGGCTCTCTATATAGCTTATTAGATATTGACTAAAGGGTCGGTAATATGCCACCACCTGAATGTCTTCCGCAAACTTTGATAGATTTGCGGAATGATTGGATAATATACACGTATAGCGTGCTCTACATTAATTTTTCTGTCATGTTGCGTGTGTGCGTGGCATAGCACCGGCACCACTACCACATTTATATTGACGATACAATATTGAAAAAAACACCGACCACAATAATACTACACTACTAGACTCACTATGCTAGTGTCCATATCGACGTTGCTCTCACAATATTACGCAGATGGAAAAAAGTATAAGAGCGTTTATTCTAGCCATTAAAATACACTGATACATATTAATAGTATTAGTAATTTCGTACCTAAAGTCTCTCTACCGGGCTGGTTTTGATTACATCAAGCGCTCAATGGTATTTTACTATCATTTTGCACTCTTTTTCTCTGCTTAATGGCTTTCTAAACTCTTCTGAGCTACAATAAGATTTGCACATCGAGCACTATCTCGCATTTATCTCAATGGAAATCGTTTGCAGCATTATATATGTACATCTTTGTCACTTCATCGAAACACATGAATAGATCTCGACGATATACTATGTAAATAATTCTTGCGCGAATTACGCGCGTGCTTTCTATATGGCATCTACGTATACAGCCTGTACTTTCTCAGATGCAACATATCGATCTCACGTAGAGCAGACGTTTACGTACGACGTATTAACATTAACAGTCTCTCGCAGTTCCGAGGAGCGCATAAAGCCTGTCTCAGCTCGAGTTTACGATCGAGTTGCCGGTCGATTAACGTTTACGTCACATCGATGGCTTCGGCAACGTGGAATTCATTGAGCTACTCTCACTAGAATTTTATGTTTCCCCTTTGATGTGCATGTTCCGTCTCGGAGGAGTAGAAACATTCGCGAGTCTGTGTATCGGGAATGCATTCCGTTGAATCGTTCTGCGCCCCCGTTACAAATTATGTAAGACGTCATTGGATACTCTATTTTCCCGTGAAACCCAAAATCAAGTGGCCCAGCCAAAGGCCAACAATGAAACCGCACCTTCAAGGTCTGGTCTACTTACGAAACTAACAGTGTTGCGCCTTTCTGGCTAAGTATTTTCTAGGACACACGTCTCACGCATTATTATCAAGGTAAACGATGCTATGCGGCTTAAGAAGAGTTAAGTACTATGTAACAAGTAATATATGAGTAGGATATACGGGAGGCATTAGGTATAGACAGGTATACGCACGATATATATTTAGTATCCTATATAGAGAGGTATAATATTACGTGTAACGTAATATAAATGTAACTATGTAACGTAGCTCGTTAAGTAATAGGTACAATATAATAGGTCTCTTTGAAGCCGCTTGTAATGCGTATTCTTCGCGGAAGATGCCAAGTACCGCGCTTTATCTCGCTTCATTCGCGAATAATTTTGCAGAAGCAAACATTAGTAGGAATGTTACGACGGAGGCCAAATTTTGCCTTCCCTGTGAGCAATTCTTCGACGATCGAAAGCGAGTGCATGATCTTCCGCGAAGACGAGCGCCTAAGTATAATCTAAGCTAACAATATCATAGTGATTTCCCAAAAGCTATAGTCCACTAGTAGTCTCAACGGTAGGAACGTATATATAGTATATTAATTCGCCCAAAACTGATTCGCTCTAACTAATTGAACCTAGAACGCCTAGAGTCTCAATAACGTCTAAGGTCTGATAACAACACAAATATTTACCTAATTACCTAGATATGTAGAGATAGATAGATATATAGACCCGATATGTATATCTGTTTAATCTATTACAAAAAACTATAAAGTGTAATGCGGCTCTCACAAAATATATCGATATTAATATCAAATGCTATGGCGTTACCAAATAGGTAAGATACAAAACAATATAACGTATATATGTGTCGTCTGGCGTAATCTATAATGGATCATTAGGTACGTATCAATATAGAGTGTCCGAAAATCACTGGCACATATTATTTGGTATCTATATTTTTTGACAACAACTTGATCGTGAGAACTGCTGTTTTGTCATTGATATTTGCTGTAGCGTTTTAAATTCCAATGTAAAATGATAATTTCTTACTCATACTTATTTGAAACTCAAGCCTTGTCATCAATTTATATTCTGGAATCTTTTCTCTTCCAAAATTATTCAAATTTTTCTCTTTGATTTATTTTTTGATATCAGTATAAGACATATACCACTAGTTTTGGGACACCCCATACAAGTATAGAATATAAATATATTATACGTATATATGTATATGTATATAGATTCATGTATGCATTTATATACATATAAGTAGTGCCGAGCTCGTGTCTTTCCTTTTGAGTAACTTTATATCGTCTAGAACACTGAGTTCTTTCTTGCTTCGACATTATGAAATTTCATGAAGTCACTTGCGAAAAATATTCCGGAAGACGCGACAAATGAGAAGTGCACGTGTCGCCAACCATTTCCTGCGGGCTCCTGTCGCGCTAAACCGTCCTCATCGCCGACAATTTGCGTCGGCATACGCCGCTAATTGATTTCTTTCAATTATCACTCGCGTGTTCGCGATACACGCGGCAAACCACTACCTGGGAAGGAAGGGGAGGAGAGGTGGTTTTCTTTTTTATATTATTTCAATTTTCTGACAAAATATTCGTAATCAACGGCCTCGACGAAAAGCACGTTCATTGTTTCAACGAACGATTGTTTCGTCTCGAAAAAGTATCCTGCCGTTTTTGAAGATGTTCGAAAATACGCCACGAAACGCGACTATTATCCTCCATCGCGGCTTTTAATTATATCACTCTTGTCGCGTAACCTCGCAGACGACAATTTCTACGTTAGAGCTTTGTTCGCAACGCTAAAATTTCAACTAGGTTCTATCAATGAATTGACAGCCGTCGAACGACGAACATACGATCTCCATCGAGGACTTGTCATTTTGTTTCCTCATCGGAGTGACCTGAAAATTATCGCCTCACCTTGTCTTTCGATTTCCTATTCTCTCATTCCTCCTTCGTTGAAGGCTCGATGTCGGCACTAATTTCTACGGCGTTTTAATTGAAGTGCTTTTAACGGCAAGTATGATAGACATCGAAAATTTAATTATTTGACGTCGGTAGATGATTGAGATTTAGTTAGACACAACTTGTACAGTTACTTCGTTCACTCTGCTTATCTTCATTCATATATATATATATATAAAGGAAATGTTTTTATATAATTGTATTTATTTTCAAAGCATTTAATAATTTTTTTAATGACAACTTGAATTATTACTAACGTTTCAATTCTCAATATGATTTTTATGATATGATATGATTTTTCAATTTAAAAATTGAAAAATTAGAAATATTTGCGTAACTCATGAAGAAATATATTTTGAGAAAACATTGGGATAAACTGTTATTATATACCTTTTGAAGGATCACAAGATTCATATAAATTTTATTTTTAAATTTAGTAACGTTTTTTATTGAAAAGTAAACACTTTTTTAAGACTTTTATTTTATATTGAACACAGTAAATTTATAAATCGAAAGACAATCCTATAAGGAGATATGTTCGACGCGACGGCGACTTAGTGTTGAGCAACGCACGGGTCGTTTCCGTTTTCTCTCTACATTTGAACACTTTGTTTATTGTCCTACTGCGTTACTAATTATCTACGAAATAACTACCAGTCTTTTGTGATACGTTTGTCTCGTTGCTACGTGTCTACTTTCTCCACTACGAAAAAATGAGGCCCCATAGGTAACTACTACATCGATTAAATCTGCAATTTGCTACGCGTTCTCTTCTGCATCTACGATCACAGTTTCGTCGAACATTGCCAACCGCGAACAGCTCCGCGAAAATATCGCGTTCTCGATATGTATTTCGAACGGTAAATAAGAACGATCTTTCTAAATCTACGATATTGCACTTTTTGAAATTGATATCTATCACGTCCGGTCGTTTCATCACTGATATATATTAATTAATACTTTCGATTTCTTTCGTTGACTACTCACTTCAAAACGAAGGCTAGAACAGTCTCAATTGAGGAATGTGTTTAATCTAATGTAAATTTCATTAGAAAATAACGTATTTATTACGAAAATTTTTTCCTCAACAAGATTTCTCCTAGAATTTTACAATCGATAATAAATAAAAATCATAAAGAATACTTCTTTGGCCAATTAAATTTTAGATTCAATAAAATATATATATTTCTTTTATATGAGTGTGTATACTTAATTTATTGTGTTTTGAACTTTATAATTTATGCAATCTAAATTGATCTATCCGAAACAACAAGTTTTGGCACATATCAAAATGTTGTATTTTAACAATACTGAGAAAGAGTATTAGGTATCTGCGATTTGAAACCGTGTTATTATGCCATCCTTCAGTACATACGAATTTTAAAACTCACGACGATATGCTACAATGAGATAAGAAAACATTTGTTGTCAATGTAAGCAACATAGAATGGAAGAACGACTGTGTGATCGATTAAAATTAAACGAAACAACAATCGGACGTAAGTATGACACACCCCCGGACAAGCTGCAATTATTGCGGCCGCGAAAGGGGTGTGAGTATCGTAGGTCATAGGCCAATCGTGGGTATTGGATGGTAAACGGCGCCCATGTCGAGGCCCTGAACACCGAGCAGATCGCTCATGGAGTAGGTGAGCGCGGCGGCACGGGACGCGGCCGCGACCGGATGTGGCCGGTAAGACGCCGCGGCCGCGGCCGCGGCTGCTGCCGCGATCGCGCGCTTCACGTCATAAACCGCCGCCGCGGTTGTGGCGGCCGCGGCGGCTGTCGGCGCGGCTGCACCGGCCGCATACTGGTAGGTAGCAGCTGCACTCGGAGCGGCGGTAGCGACTATCGGAGCCAGCAAGTGATGGTGAGGAGGCCCGGCGGTGGCTGCCGCGGCTGCATGTGCAGCGGCAGCGGCCGCCGTCGGCAAGGGATACGGCGCGTAACGATAGGTGGTGGGGGTGGGTGTCGCGACCATCACCAACTCACCGTATGCGCCTCTGCTGGCCGCTCGCGTCTTCGCCAGATTCGCTGGGAGCATCACTTCCTTTGGCTGTGCCTTCTTGCATTCGACCTTGAAATTTTAGATAGAGCAGATAAAGAGAGAGGGACGGGTAAGAGAGAGATGACCGGTTTGAACGAGAGATGGGAGGAAGCTAATGATTGGAACATGTGTCGGATATTTTGTAATCATCATATTGAAATCGGTCGAAATCTGGATTTTGCGTCGTTATAGCAGATACGAATCATCTTCGACAAGAAGTTAAAAGAGAAATTAAGAACAACATTGCTATTATATATTTTTGTTGCTTACTCTTTCCATTAATCACCAGGTAGCTAAAAGTACTAAGATTGGTTTTTGCTAAAAATTTTATAAAGAAATAGTGACTATACGAATTGAAAAGGATATTGACTGGATCAGCGTGCGCGCGCGACGAGATTACTTCGGGATTATTGATACGAGGTGGCATCAAGAAAATACTTGACCGTCGTGAAAGAGCTTTTCGTTGTAGCGGAAAGCAAACAAAGACTCCTCTTACTGGAGGAACAGTAGACAGTTCTTCCCTTTTTCGCCTATAATTTCTCCCGCTGTACATTCCACATGCGTGTCAAATATAAATAACAAGATAGACCTCGATTATACGGAAAATTAATTCTGCTCGACATTACAGGCAGGGAGCAGAAGGCAAATACCTTTTGACGCGACCTCTGAGGTTATATAAAGTAAAGGGAGAGCGCCCTTTTGGGGGGTAGGAGGTTCATTCTACGAGTAGACTTTCCAGACTGGTTACTCACCATTTTGTTGTTAATTTCGTGGAAATGGATCTCGCAGACTTTGTCGACGACATCCTCGCTTTGAAACGTGACAAATCCAAAGCCTGAAAAAAAAACATAAATTCTCGTAAAATTTTTAGATTTTTTATATTTAATATTATAAATTTTGAGATAATAAACAATTACGATATAAAGAAATTATATTATTTGTTGACTCTTTTTACATCTTTTTATCTTAATTTTATGTTTACTTAATTCATTTATTTGTTTTATTTAATTTATTTATTTATATACGACTGAAGATAACTAAATCGAAACGTATCATAACTTGTAATATTTTATCGTTACTAATATAATAAATAAATTTTTCTTTTCATCTAGTTCTACTCATTAATTTGATTTCTCTTCGTTTATATCTTCTATTACTTCGTTTTATCTTCTATTGCTTAGAAAAAAAAAAGCATATTATGTATTATATATTATCATTATTTATATATATATATTTTTTATTTATTTATATTATTTTCTTAAATTTAATTTTATATTTAATTTTATAATTTCTTATGTCTTTGAATTTCTTGCAATTTTGCAAATCGTAATAAATAAAATCCTTAATTATATTCGTTATTCGTGTCATAAAAAATATATCGTATATCTATCACGACAGGTGAAATAATAAAAAGTTGAGGGTTATAAGTTAATTATTATAAGTATAATGATATTTGACGTTTGACCGAATTAATAAATGTGTCTATATAATTTTGAACTAGTAACCGGTAGTGTCAGGGATGCGAAAGCTCTCCGATTTCGCTGCATATTCGCGAGGATAAGAAACCATCCCGGATTTCCATTAATTTAGCTGACGGAGTAAACGAGTCTCGCTTCTTCCCTCGTACCGCACGAAAACGCGGTCTGTAAGCGAAATCTCCGTGAAATTTATTTCAGCCGAAGACGAACAGCGGGGAAGGAGAGACAGAGCGAGCCGGAGAAGAGAGCCATAACTTAATCAAGCATCAAGGGTTATTAAAAACTTTGCATTGCTCTCCGGGCGATTTTAATCTCGCCCTTTCCACGCGCCGGCGCTTCTCTCCTAGCGAGTAATTCAGCCTCGAGATATCCGGCAAGCGCGAGTTATACGAATCTAGCGCGCGATGTTGCTTAAGATAACCAGAATTTAGTGCTTCCGTATTGAAGCAGTTACCGAAGCTGCGTTAGATGACCCGTAATTAAATGCATCCAGTGGTCATCCGGGAGGAACGTAAGCTGGCAATCCGCGATTCTAGTCCGGCTTTCTGTGAGGAAGTTAGCGTAAAGTACGGTTGAAGACTGCAGAGATTATTAATTTCCATGTAACTTATGTCTTCTAATAATGCCGAAATTAATATCCCGACGAATAAGAAATTTAGACGTTTATGAAACTTTCAGATATTATAACTTAAATGTTCAGGAAATATAGTGAGTCCAAGAAGTAAGAAATAGTAAGCTAGAAGACTGGAGTAGGAAAGGAAGAGAGGAAGAAACAATCTGTAACAATTTTTTATAACAAAAGGATTAATTATAAGATATATCTGGAATACAAGAATGTTCAAATTTAAGTTAGGAATTAAATTAACATGATCGATCGAATAATAGAGAAAAATAATGTAGCTTACGATACATGTCGTACGCTACATTATTTTAATTGCGAAATAAAATAGTCAGGGCCGTTACTTTGGAAAGAAAACTTGCCAACGTTGAGACAATATGTGCGTGACACATTCAATTATTCAACGCTGACACCATTAATCGTTCGGCTTGTTCTCTGCCGGATTCTTTCTCTCTTACATCTTCTACGCTATCCGTCTACAGCATACCTACTCCCATCTCGACCATTTCGTTCCGTCTCGCATCCTCTCATCCACCTAAGCTCCTCCTCTTGCTACGGGTATAGCACGAGTGATTAAGTTATAAACTTGGCAAGACGTCCGTTTGAGCGCGGAAGGAGCTTACTTCATTTATGTAATTTATAGTACTCTGCCAGTCTAGCTAACTCCACGGAGCCCAAGCACTCCCCTAACACAAAGGCCATGTCCTGACACTGGTAACATTTAACTACCCTACCTCGACCCCCTCCTCCCATTACTTTGACGATTCTCTCCCCACGAGCGAGTACGACGTCATGGACTACCGTTGACATTCCTCGATAATGTTTCGTCTTTCCAAGCGCGTTGCGCAGAGTATAAAATATTCTCCTCTCTCTTTTAAGAGAAAGTAAAAAATTATAATTTATTGTATAGAAAATGATATTATTTTCGATGTTATATTTTGGTAAACAAACTCTCAAAATATCTTTAATAAAATAATCTCGTACTTCTTAATCGTTTTGAAGGTAAATCGCTTATCATCTTCAAGGCTCACTTTCTTTATGGCGTCGAGAAAACGACGAGGGATGACCGGATAAATGTGCTAGCATGGTCAGCGATCCGTGGAAGACCCAATAAATTGTGAGACGTCCTTCTTTCGACTCGAATTTTTATAAGGAAATTTATCTGTCGTGGCTGGGCGACCATAGTCACCCCGCAAAGCTCCATTTTCGCACCGTAGCCAAAGGGATGCTCTTGTCGATCGGTCGACCTCGCAGAGTTGAATGAGGCGAGGAAAAAATGCGTGCTCAGCTGACCGACCAGATGTGCTCATTTCAATAAAAAAAGCACCTCGAGATATTCTTCGTCTCGTTCTTATGGTCCATTTTTTGGCCTCTGAGAGCTCCTTAAATGACTTATAAGTCCCCCAACGTGGAATTACCGTCGCAGCCTTTCCGTCGCGAGATTATGGCGTATCCTTCTTACGAGGATGCAAATCGGGACATCTTGCGGTTTTATAAAAGCCATAAAGTTCTGGCAAAAAATATATTTACGATCCCGCGAACGGTCACTTAAACGTATTATGCCGAACCGAAAAAAATAAAGTGGAAAGCTCATGAGTCTCTCATTATTATAGACATTGTTAGTGATATTGAAGTGTTATCAAATTATTATTTGATTTATGATAATTAATGATATTTGTACCATTTATATTACCTGATTCGCGAATAAAATATATACTTTGTAAAAAAAATTTTATTTAAACTTTATAAGAAAAAAGCACATATTATTATATAGTATGCTACTATTACTATTATAAGAATGTATACTATTGTTATTACTAAGAATGTAGTATACACGACTATAAGAATATAACTTCATCGACAAAATAAACTACATTTTTTACAATAAAAAAAAACTAATATATTTAACTAATTACATCAACGTTTGAACAATACATCAGCACAAATATTTATTTATTACATTACGCAATAAATAAATATGTACAATGGGATAAAGTGAGAACGCCAATACGGAACATCATACGAAACAAGATTTTTATCCTTGATGTAACTCTCTACTCCGTCTTGCGCAAAGAAATTGAGCGCATGAAGGAGAGAACAGCAGTCTTCTGTTCTCACCACCATCTTTCCTTCTACTTGATAACATAGCACTCCTCTTTACCTCTTCGCCGCCGCCTCATTGTCGACCCCTTGTTTCTTCCCATACCGCTTGTTCTCCCTCCGATTCTCGAGTATAATGCGACCCCGCCATTGTATCGAGCGAGCGCGTGTTAACGTTTAAAAGCCGCGCGGCGGCCGGCGAACGCGTTTCAGAATTTTATCGTGCATTGAGAATAAAGGTAAAAGGTTTCTTTCAAAAGGCACGCCGGCGGAACGATTTAAAACTTGTAAATGGATACGAGGAGTTAGACCTCCGCACTCTTTCCATCTTCTCTCGCGCGCGCGCGGCCATACCCTTTCCACCTTCGCCCCCGTCTGCACATAAAACTTCCGCGAACTTTTGTTTGTTTCCCGCGATGTATTTACGACGCGAAATCTCGGTGATCGATAACGAAAGAGCTAGCAGGCAACATAGTGACTATTTTATTTTTAATGTCGTTGAACTTTGATGGCTCGTTTTACGAGGAGTGTCGACGATAACGATAACAGTTATTTCTCTCGCTTCATGTTGAGATTTAACATAGCTATAGTGTTACGATTAATTCTTCGCGACTTCATTTGTCTCAGCAATAAGTTAAATAATATTACTGCTACCTTTCATTTGTTTATATTTAATATCGTTCGATTAAGAAAAATTATTGATAAGTCGAATATTGTTAATAAAAATAATAATACGTAAATTTAATATTGTGAAGATTATCATTTACGTTAGAATTTAGTATATAACGTCAGAGAATCATACAATTATAACAGTATTTTTCGTAAATACATTCAATAATTATTAATACTATGGCTACTCTATTTTTAATGTCGAACTTTGATGACTTATTTTACGAGGGACATCGACGGTACCGATAATGACTCTTTTAACGTGATTCTAACATTAAAGTAAAGGAGGTAATTTCATGTTGAGATTAAATAATAAAACTTTGTTATTAATTTTCTTTTATTTTACGTAATGTCCATCAACAATTGCCACGTGTCAAGTAAATTCATCTTGCAGAAAACGCGCTCAATTTATTCATCGATAATTGAATAAAATAGCGTAATATTAGTGAACTGACAGTTATAATTTTTAACGTCATATAATATTGACAATAATTACATTTAATGTCCGCTATTAAATACATATCAAATCCCTCATTTACTTATGCTCTATGCTATACCGCTAATTAGCCACGCAGGCTTCCAATTCCATTGAAGGCTATCGTTATTGAACATGTATCATTATACCGATTATCGATTAGGCATTTCAATATGTATAACACAATCACCAGTTAGGGTGTCAATAAATTAAGATGGCGGAATACAGGTGCTGGAATTAATTTCGAGCTTCTCATCTTGCCATGACCTTAATCACTCTTCTCTTTGAGGTGATAATAGTCCAAGTTTCGAAGTAATAAAGACGATTATAGTGTGTTCCTTCATATCATTTAATAATTCTGTCATGAAAGTTTCTCGAGCATGGGATTTACGCGCGTAATCAATCGTTTAAGCACTATCGTAACATCAGTAATATATTATATATCGTGTGCTTTATCTCCTTGATACCGATGTTAAGCTCACAGCAACAAAGACGATCGACTAGCGCCTTACTGTGTAATTAAGCGTATATTACGCAGCAATCCAGCTGTCGATTGAAATGGCAATAAATCAAGCAAACCCGAGAACCAATTTGCGCCCCAACCTGCGAATCTAATCGCTTTCTATCGAGCCGTCTACCATAATCTAAGTTTCCGAAACAGCGATCGACACGGCCAGATAAACGTCCCGGTTCTCGAAGCGCGATTTCTCGTACGATTCGTCGCGATTGCAAGTCGCGATTGTCAAGAATCGCCTTATCGGTCGATTGGCTTTTTCTTTAATGAGATATCAGTACTTTTCCGGTTTCTTAGTACAACAAGCGATGGCGGACTTGTTTTTCTCATCACTCCTCCCAGATGCAGAATTATGCTAGAGAGACACGTCATACATATTTATGTATCGTATATTCATAATAATAATTCATTTAGAGGACACAACGCTTTGTGACGATTGCAAGTAATGTGTGACGATTATAATTCTATACTAAAAATGGTTTTACTGAAATATCAAAAAATTTAGTTAGATACAGATTTAAAAATAATTTTGTTGGACTATCAAAATAATTATGTAGGACGCTCAAGTGAATAATTGCTAGAATATTAAAACTTTTTGCTTATTATTGAATTTCTTACGTAATTATTTTGATGGTCCAATAAAATTACTTTCAGATCTGTATCTACTTAACTTTTTAGATACCTCAACAAAATCATTCTTTCTGTAAAAAGAAAATTGTGCCACGTAATGAACAGAGTAAAAAATACCGCCATCAAGCGGCACAGAAGGTACAAATCAAAGCATCATTATTTTTCATTCAATTTCATGCACACCGCAAACAGTGCGTAAATAATTCGTTTATCTGTTTATTCCGCTTGCAGTTATATAATCTTGTTAAAATGCTCACAATTCCTAACTCAGTTAATTCGGTTCAATACAAAGTTGATAAAACGGAAGTAATGAACGACGACCAATACCTTTGACCGTCGCCGAGTACGACAGACTTTTAAGTCGTTCCCTGAAGGAGAGGGGCGGTCAGTAACGATTATTGCTGGTCGGCCCAGACTTGTTCCGGACAGGAAGTTAGTGACCAATAAAGGTCTACGGCACGTTACTGCTGGTCGTACACTCGAGTTACTGAGCTTTCGTTACGGTCTCTACGGATGTACCCGCCCATAACCGATTAATATGTTATTGCGTACGCGGTCTATAGACTCTCTCGCGACCGCAATATCGGTAACCCTTTCTGAAGTTCCTATGACAAGCTCTAAATATCTGCCATCCTTCCGTTTCTCACGCGGTGTTTTAATTCGTAATGACTATTGGACAAGGGACATAAGGCTGACATTACTCGGAACGGTTGATTGCTATTCTAAAAGTCGCGCATTGCAAATGCCACGGCTGATTTGCTGTGATGCAAATTGCAACATCGTCTTTTATTTTTTTTTCAAAATACAAGAAATAATAAATGTAGGTAGATTTAAAAAAAATCTCGATAGTTGTTATCTCATAATCATTAAGCTGAAAGCTTTAATTTGAAATGTTTTCCATGTAAATGATGAATAAAAATTTCTTGTCGTTAAGTAACGTATAATCAAAAAATTTAAGATTTAAAATAACTTATTCTATGTACGTTGTATTATTGTTATTATTAAATTATTAATTAAGATCTGCATGCGATTACATTGTTAATAATTCCTGCTCAGTACAAATTATTGCTTTTTTCTTTTATCAATTTAATTTATTATTATGTATTTTACATATTACAAATCTATTGCAAATTGCAATTACAAAGATTCTGACAACATTATAATAATTTCAATATAAACAATTTAGAAAATTAACTATAGAACGTATAAAAAATATAGATTTTCTTTCTCTCTCTCTCTCTCTTTCTCTCATCAAGATGTAGACATAGTCTATATAATTTAAAGTATCTCACCGCGTCATGAAACCCCACGAGGTATCAATGTCTCCAAGTTTATTAACAATTCCAAGCTGCTTCTGAAATTTGCCAGAGTAAGTTTGTTCCCAACGGATAACGCTTTTTCGACGTTGTGCGGTTCTAAGTTATATATTTATATTTCGGAGAAATACACTCTCGACTGTGGGAAATCGCGCCACCGAACGTCTTGAGAGTTAACGTGTTGGGAATATTGAGCAGGTTTATGTACTAGATTATGCACTTTGACGAGATTTTGGTAATCATTATCTACATTTTGAACTCTCTACTTTTCCTTCTCTCTCTCTCTCTCTCTCTCTCTCTATGTTTCTCTTCCCTTTGCCTCTGTCTTTACATCCCTCTGTCTTTCTCACTGGTGTGGTCTCAGTTGCGCTGAGTAACGGATATCAACTTGTTGATTTACCGTGCCAACCACGAAGCTGCGGTTCTGAGGCGTCCGAACTCTCTTGGCAAGCCATCACTTTCTAATAGTTGCCCTAAAACTCGTATATAGCTACACCGATCCGTTACTCCTTGGCATCGATCAGCGCTACAGTCCTGCCATGTTTGAGCCACCTGGGTATTCGTCGTTACTAATCTCTGAATTATTCACAGATAGGTATTATCACACGTTTCATGTGACATTCTACGTTAGGGGAATACGAGCATGTATTAGAAATACATATTTTTGAGATGTTCCATATACACAGCACAGAAGGCTCATGTATAAAATACATTCATGTATAATACAATACTTCTGAGCTAAAAATTTCATGGTGAATTTAAACTTGGTAAAGTCCATTTGATTTTCGTAAAAATATCAAATCGTTTTAACTATCAACTTTACTTGTCAACTCTACTCTACTTGTCTCTACAATCAAGTATCTTTTTCGTTTTCTTTTCCTTGCCGTTTGAAATTAATTGAAAAATATTTCAATATTGATTTACATATCTAAAGCAATGCATTAAAATCTTTTAAATCTTTTCACTATTAGAAAATATAAGAGAGAAAAAGAAAAAGAAACAAAAAAGAGAGAGATTCGAAGATTTAAATTTTGGTTTAAATTTTTGTACAATAAGCATCAACATAAAACTCATCAAAATATGTTCTTGAAGATGTTACGAGTTTTCGAACTTTTCGTTTAACGATGAAATTAATTCTTTATACACAAATATACAATTCATGAAGTGCATTTATAATTTATATCTTCGTTAAATACTGTTAAAGAATCTGCCAGAGTCAATACATAAATGTACGCAAGTGTGAATGATGACAGACAACTGGGCGTAGATTACAAACCCGCACGCCAAACAAAACACTCGAAATCCGTTTTTGTTTCGCGTTTGTGCGGTCGTCCCTCGTGGAGTTATGCCGCCATAAATTTTCGGAGATGTCGCGAATGAGTGCCTATATAACCGTAGATTGTTGGAGTAAAAAGACATGGAAGAGATGCCCCGTCTGCATTTACTGCACGCTGATGTAGTAATTTCGGCCATGTACACGTATTTTGTCACATAGCATGAAAAATTGTTTCTACTTTATTGCAACTGACTATGATGGTTCAATATTCGGGATCATGCATAGTGAGATGTAAATAATATTAATATTAATATTTAAATAATATTTATATTTATAGTATTAATATTACGTAATTGATGAAATTTCGCAGGTATAAAAAATAAAAAATATCTAAAAATAATGTTATATCTAAAAAATAAAATAATTGTAATTCAAATTGTTTTTGAATACTAATCAAATGTGCTTTTAAGTGAGAATAAAATAAAACGCTTTCGATATCATTTTTAACTTTGCCCTTATAATTTCAATAATTTTACTATTAATAACTTTTGTTTTTGTCTTCTTTTATCTAATCACATTAGGAGAAATTTTACGTCACAGTGAACTGATTACGAGATAGACGTAAACTACAATAATATCTGACATGCGAAAAAGACGTCGCAGTGGTATCTTGCTGAACAGAGCGATGGCGGAAACGCATGGCACGTTAATTAATCACTGTTAATTAGATGTAAGTTTCTTAGATGCGAGTCAACCGCTTTTTGCTGCCGTCGGCTGACAGGCTTCATCGGGGACGAACGGAACTGCAAACTGCACTTTACCACATCTCGCATTTTGCTTAGCACGCAGCTGTGCTGGCGTCAGACGTCGAGCTCGTTCTATCTTCCCGCCATCTTCCCTTACTTTGTTACCCCCCTTCAAGTCCTCCGGGAAGGGGATTAAGCGAACGTACCAAATTGAGGTGCTTAAGTCGTCAAGAAGCAAAGGCAAAGAGGATGAGGGATTGAGAGTGTGCGAGAAAGACAGAGCGGGAGAAAGAAAGATAGAGATGCAGATAGGCAAAGAAACTAAGAGAGTGAAGCGAGATGCGCAGAAAGATTAGGAAAGGAAGCTGTGCTTCCAAGCTGGATTGTGTCTCATGGATACGTTCTTACCATAAAATCGCAGTATTCCTCACTGACGATCAAACCAAGCGATTGAAAGAACTTGCGGGTTTTCGTAAAGTTAAAAATTCTTTCTGCATCATTTTCGAATTTAAAAAAACTATCATTAAAAAGTTCACACTAGAGTTTCATGCGAATAATACCTACGTTAAATTCAAAGTCGAGATTGTGATAATTGAGTAGCAATTTTACAACGACAGAGATTAATAGAAGAAATGTAAAAACCGATCTGCTGTAATGCTATGACTAAGCATTTGCGTACTAATGCTACTTAAGCAGAAAATAAATCGAGCTTTCAAAATAAACGGCTCGTACGGTAGCGATAATTTCTGTAGTATATTATCGTCTGGTTCGTTGATAATATCGTTTTAACCACATGATTTGTATCTGCCGGACTAACTCCATGATCTACTCTCTACAATTTCCCCCCGTTTAAAATTTAGCACTCCGGGATCGGTTAAATGGCTCATACAAATTTCGATCATGCTGCCCAACTCATTTCTACCTTTTATTTTTGTTTTTGCGTCTCTCTTTCGCTCTTTCTCGGACAAATCTTATTGGCCATTGAAAATCGTGGCGAATTGCGGTCAGAATGGCTCTATAAGACATAATTGAATCCTTCTCTATTAGAGACACTTATCATCCGACAGAGCTTGCTTGTTCTCGGCCTTCATTTGGCAGGAGGGAGCGAAGGACAGAAGGAGGGAATCTCTTCGCCCTTTCATCGTTCTGCTTTTCGCATCTCTTTCATACTTTCTCCCGAGTATTCGGGTCGCACCCGAAAAGCTTCATATCGTATTTGTCAGGTACCCAGGAAGGAAAGTGGAGCGCCATTTCGTATGTAAGCCACACCGCGGGTTTCTTCCCGCGAAAATTGTAGCAATTTATTATCACCTTCCCTCGCTAAGAAATGCCAACGACGCGAAACGCACCCTCATACAGCTTGTTGCGTAATAGCATCTCCCTTACTTGCCTTCGGCAACCTTTCGAGGATGCTAAAGATAATCGCTTATCGTGAAAACTTTCGTAGTACAATCTTAAAATATGACGTCATTATAAATATTTCAAATATGAAACAAAAATTTACTGTTTTATGTTCTATTTTCATTTTTTCATCGACAATACTGTCTCATTGATTCTCTGACAAAAAAGATGAAATATTTACGTTATAAACATTTTGGATTACACATTGACGCTAAGATAATAGAACAAACGCTAAACACTCATTTATTAAATATTTTGAAAATCGCTGACGAAAAAATAACAATTAAATTATTACTTTATTTTACATATAAAAAATCATAATAAATTGCTCGTTAGCTTTTTAAATTGATATTTGTTTATACATTGACGAGCTTGTCCTTTTAATTTGTTTTTATATATAAAGAAATTAATAAGATATACATAAATTTCGGTAAGTTTATGCAAGCATTTTCTTAACGAGCATTTTCATTATTTTAGCATTAAACTGTTAAAATCTTTTTTTCTTTATTGCCAGAGAATCGAATGACATCGTTAAAGATGCAAATAAAACGTAAATTCTGCAACATGTCGAGTTATTTCGTTAAAAGAAATATATTTGCTAGCGTTTGATAATATAATTCTATCATTTTTCTAAAAATTTGATATGACGTTACCTAGCTAAGCGCTGGAAACAGAATGTAAATTTCATTACAGTACAGATAAATGAATCAGCACGTATGCGAACTGAATACAGATATTTTGAATATGAAATAAACGCGAAATTTTGGTGTAAAATTCTGACGATGCTTCTCCGAATACGTTGCATTTTCGAGTTCAATACAGTTCGAACGGAGATGAAGAAGCCAGTTTTACGAATGAAACCACCGAATCCTTAATCATAGAGCGTCCCGCTTATTTTCGTATTCATCTCTTAGTCAAGATCTGCGTGGAAGCGAGTATAGTTGCTATAAAAGGATCGAGTCTGGCAAATGAGAAATAGGGATGCGAATGTTGTCGTGACAGAACGGGAACATCTTCCTGCTCGGTAGCCTTTCCTTATTGTAGCGTCTTGATTATGAGCAATAATGAGGGCATCCCCTCGCCTTAATCAACGCCGGCTCGTCGGCGGCATCTTCGAGTCGAATGTCGAGCGCGATTTTCAATTCGTAGCCTCGCTGAAATAATGAGTCTCGCAATCAGCGCCTAGGAAAATGTTTACGCTGCAATTACCACCGCTCACACTGATTCGCGTACGAATTTATAGGCGCGTCGTCGACAAATATATATACATATATAGATATATATGATCTATATGTAATACTGTATTTGTACTATTTTATATATAAATATGCTTATGATATTATGTATTCTATAACAATCAATCGATAGAAATAATTTGCTTATTAGTAGCAAATTTTGATTATTGCATGTAAATTATTTAATTTATTATTATTTCATCAACGAAAATTTTGAATAATTGAGTAATTATTTAAAAAAATTTGTTAAATCTAAATATTAAATATCTCAATATGAAGAGAGAGAAAAGAACAAAGCATAAGTATCAAGAATAAAGCATCGCTAATTTAATTGGAAACTAGAAATTATCTTATTTTTTTTATTTCTTTCCAAATTTTTGCTTCCGAGAAAATACAATTTTATGATTTTAATAAATCAGGAAACCAAGATTAAAATCCACCAAGATTAAAAAAGTATATTTAATTTTACATTTCCTTAATATAAGAAGGATTCATATTCTTCAATGACTATTCATGACAGCATGATACAGGGTGTCCTATAAAAAGTTGCTGAAATCAATCAGCTGTCATTTTCAAATATTATATATTCAGTTATTGAAAAAAATAAAAATTGAAAAGAGGAAAATCTGCAGTTTTTAATGAGTATAAATAAAATTTAACAAAATGTTTGTATATCAATTTATTTTATTGATGAAAAATGATGAAAAATATACTAGTAATCTAATTAATGATAAATATTTTCGAAGTGCGCACCATTTGAATTTATGCAAAATTTAATTTTTTTACGAAAACTCATTATGATTAAGGATTAGATGGTTTCGTTCGTAAAACTAATAATTTATTTAGCCAATTTTATCATCAAATAATGTTGCATGTTTTTCATAACTTTTCCTCATATTAGTATAATTCTGTTTCTATAGGTAAAAGAATTATTTTAAAGCGAAATGTCTGAAATCGTATAATAATGTTTCGGCGAACTCGATCTAGTCTGCCATATGAAAATCTAAGAAGGAACGCTTTATCGAACTTTTCCGCTTTTCCGATGCGAAAGACGATGCCTATAAAGAAACTGAATAGGGACAAAAATCGACGGAGTATCTCTTCATCAGATTTGTAAGATCGTAAAGCCTCCGCCACGTTGTTATATTCTACCATCCTCGTTTTCCAGCGTATCGAAACTACGCAAAGTTTTATTATGAAATAATAAAATATCTGAGAATATCAGAGCCTGCGGGCTTTGATTTACAGTCCAAGTTTTATCGTATCGAGTTGAAGTAAAACGCAAGATAGAAAGAAAGAAAAAAAGGGAAAGAGAGGAAGAGATGTGAATGGCTGTGGTCTTACCCGGTAATATTGCGCCTTGCATTTTACATTAGAAAGTTCGAGCCATTTCCTGACGTCGGTAACGCCGTCGTAAGTCGATGCGAGTGGAAGAGGGCGAAAGAGGAAGAAAGGGATGATGGTCCGGAAAGGAGACAGTGGCGTAACGTGATTTCGAAGCTGTATTTTGTCGTTTCGCTATCTTCTCGAAATCTCTGCAACATGACATAGGGTCAGGTTTACACTCGCTAAATTCGAAATTCAAACATTCGTTCTGTATGGCAATAAAAATTCGCAAGCTACACCTGCTTCTTCAGAGATATCTCAATATGTAATATAAATGTGAGAAATTATTGATGAAATATAGAAATATGATTGTCCATTCTCTGCGATTCTTTGCAGAGAAACCAAGTTCTCTCTTTTCGCTTTTAATAATAATGTGGATTACAGAAATACAATAATCAGAATAAAATAACGCTTTTCAAAATCGAGATTATTTCAGAAATATAAATAAATATAAATAAAATGTGTAATATGTTGACATTATTGTACCAGTTAAAATCTAGATCGCAAATTATTCCAAAGTAAATTCGCAAATGTTTAATCCTTAATTTGAGGTAACATTATTCAATTTAGTTTTTAAAAGCTTTTAATACTTTGGCGTTTCTCCTGTCTGAAAAAAATATATTAATATTTATTTATATAATTTTATTTTTATAAGTAAATGGCATTACTTGCTTTATGAAGAAAGGCAACTCGAATATAGAAAGACATTGTGATTCGAAAATATATTTTTTCTCTTTCCTCGCAGGAGACCGATTCTTTTACTCCTCGAATTTACTGATCGAATTTTCGTTCGATTTGCAGAAGTTCCTGCAATATGCGCGAATTCTTGCAGCATCGCGAGGATTATACTATTTCCTTCTTTCTCTTTCTTTGTCTTTCATTGTGTCAAATCTTGTTTCTTCTTCGTTTCTTTCGAACAAGACTTTATCGCAGGGCATTACGGCTTAGCAGTGTCTTGAAAAACTTTCCAGTTTTCACCAAGCGAATAGCGAGTCGAAACCCCATATAACTCGATTAGAAGAGGAGGAAGAAATGTAAGGGGAAAGAAGGGGCGAAGGTATATAACATCAGAGTGAAGAACAAAAAGAAGAGTACCTAGTTCAATTATCGGTACGCGGTGGTTGCTTTATTCTTCTTATTTATGTGTCCCTCACCCTTAAGTCTTTCTTGCAATTCCGCGAGAAAGATATACAATATGTATATAAATATACTGCTCTTTACTTTTCTTTAAATATAATGTTTCACAACGTCGCAACGATGATTAATATTTCTTTATAATGTACAATATTTTGTACCTAATATCTAGGATTATTACGATCCAAAATGAATCAAAAACAAAGTACGCGAAGAAATTAATTACTCTGTAACGACCTTACCAATCTTAATGCAAAAAGATCCCCGTGGTCTAAAGTGAACGGTTAACCAAAGTACTGGGTAAGAATTAATTACTCTGTAACGTCTCTAGCAATTTTATTATGAAAGAATCTTCATGTTATGCGGCGAACAGCTAAATGAAATGATCGACAAAGATTAAGGAGTGGAATACCGTTGCTAATTTTCATAAGAAATTCATTCTTCTTACGTTATTTCACACTTCAATAATCGCATAAATATTACAAAGAAATATACAAAGAAATATATTTTTATCATGAGACTATCTTCAAGATGCTTACAGTGATTAATTATAAGTAATTAATTAATTAGCTGTAATTAATAATTAAAATTCATGCAGAAATGCAGCATATGTATAAAATATCATTAGATTTTTAGATTGCGGGGACAAATGACGAGCGTCAGTTAACTACTGAATGTAACTTCATCAAATACCATTTTGGTTAAAGAGAAATTCATTCCAGATTACTTTACAGAATCTGTGACTAATTGGATAATCCCTATGCCGATTAAGTGAGACGCGCGCGAAAGGGTGGGTACGAGAAAGGAAAAATGTAACGCGCGTGGACACGACAGGATGAGTGCGGTGAAGCCGGGAGTCCATAGGGGATTTCGAACGTAATAGAGGCGGATACTCTAGCGGCACGCATTATTCTCGTTACGGGGCTGAGGCTGAGGTTTATGGCGCGGATGGTTATAGTCCATGATAGCGGTTTATACCCGGCGTTGTTGACTCCTTTTAGAATTGACGGGTGCCGCGAGCTATTGCTTCCCGTTTCTTTCCGTTTCTCAGTTTCGCTTGTCTGGCCGTCTATTATCATTCTCTGTATTATCGCGAAACAACTATTGTAATATTCCTGTATTATCACGAAAAGGTAATCATAATCCTGAAATGTATTAACTAATTAACCGATTAATTAACGTTGCTTGTTCGATAGTTTAGGGTTCTTTCTAAATTATAATCCTGCCTTAAACATAAAAATAGGTTTAAGACTCACATTAAATTAAGATTCATTCTGTTACTGTATTCGTTTATATTTTTATTTTATTTTTATAATTAATTTTTTTGGAATTTTTCAAAAATTTAAGAGATAAGGCATATTTACAAAAATTGAATTAAAATGTCTTTAACTTTCTCTTTCTTTCTTGTATCATATATGTTGAAAATTTATTTTATTTATATATTTTTTGTCATGTTTAATGCAGATTATTTAGTAGGTTAATATTCTTTAAAGAAATTTCAATTAACACGCACAGATGGAACGTTTTATGATACTCCTTTAAACCAAAGCGTTCACGAATTGGACTATCGCGTAATAAAAGTTAATTCGCTTTATTTATTAACACGCGCGCAACGCGATGAATCCGCTTGTGCTTGATCACCGACAATAATAATCATCATCGACCGCGGCGTTACAATAGTTAATTGCTCCCTCGTTCGATGAGGTGAGCGTAGATAATAACGAATTACTATAGGAATATCGAATGAAGTGTATTCCCAAGCGCCGCTTAAGCACCGCAAATTATTAATTACCTTCGTTATAATCGGGCCGCGGGTGGATCGTGGTGCATCTATAAATCAGGGTGTTTCTCTCCCGCAGTCGGTGTTTTTCCTCCCCTCGAAAACGATTAAAATGGCCGGCAATCAGGAGATACAGGAAAAGAGGTGTAGGAGTGAGAATGAGAGGCACAATTGGTGCCTGAAATAAACTGCTCGTATAATTCCTGTACTTATTGGAATTTCTCGTTTTCGAAAATATTATATTCCAACTTGGAACAGGGGAGAAGTAGGGGATGAGGGGATATAGAATTGCAAGGATCAATAGAGCGGATAATGTCCACCGGCGTTTCATCCCTTTGCGTCTATTCGAACCTCCTCCGAACCATTGTCTTCGTTACCTCCCTTGATCTCACTTGTAAGCATCTTCCTGGCTGCATCGTTGTAACGGTCCGTAGAACGGCATTACATTAGGCCATAGTGGCCGCAGTAATCTCAGCTATGTGTATCCATTTAGCTCCGGGCATACAGTACGGCCTATCCAGTGTAATCCGAGCTTAATTGCCGGCCGAATCAATGCCATCCGCCGTACATTCGATTCTCCCGACGACCTCTTCTCCCTCTCCTTCGAGTCGATACTTATTACGCACGGTAGAATCGGTTAAGAGTGTCGTGACGAAAAAAACAAAAAAGGATCAATAATCGAATGATATAAAATACTTAGTTGTCTGTTCTAAAGATATACGCCGCTAGATTATAATACATAGATCAGATGTTACTACAGTACAACACTCATTAGATTTCATTATAAATAATATTTCATTACAAGTATTTTCATTATATATAGAAAAATTGACAATGATTTGATTGAAATCTGTATCAAAACAACCTAGGATATCAAACAATAAGTCAAAATCACTAATCATAATTTTTATAAAATAAAAATTTGTACTCTCTCTCTTTCTCTCTCTTTCTCTTTTGAAATGATTAATTTCTTTGATTTAACCTCAAAACAGGAGCAGGATACTTAACACATACATATAAACAAAATATAATGCGACAGTATTAAAGGTGAAAGCGACCGTTGATTAAAAAGACGGTTTAAGACGATGTTAAAGGTAGTCGTTAACGTCTCTCTCGCAATGCCCGAGAGAGAGGTTTGATAGCTCGAAGGTGGTAACAACCCCTTTGGGTGGTATGATCCTTTAAACACGATAATACTCAACGATGAGCTTTCGACGTACCTAAGGGAAATTATCGAGTGGCTATCATGAAACGAGATAATAAGATTCGTGCGAAGTGCATTTTTTCGAACAGTCGCAACATTCGCAAATCGTTTACAGAAAATAAAACTCATTACAAATTTTACGAATGTTATTATTGCTCTCTTTTTACACTTAATTACAACGGTGTCATTTAATAAACGGAAATAACGAAGAAGAACGGATAGAAAGAAAGAGAGAAAAAGAAGCAACTTCCTTGCAGTTTAAATTTAGACGTAGGTGAGTTTTTTGTGACACGGGACGTTATGGGTTCCGTGGTTTTATCGCTCGTAAACCGGAGGAAATGAATGAAAGTGTCAGTAAAGACGCGACCTCCATCTAGATCCGCTACGCTCTTTATCGTTTCGGGTTTGTCATCCGGTTCCGCGAGCAGAAACGTATTACAATTTATTGACGAAACACTCGTTCACAGTTCTAATCGATAAAAGACATAAGTAGAGGAAAACAACTATATCGCAACTCACGAGACATGGTTTGCACGTTATAAAAGGCCACGTTATTAACTATATATAATGGAAAATTCTTTCATAGGAATTCTGTAGAAATTAACTTTTATTTACTTATATAATTTTTTATAAACATTACAGAAAGTTACAATTTATTATTGTTTTATGTATATATATATATATATATATATATATATATATATATATATACACATATATATACATATATATATATATAAAATACTATACGTTCAAAAATTAGAAAGAATGTAAAAAAGATTATTGTTATAGATATTAATTTTTCAAATTATCATTTTTTCTCATTTACAACATATGTATAGAGGTATAATCAATTTTTTCATGATAAAAAAATTAAATTATATATGAGAGAAATCGTAGGAATTTATAAAATAATTTTATTCGCAACAGACATGATATAAAATTTCGACGCAACGATGTAGCATTTTTTGTGAAATAATTGATCTTCGAAAGAGCGATAATAAAATAAAATATTATTTAATTTTTATTTAATGAATTTGAAAGAATTTAAAGGTATGTAGGAATATATATATGAAAAATTTGATCTCTGTTATACGCTCTTTATTAATATTATATATGATTAATGATAATTTCAACGTATAATTAATAATCACTCAGAGGTATCGAAATTAAATATTATTCGTAAGTATTGTAAATCATTCAATCTTTCTCGTCAGCGATGAATTTAAAAGTTTCAGTACATTTTCGATTGTATTTAACAAGAAATAAAAATAAATTCGAATTTTGTATCTCGTTTACTGTGCTTTTCATTACGCGACCAATGGCAGACCAAGCGCGCAATTAATACAGTTCGGGCATAATGCACTGTAATTTATCGTCGGCCACCTACATTTCGCGACATTAAATATCAGTTGTTTTGAGTTGATACTACGTACGCCAGCTTCTACGCTATTTAATCCTCTTTGGTCTACTAACGTGTCAGGATCGATTGGTGAAGCTCGCGGAGCGAAGGCTGGCACACCGCGAGCGCGTTCAATTAATCGTACGGCCGGCCAGTGATGAACGGACCGAAATTCCACCCATTTCTTGCCGCATCTTGACAAATGGGCTCACCGCCGATCAGCTTTCGGAA
Organism: Cephalotes varians; assembly: GCA_037157785.1. Taxonomy (NCBI): domain Eukaryota; kingdom Metazoa; phylum Arthropoda; class Insecta; order Hymenoptera; family Formicidae; genus Cephalotes; species Cephalotes varians. Next base: position 1,217,306 of record JANQDE010000031.1, read on the forward strand.
CGCACCCGCTCAACAACGTGCAACTAACTCTTGCTACGAAGAAGATACGATTGAGCTTTCGGAGCTCCTCGGAATTTAAATTCAAACGAGTCATTCGTGGTTGGCATTAAGCTCTTTCCACTTCCCGTGCAATCACACACGCGCAATCACCGCGATAAACCGGAAATGCGTATTAAAAACTGCCTTGCGTCACTGTAAACGCTATTATGGGTAAAGATTATGTCGTAGAAAATATCTCGTCGAATAAATCACGAAAAATTTCCACATATTTGCGAAGTAAACAGTATTCTTTTAAAATGTTATTTCTCCGCTACCATTGTATAACTAATTGTTTACCCGTTTTATTTGCGCAAATATATTTGTGACTTGGTAACTTTGTTTACTTCAAACATGGTTACATCCCGTAAAGTTCGCCGCGCTTATTTAAATGCTACGACGTAATTGGGAGATCATTGAGGGTTATATTCTGAGTGATTCTTTTAAATTTATTTTCCTGCGAAACGAGAATTGATTAATTATAATGACTATCGAATTCTCTACAAGAATCTTCGATTTTCGTTCATAGTCGACGAGATATAGATGTATTAGTAATGCGTTGCGCTTTATAACAGAAATTGTGCTGCGTTTGAATTCTGTCTTGTCCTAAACCATAGGAATTATTCATGTTCTCCTTGCGAGGAAACAGTCTCGAAATAGACGAAGATACACGTGACTGAAATGCCAAATTGTAATTCGATCTTGAATCTAGAACACATGTAGGCATATTGTATACGTAAGATATTTTGGAATTATTTTCTTCTTAAAATTCTTTAATTTATACAGTCGATTATCTCTTAAATCGGACAATCGTTTTTGTTGATGATAACCGATAAAATATGGAATAAAGAAAAAATAGATAGATAAATGTTAGAATAAATAGAATAAATAAATAGATAAATATAGAAAGATAAGCTCTTTCTAAATTTTAAATTCTTTACAATTTTAAAACAAAATTTTGATTTTTAACAAGTTTCTACTAAAATAGGATTCTATTTCAGCTTATATTAGAACATTAATCTTAAAAATAAAAAAGGTTCAAAATAACTTTCGAGGAAATCAATTTTCAGAAAAAAAACACGATTTTATCAAGAAAATTTGATAATGAACGAATTAAGGAATTCATAAATGAGGTAATTTTTAAAGCAGATATTTCCAAAATGTGGATCCCGCCCCATAAATCGTAAGCTGATTTTTAATAAGTTGCAAAAAATTTTAAAATTACACTTCGTTACTTTGCATAGCTATACAAATTTGCACACGCAGACATTTTTACAACTTCGTAAAGTTGGATTTGAAACAATGGATTTTCAATGACGGTAGAAATTAAAACTAAATTTCGAAATAAACTAAAATCATCAAATTTCTCTCTCGCCTAAAAATGACGATGTCGACGTCAAAATTATCACAAACCTAATAAAATATCTGTGGAGAATACGTTTATTTCCTATTTTTCTTGATAATTTTGATATTTGAAAAATAGATTTATAAAATAATATAAAATATATATTTATAACATTGTATTGTCAATAAAAATTAAAAAGTAAGAAAAGTAAAAAGAGAGGAAGAAGTAATATAAATAAATAATTAATTTACCTCTCTTTTTCATATTTACTAAAGTTAAATAGGTTGCGAATGTTGCCGTTTAAAAAGTGGGTCGTGATACAAGTTTGGAAAGCTCTGCTCTAGAATACGGTTAAGATACGAATCTTCTGTGTATTTGTACGACATTATATCGTTCATTTGGCACGTGCAGAAATATCAACGACTAAATCGCGCACCTGAATCGCATTTTTGCCAGTGGGCATATTCCGAGACCCAAGTGAAATCTCGAGACCAATACATTCAACATTCTCAAAGATGACCTCTCCGTACACGAAGAATGTCTGACCTGGATCCGGCAAGGAAAGTATCTCGGCCGGAAGAAGATGCTTTTAAATCTTGAAAAGGGATTGCTTCGTCGCGTGGAACTCGTTAGGTTCGTATGGCTTTACAGAGAACTCGATTTCTTCCGTGCTTTATATGCGCTTGAATCGCGCTATAGTAACTTCGTTATATTCTCATGTTGAAAACTCAAGTAATGTACGAAGAACTTTATGCTAAAAAAAGCTAATATGTTTCAGTCGATGGGCTGATATATAAATGGAGATAAATTTGCAGTCGTTATTCAATTAAAAATATAGTCGTTAAATTTAATAAAAATGCAGTCGTTATTCAATTAAAAATTTTGCGATATTGACGCTCTTACACATCATTTATAAAGCATAACATATTTTTATTATCACTGAGATCAATCTATTGAAATTAATTCTTAAGTTCTTTTTGCATTGTAAGAGTTATACAGATATGTTGATATCGATCATTTTTTTCGTAAATTTAATATCAAATCCTCAAAAGAACTTAAGAATAGAAAAAGATTTTATATGAGATTATGAGATAATTTAATTTATCTTATAAAAAGAAACAACAACAAAAAAAATATGAACAACAAAAAAATCAGTTGAGTTCAAGCTTGATCAAGTATTTAAGCTTCTAAATTTTAAACTATTGAACATCAAAATAAATTTAGTATTAACAAGATAGATTACAGGAAAATATACAATTTTATTGAATTTAATTGAACGTTACGTTAACAAATAAATTTAAAATTTAATATAAAAATTGGAGAAATGCTATGAAAATATTGAAACTTTTTCAAACAATCTACCTGCAATGTCTTCAATAGAAATTTATGTTATTAGAATTAGAAATTAGAACAAGTTGTTATATAGGAATATAAATTCACACATCTATGTATACTAGAAATTAATAATTGAAAAGATTGCAAATACATCAATATTCTTTGCAAATGTTATCGTTACACATCGATAATCAATTATATTCTGTTTGCGAACGCGATACTTGATTGCAAAATTAAATTATATTCACATATTAATTCCTCTCAATTTGCCTCTTTTCCTTTCATTTTTACGTTAAAATTATTTATTCATGCTTGCCGTTCCTCATATCGAGACCTCATTTTTCCTCGCTGCAGTCAACTTCGGGAAAAATTACGCGAGCAGATGAATATGGACAACGGTATGTAATATTTTCACGTTGGTAGAAAGAAAGAAAGAAAGAGCAAATAAAAAGAAAGAAAGAGAAATAAACATTGACTTCCGAAAGATGTTTTGTCACTCGTTTTCCAACGATGAAAATTAATAATCCGGTTTTCTATTGACGCTTGTTATTTATCGCTTTGTTTTCCGGACGATTGTGAAATTCATGTTTCGAGTTGTGAAATATTCATTCTGTTATGTTCCAATATAATTATGGAATTTACGCAAGAAATTGTTTACGTCGAAGATGACCAACGTTTATATGGAAAACGCGAAATGCGTGCTTTAATATATAATTTACTTCGTTCCATATCGAAACCAAACCCGTCCACGCATCCGATAATAATGTCGACCCATTAAACGGCGCGAAAGTTAAATTGTTTTAATTGCATTAAAAAGTTAGAAAAGCGAACCGCACGATAAACTCGTCGGTTATCGTGGATTTGTTTCAATTAAATGTTTGGAGTAATTATATTATTAGGGCGTGCTCAACGAGTTAAATTATATTGCCGAAAATGTAACGTAATTTTCCTGAACTGTATAAAGTAAAGCAAGCAAGTGGAAGTATTTTACATTATAAATAGGAATGTCTAAAATGTATTATGCATGCTAATAAACAGCGGATTTTAATAAAACAATGAAATATTTAGTTTAAAAGTTTTGCTATAACGTATATTTTAGACTTTAAGTTTTTAAGTCCTTTAATTTTTTCACGCTTATATATGAAATCATGTAATTCTTAATTATTTACTCTAAATATAAATACGTTAATAAAAATAAAATGAAACATATCACCAATCCAAGTATGTAATCTTATTTGCCTTATTTATTACGAATTTAAAGTAATAAAGTGAAAGAGAAGTTTTTTCTATTACATATTTATTTGTAAGTTTGATTATGATTCAAGTAAAACTGAATTCCTTATAAGTACATCACAATGTGGAATAAACTTAAAAGTTTCATAGAAAAGAATATTAAACTCTTTTTCTATCTTTCTCTTTGTTAATAATTCATGATACTTTTCACTTATCCGTCTGTAAGACTTTTTGCACCCGGCTTATCATCTCATTGCTCCGGTTTATTCAGATTATTTGTATAATATCCAACATTTTCCATAATATTCAACATTTTGCCATGGTGCGTAACGCTCGAAGCACACGTTTATATTCAATCGGTGCATGCGATAGTGATCCTAAATCAACCGTTGTATCGCACGACTGAGATAACATTGTACCAAAAAGCAAACAATGTTAAACAGGTATCATAAAATCTGGAAGACCGAGGAAACCCGTGTTCAAATCGAAGAAATGTTTGGTGTAGAGACCAAGCAAAGAGCATTTCTCTCCGTGTTCACGGAACCGCGTTACCCTCTCGGACGGCAGAACGAAGGAATTGGTTGGTCCGATCGTGTTTCCTGACCATGGCGCCTTCCAGATCCCGGGATTATGCCGAGCTGACACGAGACGTTACTATACGTCCGATGGCATACGTAGAACGGACACGGAGAACACTTCGGCGGACGTTGCACGGCACTAAATCCCAGGATCACGACATTGTGCCTGTTTCCGAAAATCTCCGCTCAGGACCGCGGAAAGGATTCCCGTCGAATATACGGGATCGTTGTCTCAGTGGCTTACACTAAGTACTACTAAAAATCATGGTTGTTCCAACTTAGACTTTTGTCGATCACTCTCGGGCGACATAAAAGTAGAAAACGTCATAAATTTGACGATTGATGTACAGAATATTCCGAACTCGCATTGTGTGGACGCTAAAACATAGAATTTCACTTATTATTGACTAAAACATAGAACTTACTTTAGATCTTAACGGGAAAATTTTCTTCTTTTATTACACAGTGCAGTAAAAATATTTAAGATCTATTCAAGCAATTACAAACTGTGTATCATATTTCACGTTAATTATTATCAGAAATGGCTACTTTAAATGGTAGTGTATTTTTTATGGACAATTTTCATTTTAAATATAAAGAATCAAATGTCAATTGAAGATTATTTTTATTAAAATAAATAAAAAAATAAAAAATTTTTATTAAAATTTTTAAATAACACTTCCCGAATAATTTAAAATACGTTTTATTTTATCGTGTAATATGCCAATTTTCAATTCGCAATTATGAGCTGCTTACATTTCCGTAAAAATCACAGTTACGTGCATAATTTTCCAAAAAACTGAGATGCTTTAGAATTTTTGATGTACCCGCTGCGAAGATAGAATGGAAACCGGGTTAAGGGTGCTCGACTTTGATGCGGTGTGAAGAGACATCTTGTTACGGCTTCATGATACTGGGGTGAACAAAGGCGGCAAAACGTGCGGCGAAATAAGTGAATTCCACGTGGAAGGCATTTGGAAACGCGTGTAGACCTACGAAACGCCGTTTCGATATCCTAGTGAAAGGAGGTTGACACTGACATATCCGTCGGAGCGTGATTGAAAGATCTGTATTTCCGTAAAATTTCTAGGGTAGCGATTTCAACCTCTTTTCAATTCTTCTTTTACAAGAACATCTTGTGTTAGAGGCACAAGAGTACGATAACGGAAAATAAGATCATGATAGAAAAATTGCTTTATGCGACACTTTATTTTAAATAGAAATACTTAATCGTATTTTCATTGAGAACAAATTAGAAATTTGAATGCGAAGAGTTTCGGAAATTTCTTAAGACAGATTTTAAATATTTCTCTTTTCTGTCCTTAGATACAACGCGGCAATTGAAAAAAATATATAAAATACGTTGATTATATTACGTAATCACGGAATTTGCAGGACAAGGCAAACTGTTTATCCGTTACGTCATCAGGCGCAAGACAAACAGTAATTCCCGCTTTTTGCTTCTCGCTGAAGCGTTTTCGGACTTCTTCTCACGCCGTTCGTTACTCGAATTCCAGCATCGGGAGGGAGGCTTGTTTCAACCGCTTTGTGTGTGAGTCAGTCACGTTGCACGACGCTGCCGTTTCGCTTCATGCAAATTGCTGAACTCGGCGAGATGCATACGAGCGTCAGAGTCGGGGATTCGCGCTCGTTCGTCTCTGTCAAGTCTGCGCGCGTTCTCCAGGCATGGAGGTTCCGGAGAACTCCCGAAGATTGAATGTCGCGCGAATTTAGCGTCAGTTTGACACTCATTGCTGCGGGAATCACCTTTGATGATGGCATTAATAATCGACCCGTTCAGCAGCTCTTTGCAGCCGTTTAAACATTTAAAGCGATCGAATAACTAGGATTTAATATTCCGTATGGATGTGCAGTTAAGAATTCGCTCTTAAATATTTAAACATTCTCCTACATATAGAAGAATATAGAAGAATATTTCGTACGAAGAAATACGAACCAAAAATTCAATGCGCGTGTAAATAATTGCAATGGTCAAAAATATAAAGAGCGATATTTGCAAAAGTAGTAATTATGCGAAAAATTTTCTAATTAGTATTACTAAAGTTGGTTTTAAACACGAATCTTTTTTGATACATGTTGCATTGAAAAAGATAGAGAAAAAGAGAGAAGAGATTCTGTATCTATATTTTCATGCGTATATATGTGCGTCCGTGTGTGTGTGTGTGTGTGTGAATGTATATTATTCTGATTTGTATTACACTGAGTTACTATTGAAACGTCAACGCTTTACGGAGCATTAAACGAATCATTTTGGATCTGCCTCTGACATCAGATAATTTATTTCAGACCGACTGAAAGCGGGAGGGTTAGAGCAGGAAAATTAATCAATTCTAATTAACGCAGCCAATCCAAACGGCTAACTTCGTCATTGCTTTTTTTTCTGACACTTTTCGTGTTTGTTCAGATTATATTTTTAATCCCTTGTATAATATTTTTTTTTTAAGTTATAGAAAAGTGATTAAATAAAAGATTGATCATAAAGCAATTTTACTGCTCCAATTTGAAATATTAAAATCCCCATTTGCAAAAAAATGTCTATTGTTATCAAAGTTACTGCGATTTCAATATATATATATATATATATATATATATATATATATATATATATATACTAGTTCATGAAATAACAAAATACATAATGTAAAATATTTAGCGTTAAGACATCATTAATTTATTTATTCACAAATGCAAGTTTATCCATTTTTTAAATATAATATATTTATTTAAAAAAATGTAACTTTGTAAGATTTTCTATTATCGAAGAAACTGAAATAATTTGAATAAAAATATAACATATTAGTACACAAATGTTGAAGAACAAGTTTCTTTCTTAGATTTTAATTTAAAATTACTTTTAAAATTACTTAACTTTAATGACGGTTAAAATGTACTATTTGTATATCTTTATACTATTATAATTATTTCTTATTATTAATCAGTTCATGCATGTAAATTTTTCTTATTTTTATAAAAAAGAAAGAGTAAAAGAGAGAAAAAATAAAAAGAGGGAGAGAGAAAAGAGAGGAGAGAAGTGAAAAGAAAGTAAAGTATAGAAAAGAGAAGAGAGAAGAGAGTGGAGAGAGGAAGAAGAACATCATTTAATATTGTTTGTCGCACGAGACAAACAAAAGCGGCGGTGACATCAGTTTGCATGCGAATTATAGCTAGGGGATAACGCGAACAGTCAGTTGTTATGCCATCCCTCGTATTATTGTACAAAGGGTAGGGCATATGCAATTCGCGATAGAACAAACGATACCCATGAGCACGATCACAGCATCTCCCTTGATAAGCGAGCTCGCGATAAAGATTGATTGCGACTCTTTTTGTGACTCGGAAAACACGCGCTCGATTTTCACCGTCTTTATGAACGTGATTATGAAGAAAAATAGTTAAACTCATCTTTCTCTTTATGTATTTACTCTGAAAATATTTTCATTAATATCCAAAACGAGCGAAATATGAATTACAGTCGAGTTGATACGAGACTGTAATCGCGATTATAAATTGTTTGAATTACTACAATGTAATTTTACATGAAAGTTTTGCGCGCACGGAAACAATGTGTTAATTAGTTCTAAAAAACAATATAAAAATTAAAAAAAATGTAGCAAAATATTATTCGCGTAATTCAGTATTTTTCCCATTAGAATCGTTTTGAATAGAGTGATGAAGACTTTTCTAAATCCTATTATGTGAAGAGAGTTTCATTAAGTCTATTCTCTAAGAAAATGGCGTGGAGGCGAAGAAAGTGAAAGAACGGTACGTCATGTCGGAAATAAGGAGCTTCGATGAACGTTTCAGAATTGCGTATTGCAAAGGCGGTGATAGAAAGGGAGAGAGAGAATGAAACTGCTGAAGTGAGAATTCTCTTCGGTGAAAGCGTCGACGCAACTACACGGCAGTTTTTTTTTTCTTTTCTGTCGACCGAAAGTGACGAGGGTAACGAGGGTGCGTTCGAATGATGTGTGTTCTTCTCGTGAGCTTGTTTTTTGGGGAAACTACTACCCAACTGTTTTCGGAAATTGGACGAACCTTAAAAACGTCCCCCGTGACTTGGTTATCATCACGCACGAGCTCGCTCGCTTTTGACGAACTCAGAAAAATAGCCACAGATTTTTTTAGAGAGACCAAAAACTCGTAGATAACTATATAGTCGCTAGACCACGTCGATTCAGTCAGTTTGTTTCACTGCGCAACTCAATCGAGATCTTAAAGTGAGCGACAGCTGTATAAAGAAAAGATCATTAAATATTACATATTCATCGTACGAACATAAGGTAAACGTCATAACCTACAAATATGAAAAATTAATCTTGCTTTCATCGGTGGGGAATTAAATATGCATTCAATATGATGTTCTTTAACATCATCTCGAAAACATACGATTAATTTTGCTTATCTATGAGACGTGACATTTAATTTGCGCTTCTTCAACATATTTAATATATCTCTTTAATTCCTGAAAAGATGCCTTTCCTCGTAATCAGTTTCTATATACTAGAAAGATCTATCTCTTATTTTAAAATTGAGCACACGCCAAAATCAATGTTATATATGTATACATAGTCTTCCGAACTTTTTTTGAAAATCCAATCTCTTATATGTGATTTTTGCAATTTTATTTATTAATTATTTAAAACACATTCTATCTGAAGTAATGCAATCTTTATAGCGATCGTAATTTCAGCAAATAACTCAGATAATCTTCTTTTGAAATGACCTCAGTTAAAATCGTTTGTATCTCACGATTTTACGAAATCATGTAAAATTTTGTCCTTTCTGTGTGCTTCATTTTCGGAAAAAGAGAAATAATTACAGAAAGCTATATCAGGTGAATACGGATGGTCAAGCGTCCTTTGAGACTATATGTTCGCTCTTTGTTCCATTACTTTTCTCGACGAGCGTCAAAAACTCTCACGTTTGGCGTTACAACAAATAAATAATATAACGTAGAGAAACTCTACAGAGTTCGAAATAAAGTTTCCTAGAAAATAATTCCATATTATTTCAACAGATATGTAGCTTTAGTTCGTAAAAAAAAAGTTTGGAAACTTTTGAGACACATCGTGTATGTTTATTTAGTTATTTATTTACAAGGCTGTGTTTTCAATTGCTGTGTTTTTCAATTGTATTTTCAAACATAAATATATTATTTGATTTTTGTGAAAGTTGTTGCGCGCGAGTTTTTCAAGAAAGAGTGAAAAGGAGAGATAAGCACAAACGATCGTATGATCCAAAATTTCACGGTACTCCCCAGCTTGAAGGTAAAACTCGACAAGCGGCCGTTTTTTAAGCGCGGAAAAATGTTCTTCTGAGCCGTTTTTAGCGACAGAAATCTCGTTCTCTCTCGTTTCCTTTTAAGACGCACGGATAGCTTTATCTAGGCTCTCCGATAGAAGCCGTTCCTATCAGCGAGGCGCGTTATACTTTTTACCGGTGCGGATTTATCCGGACCAGCCCTTGTCGAGTTCGTCTTGAGGGAAAGAGAGAGAAAAGAAGAAAAAAAGAGGGAGAGAAAGAGAGAGAGAGATAAGATTCATGGCAGAGAAGAGAATAAGCTTCACAAGTACAGATTATAGCGAAAACTTTGATTAAGATTGCGCGGCGTTATTGTTTTTCGCGACGAGCTTCGTGGCATTCTTAATTAAGTCGTTAGAGCGCGCGAAGGGAGAAATAACGTCGCTTTTTTTCTTCTTGTCCGACGTGCGACACGTTCCGATTTGCTTTAATTGGACACCACCGACACTTCGGAACAATTACAACGAAAAGTGCTGTATCGGCTTCTTTTCCGATAATCGTATTCCGCAAATACTTTTAATGATTTCACTTGGTGTCGAATATCCTTGATTGTTTTAGTAATAAGAATTGAGGAAGAAAGGGAAAGGAAAGAAATAAAAGTTGATTAATTTTAAGATGCAAAAATCACGCGCACAGTTCGATTAACAGTAACAATGCTTACTTCGTGAAAATATTATTAAATGCACGATTTTATTCTCTAGCTGAGAAACTCGGCTAAGATTTCAATATTTTGTTGGAGTTTCGGCGCAACTGCATTTATTTGTACTTTCTAAATCAAAATCAGTGTATTATTCACTGATTTGCAGTGCTGTACTTATAACTATGATCATTCAGTAAATATTCACTGTCTTTCAGCGATTTTGATTAAGAGAGGAGTACTTTTATTGATCGAAATCAGTATATTATTACTGAAAGACAGTGCATATTTCACTGATACATATAGTTATAAATATTGCACTGAAATCAGTGAAATTTCACTGATTTTGATTTAGAGAGTACATATTTTGAATATTTCATCAACGAAAATTACAGCTGTTATTTAACATCCATTATCAGCGAAGACTGTTTATCTTGCAGCAAAAGCAAAATGTTTCACATGCGATATTGCATCTTAGAATTCTACGATGAGCTATGTATTAACCGCGTATCGCAAGAAGACCCGTCCAAGATGTCCCGGAAAAAGCGTGTAATAACTCAGTGGACCCGGTATACCGCTGTAATTTTTCTCTGTCGCGCCTCCGCTCGTTCTTTTTTTGCGTTCGTGATACAACGTCGTCTAGATAGCACGTCGTGTCCACAATAACGGAAGATATTAGATCGATGAAAGGGCACCGTTCCCAGATGTAATAAAAACGTATAAACGCCTACATAACGCATAGCAATAAAAATACGAATCCCTCTCCCCCCCCCACCTTTTTCTATCGTATTTGTTCCGGATTTGTACGTATCGGATAAAAAATCTGATTTATCTTTATGGGAAACCAATTTACAATATTTGCAAGCAACGTAGAGTCATTTAAAGTGGTTGTGCTGCGGAGTATAGATCATTTTATCGTCCTAACGATAAAATTTACGATTACTGCAAAATCATAAATAAGTTCAGGTTATCCGTTTAATAATCTTCGCGATAATAAAAAACGTCATCGATTTATGTTTATTGAAACTATTGTTTCACGGAACAGATATAGAAAAAAAAAAGATATAATAATAAGTCACATGCACATTGAGCAAAAAGTGTTTGGTACTTTGACTATAAGTGCATAGTAAAATAATTATGGTTAGAAGCTCGTTTTGCAGTTATTATTGTTATAATGTTGGTAATAATAATGGTAATAATAATAGGTATAATTCTCTAAAAAATAGTTGGCACAAAAATAACTATAAATTATAGTTAAAGTATGGTAATTGCCACTATTCTTTTCTTTCAGTGACAAAAAAGATACAGAACTGAAAATAAAAATTGTTACAGAAAAAATTTTTAATAGTTATAATCATTTTATATTTTTGTCATTTTAAAGATTAATTTATAGAAAATGTATTTTTTTCTGTGCTTCTCTAATTACAACAATTGCCCCTCTTTCTATGTCTATTTTTTTAAATTGAAAAGTTAGAAAGCGCAAACCGTGAGTCGTACAATAATCAGGAAATTTCGAAGCAACGGCAGACACATGAAGTCAGGTCGGCCAGGGTTATCGCCATTTCCGAATCGATTCTGATAATTGAATAATGAATCGAACCCAGGGGATAGAACCTAGTGCCCTCGAGTAATCTCTGCCAATCAAGATTCAATTAAAAATTGATGGTCTCCTCTTCGTCCTTCTCCCGTAGCTGTTACGATTTACATGGCGGCTGTGTCGTGCGTGCGGAACCGCTTGCGTACACATGCGACTTTCTATCACGTGAGTAATGGTATTCGGCAGGAAATGAAGACGGATGGGTTCTACCGATTGCTGGCGTTGCTATTAAAGCGCGCAACCGAATCCCCTCGTTCGATGTGGGTTTGATACCACCACATGAGTCCTTCGTCAACCCTTACAAAATCCCACCGTGGATCCGAATCCATTCGGGAGACACACGCGCGCGCACAAAATAAATCATACAAAAATCTGATTTGAATCAGATCAATCTCTTACTGCGCGTTCACCATATTGTCATCTTATCATTTTTATTCCGAATCTCCTCGCTATCTGTTCTGTAGTATCTTTCGTCTCACGCGTCTTTGTACTTCGTGATTTATTTCTACATCACCGCGGAGAGATTCGAGTTTCGTACTTGTATAAATTTTTCTCTCTGTCAGAGAAAAGAGATACCAGAGTGATTCGTCGTTTCGAATGCTTTTTCTCCTTGAGTTTCTTTTTTCTCCTTTAGAAGGAGTCTAATTTCGTTAAAAAGAATCTCGTTATATAAGTAACCATTATCGTCTTCTAATTATATCAACATTTCATTGTAATAGCCTGTGGAAATTGTATACTTTATAATATAACATTGATGTTTGCTTTAAAAATTAACTTTTAATGCGTAACTTTCGCTCTAGAATATTTTTGAATATTTTAACAACAAATAATTAGTTGAACGAATTTATTTGATCTCAGTTTTTTTTTTAGGATAATACAACCTATCATTGGCATTCAAAAAAATGATTACCAACTCTAAATTAAGGTTTAATAAGTTTTCTTTATATAATTAAATGTATCAAATATATATATGTATATATATATATATATATACATATAATTAAAAATTCATAAAATATTAAATAATGCTTTTACGTATAAGTATATCTTATTTTGTCAATAAAAATTATTAATAAAAATGTTTTAAATATTAATTTTATAATGTTTCAAATTTTATTGATAAGAATAATAGCAGTAATAATTCGTAATAAAACACATTAAATCGATTTACACACTTTTTTTATTCCTTCAGTTTTCTCATTCATTATAAGATCTCTCTCTCTCTCTCTCTCTCTCTCTCTCTCTCTCTCTCTCTCTCTCTCTCTCTCTCTCTCTCTTCTCCTCTTTCTCTCTCTGTTATTGATGTTTACCAATGCGTAAATATATTAATATTTACTATTTACTATATTTACTATATTAATATTTGTGATAAATGGCGTAAACAAATATTGTAAAATGTGAATAACGAGTGGAGTAATTTCCTGAAGGAAAGAAGTCAAGTTTTTTTACATTACATTAAATTTACGATATAAAAAATATATTAATATTAAAAAAACGAACAAACATCAAAGCGCGTTTTAATAGTGGATCTCAGAAAATCCGTTAAGACAATTTAAAAAATAAAACACGACTTTGACTCTATCGGTTTCTGAACAATTAATATAGTTACGTTATAAAACATGAGGTGAAACGGGAGAGGTTGACCTACTCATTTGTGCTTTCAGGGTTGTGACGCGGAAAATGTTATCAACGCGCGTCGATTAGCGTCAAACGGTACTCTAACTGTGTTAAAACAAAGATAAACTTTTGTTGTCTTGATTATCGACTCGATTAACAAATATACGAGTGGGCAGGACAATTGTAAAATCGATAAAACGATAAGTTATACGAGTGCAAATCAGTTCTGGAAGTTTTCAATGCGTTCGCATTTTTTGCATTCTAATTAATTAATTTTATTATCGAGAAAGTTAATTAAAGTGCTACGTATGATTTTGCTTTTTATCAAATCGTGTTTTAAGCAGAAGTAAAAAACACAGCGCCTTAATACTAGTTATTTTCCGAATTACAATTCACGTGTATTTAATTAAGAACGTCAATTGCAATCTCATTTCTTAAATGAAAAATTTAATGTTGTTTTGTTTTAATGTTGTTATTTTTTCAGAACAAGTACGAATGTAATTAACATAGTTAATTACGCTGCGACGTAAATTTTATTCAATCTTTCAAAAGGTTTGTTGAATCATATTTCTTTAATGAAAAATCGTGGCCATGAATTCATTTTGCATACGTGGACAAGGTAACATTCGCTATTGAAATGATTTTTATAGTATACTCTTCATTATTCTCGTTACTCTCGTTAATTAACGTCGTCTGCGCATGAAGGATGTCGCCGAGGTAATTGTGTTTGGATCAACTATTCTGGCAATCTCTCTCGTCGAACAACGGCTATGGGAGATCATCAGAGGCCACAGAATTTCGTAATTAGCCTTCGGCCTCTACAGAAGGAGATGTTGAGTGGGCGATTGCGTCTACTTGTCCTATCGTCATATTGTTTGATTTCGTCGAATCTTTTATATGTTTGTCCTAATAAGTGAAATTCATTTAAGCATGTAGTAACATTAGCTATCTCTATTAAAATTTCTTCATTACGCGATTCGCTTATTGTTCCGTTTGAAATCGTACAAGAAAAAATCGTCGAATTATAAAATGCAATTGGCTGGTTGATCTCGGTATATTAAAAGGATTGATGTGTTTCTTTGAATATGTAATTATTGCATTATTATTATAAAGCGCAATGCATAAACCGTTGAACCGTAATAGTGACATCCAGTGAAAAACAGATTAAACTTGTGTTTATAAATGAATTTGCGTAATTAATTTGGCTTGAAAATAATTTGCGTGTTGGGTAATTTAATGCAAAAGCAAAAAATTATATTTCACACGTAATTAAAATCTTTAATAACAATTTCACATAAAGACAAACACATGCAATGTGCGAAAATGAGTTTTATCTTACAAATATATTAAATTAACTTAATATAAATAATTTCAATTTTTATTATAAAATTGATTGTTTGCATGTACAGAAATAGAATACATATTACATTGATGTCTTTATGTACAGAAGAATATATATTACGTAAGTAATACCCGTTTTATTGAAATTCAATGAATAAATTTATGTTGATTTATCGCTATTTATCACATTATCTCATAAATGTGTATAAATTAAAATTTTATTGTCAGAATTAATTAAATTAATTTTAAAACATAGAGAGAAAGAGGTAGATTTTTAAAATTTAGTTTGATAATATTGTCATCCAAGCTACATAATACATCTTTGTTACATCTTTATTAGTTGCCAGTTAGTTTTGCTGGCTAATTTTACGAAGAAAAAGCACTGAAGTTACTTATCCACTGCGTCTAACTCATAATCTTCCGACAGGAGGATTCCGAGGCATTCGCCAGAATCCGGACGTTCCATGGAAATAGCAACATTGCTAATTCTCCGATCTGATCCTCATCCCCGTAGCAGAGAATTCGCTCCTCGAACTTGTAATTCGATTTTTCAATGGTACGAAATTTGGCTAATCCGAGATATCTCGGAATGCAAACGAATCTAGCCAGTCATGTAAACCAGGATGTGCGTCGTATTGCTCGAAAGGATTTCGTCGTCGATGATAATCGACGAGAATGAAATCCAGAAACACATTCGATGTCCCGCAAGTCACGGTTAGATGGTGCTGGATTTAATCACGACTTAATAAGGATTAAGCGGGCCATGGCACGATTATCAAATATGCAATGCTCTTTTCGTACGCTGGATTTAATTTTAATCGCCGATTTTAGTTTTAATCGAACAATCGCGACTGTTGTAAATTCGCGCAATTGATGGAAATTGTCGCGTGAGCCGCTTGTCACGCGCGTTTGAAATTATTTTACGATTCTCATTTCTCACACGGGGATGGGATTCGTACAGATCTATTCGTCGTGTTACACATGTGTTATCGGTGCTCGCGTAACGGCAAAGTGACGAGCGTACAATATCGCATTATCGAGGAAAATATCAGAACAACGTATTTACGTATGGTGTGTTTCGAGAGATTGACCTACATACACTGTTAGCGTACAATACTGGCACAATGCCGAAATGTTTTACTATGGCGCGTTATACCGTGATACAATGTATGTAACACGTGCTCTTAATCTCTCAGTATATCAGCAATAATGGGTCTCGAAGCTGAACGGGGTACAGTGGCTCGGTAAATCTCCCCCGAAACCCGGGTATAAACGACCAAGGTGGCTCTATTCTCTGCCATGCTTACTCGCATCGAATCGGTTACCCGACTCACTGCTTGATGGTTTAATGACTTTGAAACCCTTCCACTTGGTACCGCAAGTTGCTGAGATTTTCTCCACTCGCGCTCTCGAGCTTGTAGAACATGTTCATTTAAGCCGCAATACTCGCTCCGATCTGTTCGCGAAATTATATTGTTCCTTTAGACGCTTGACTAATTTTATGGAATCAAAATAATAATTCGTATTCATTTTAACAGGGAATAAAAATAGGAAATAAAAAATCCAAAATTAATTACAGAGAGAATAAAGAGTTAAGAAATTTAAAGATAGAAAGAAAAACAAAAGTCTTACGATGTAGAACAAAAGTCTTACTTATAAATAAGATTTACATTTAACAAAACATTTAATGCACGATTTAATACAAGAGAATTAATAGAAATTAAAATAAAAAAAAGTATTTCACAAATATTTTCGTACCAATAGTTATAGTTCGAGAAATATATTAAAAAGAAAAATTGCTATGGTACCTATCATTTGAATTTTAATACATTATTATTTACATTATATTTTTTTTGACAAAACATGTAATAAATTTACAAAAAGATATGTGATCAAAATGTTTAATATTTTTAAAAACAAGAAACTTCTCATATAGTTGTTGAAAAATGTTCAAGAAACTTGAGAGACTTATGAGCAAGAAGCACGAAGCGAGGTGATGTTTATTTAATTATCGGTCGGCGTTCATTGAAGTCGCGACACCGACCGGACGATTAATCGCGACATGCTATCGCATGAGAATTATGACACCGTATTCGTCCTCACGCGCAATTAAACCTGACAGAGACAAAGACGCGCGCGGGAGTGGAGAACTTCGGCGCAGGAGACGCACGCGATACCTCGAATGGAGTTGATATATTATCGATGGTGAAGATAACCCAGATAAGCGTCCGAACGTCCCTGTATTAATCGCCAGGCGGCACGTGATGGATGCGATAGCGCTTCGGAAGGTTCGCGCGGGCCCCAGACGCGCCGTGTAACCCCGGCCTTAATTACAATACCGATGGCCCACGTCTTACGTTATACCAATATTCGGCGGAGCGTGTTATTAATCGCCAATTACTCAGCCTCGCAGATCCAATCTAGAGCGGCCGCAACTACGAAAGTCATTGGCTAATGCTCGAGTCGCGGCGACGAGATATGATGGGCGCGGAGAGAATACCGGTCTACCATAAGAGATCGATCGATACTATTAGATATACTTTAAATCTTCAGCATCAGATATCTTATCGTTTCACCGTACGGTTGTGCTCTTTGATCAAGACACCGCATTAGCAGGCTACGGAAACGATCGACAGGTTTGGCGTATTTGCTGTATGATTACGCTTCGACGATCACGCAATTCGTACACGTGACCGAATAAAGCCCCGGAATTAATCGATTCGCTTTCCGGAAGACGGGTCGAATTCGTCAATACGGCTAGAAGAGGTGTAGGAGAGATGAGGTTGGCGGATTGGCAGCGAACTGCCCTTAGCACCCCCAACTAACAGGCGAACCGATGCAACGTTGCTGATTGGTGGCAGTAATTAACGTCCGGTCCTGATCCAGCGGCTCTGTGCAGCGCACCAAACACGTCCACCGCCTCGTCGTGCTACATAGATCATTGTTGCGCGAGCTGCCGTGGTTAGAGGAACTCCGGCCAGAAGCAGCACGAGGAGGCTGCGGTTTCAATAGATGCCCGAACGTTGTAGCGGATTAGCATACTGGCCCCGACCGCAGTGGAAACTGGGTTAGGTTTTAGGAAGCGCTCTCACCAATGTAGAGAAGGAGCCGCCCTACTATCGTCATTGGTTAACGAAAAGCCTTTTGCTGAAACTTCCCTTGGGGCGCACCCTCCGAGATCCATCCCGCATCCTACCGCAACGAATTGGTGCTCGAGGACGCGATAGGAAAATCCTCTGACAAGCTTCTCAAGTTGCTATTTAACAAAATCGATTCCACACCTTTGGCCTTTTAATACCGCATGTTGGAGCAGAGACATTACGTATCATTCGTGCGTGCGTGCGTATGTGTGGAAAGAAGCTATCACTATCAAACAATCGCTTTAATTCATGTTTCACTTGCGATGTTATGTCAGAAAATATCACTTTTATACCATTTAATATATGATTCAGTTATTTAATCTTTTATTTCCCAATAGATTTCAAGACAAAACTAACAGTTTTGGATTATTTACGTCATCTCATTTCAAGTAGACGAGAAATTATAATTCCATTAGTTGCAAATATTATGAATTAAGTACAAAGTTCACCGATTTCAGTCATTATTAAATAGCATCGGATGATGCACGTTAAAAAATTCCGTCAACAATATATTCTAGGGTACCAAGACACAACTTTAACAAAAGTTAAATATAGCGCAATCTGCTTGCATAACAGGCGTTTGCGAAGAGACATTTCAGTTCGTTCGGAAGAGCGAAAAACCATGCGACTAGCGAGCTAACGGAATGCGCCGATGTCTGAGAATGATTTAACGCCCGTCGTTTACAACCCGAATGGTGATTCGCGTTGTTCGAGATTCATCTTTACTGTCGGAAAAACGGCCGTTTTCGAGTCGTGGTCGCAGAGGTTCGAGCACTAACGAGCAAACACACCTCCTCTCTCGTTGGTATGCAATCGCCCGATTCACCACGACGGCGGCGGGAGTGCCGCGGCCGTGTTGGTGCAGCCAGGGGTTGCATGGCAGATTGCAGAGGAAGGAAGGTAGTGCTGGGAGGATTGGGGGAGCCACGCTTCGCAGTAATGACGGCAGTACTTAGGGAAGCGGGCTTAAACCAGTACCCAGATATCGAACGAGTTAGCGATACGTTAACGATTCCCGACCCCGGTTGTTGCACATCCGCGTTGCTAGCACCGGAACGAAAAGCGGAGATGGCGAGTGCACGGCGGCTGATAACGATAGACGTGAGGATTAGCGCCTCTTTGATGTGATCAGTTAGGAAAGATGGCTGTGTCGGTGTACTCGTAATATTAAATTATTATACTTTTAATATTAAATTTTATATTATTAAGTTATAAACATTAATATTAAATTATTTAGAGAAATAATACATTCATTGAGTCCAATAAATTAAAGTTAGATACACATGTAACTAAACTTTTAAACTTTTAATAATATTAAAAGTAATATTAAAACTTTAATTATATTATATAATTATTTAACAATTATTAATTTAAAAAAGTGTTAAATATAACGTTCACGTTTATCAAAAGTTACATTTTTAAATCTTTTTATGCGATGTGTGTGTGTGTGTGCGTGGGGGGGGGGGGGGATAATGGTAAAGGTAGTGGTAGTGGTAGTGGTAATAGTTAAAATATTATAATATAATATTTTTAATGTTTTATATACATATATATATATTCATAACTTAATTTATATCTCTCTTTAGAAAGTAGTTTTTAACGTGTTGGCACGAATATTTAATTTTCATCAAGGATTAATTAATATTTTGAGGTTATGCAAAGGATTTTCATTTCAGTAAGTAAAACTTTAAATCTCTGTCTCCCTTTCTCCCTTTCACTCTCCTCAAAAATTCGCTTAGTATTTGAAGAATTAAGTTCTCTTGCGCAAGAAGCGCACCTTCCCATCTTTCTCAGGCGTTCATTAATTATTTAACACATTACTCGATGCCATTTCGTATCCGCGGACTACGAAGCATATTTTCTGGAAAATGCAACGACGAGGAAGTTTGAAAGGATCGCGGAAAGCATGGTGATTATCAAAGGGCCCTCTACCTTCATCCAATTAGTCCGACAAGAATGACACAGCATTTTATTGAGTTCGCCGTCTTGACGCGCGACTTTAGATTCGTACCTCATTAACATCGTGCACGCGAATCGCGCGATCGTGTGTGGGTGGAGAACGCGAGTAGGCGTAAACCTTCGGTATGGTAGACGAGGTCAAACCGGTAACAAAGGCCACAAGGGTGGACTCCTGTAAACAGCTGAGGCAGCAACCGCCAGTGCTGTTAACTCCACCCTCCAACGTGAACAGCTTGACATCGCAAAGCGATTCCCATAACTTTCGCTTTCTCATCCTTGTTCGATCGCTCTCAGAGAATACTGTTATATACCGAGTTACCAGGGCTGTGTATTAAATGTTAAAGCTGTATGCAAGGAAACAAGATTTCTTCAAATCGATAAACTCGATTTATAGATTCACTTGGGTGAATTTATTGTCGTCATGCTGTTATCACGTAATCATTATTATTGTTATCATTAAATTGGCGTTATACTTTTATAATTCTTGTAACAATATTTTAGTATATATATATATCTGTGTGTATCAGAGAGATGTATATGTGTATCGGTGCCATTTACATCAGCGGCTTTAAATTGTTGAATTGCACGAGGCACAGGAAACAAAGTCAACTAGCAAGAGATCGACTGAATCAATGATAAAGGTATTGTTCGCCGATCGGATCACACCGCGTACGATTAAGCACGATATTCTGCGAGACAGAGAGAGAGAGAGAAAGGAGAAGGAAGGGACGCCAGGTGCGTACATAGGCTTAATACCGCATTTCCAAGCAATAGGAAACGATCAATAGCGTTTAACCGCCCTTCGGACCGGTTAAACCGATTCCGCTTTCGACGGATTGAACGTTTGCGCTCGGCAACACCGAAATTCGATTATGATCGCACCCTTTTGCGTTACAATCGTATTACACGAGAATGTGTAAAACGGGCGTTTTCCTTTTTTTTTTCCTCTTTTTTTCGTTACAATCCCGTCGGATTTTTGTCCTGTGTCGTTTCTGTCGTGTGCAATAGTTACTGTTACGCGGAATACGACGGATTGTAGGCAGGACAAATGGTAATTAAATCAGCGATATCTACCGCGGGTCAGAGAGGGCAGTAGTTTCGGATGAACTTTCACCGCTGCGACGACAGCAGGGGGATGAGAAACAGCCGGAAGTCACGACCCCATTGTTGGGTCGGCATTAACATATAAATAAACTCGGTCGTCGAGCTCTACTCGGTGTTAGACAGCTTCGCAACTTTTTTAATAAAAGGGAAGCTCCTCGGCGTCCGGTCGCTCGAACTGTCCGAATGGCGATTAATTATACGTCACGCAGATATTGTCTTTTGACCGCATATTCTATTATGAATTGGTACATTGCTGAACAAATGCGTTTCTATTAATTCTTTGCTGTTGAAGTGCACTTTTGGAACATAAAATCTAAATTACGCTTGGGAGATGCATACTCTATCTTTCAAATAATTATTATATATTTTACAAATTCTTTTTCTCTCTCCCTCTTTCACTTTTTTAATGATTTAATAAATTAACAGTTTACTATCTTTTAGAAATATAAAATTTGTGATAAAAATCAATGAGATTCTATTTTGGAATCTTGTTATATTACACTCGTTTTTTATTTCAAAGCGTAATTCAGGGTACATTTAAATACCAGTCGATTTCAATAGATTATACGGTATATACTATGCTGTATATACCAGCTTCTCCACTATCTAATCCTCTTTGAGTCACATCTACTTCAAAACGCGAAACAAAAGAGGGAGAGAGAGCGAACGAGAGAGAGAGAGAGGGGGGGGGAGGGGGTTATTGAGGAAGTTATGTGGTAGATGCGCGTGAACATGCATATTTAGTTTGACGTTCGTTGTTTCGCGAACGTGCGTGCAAACGTGAGGGTTCGTGAGATCGTAATGCGCGCAACACGTGCGAGCGTGACTTGTACGCAGCCACGATCAGCCACACGCATACACAGCACGCACCCAGCGGCTGCTAATTATTTTATCAGTGTTCCTCTTTGACGGATCTCGTATCTTCCTCGCATTTACACGAGATATGCGGAATGTATTTGCATCGCCACGCATTGAGAACCGATTGATAATTCGATCCCAGGCTGTTTGGAATTTCGTCGTGAACTGTTTGACGTAGTAATCGCGCGGTCCTCGATAGATTCATCTTAATATCCGTAATTAATTTTCGAGGGCTGTTTCTGGTTACAATAATTCCTTTAGCGAGAGAATTCTGTGATTCCGCTATTGATAATTGATTAGAAGATAATTGATTAGAAAATTGACTGGGTAATCTGCGACTTAGAGAAAGACGATATAAATTTTCCTTTCTGCTTACGCAGAAAGTAATCTTTTAAGAAATAACTATGATATTTCCTATACGAGAAAGGTTACCGATATACATATTTTTAAAGATTACCATTGTCAGGAAAATTATTCGGAGTAACGACGAATTAGTTCCGCCGCCATTTAGCGCCTTTGGTCTTTGATTAAAAGCTTCTCTCTGTGTGTCCTCTCGTTTTGTCTCTGCACCTCTTTTCGTTGAGTTTCGCCAACTACGCAATTTTTAATCGTCCTAGTTCCAACTCGCAACGACGAATGGATGTAAAGGGAAGGGAGGGCATGTCGAGGACAATTTGTGTTACAAATAGGCTGAGGACAGCGTAATAGGTAACAAGAAGAAAACTAAGCGATCGCATTAATTGTGTCCCAGGGAAGAAGTCCCGTACGTCCCTTTCGTCTCTAACGATCCTCCGGGAGAACCAGGAGAAAAAGGGCGTAATAGAAAAAGAGTTATTTCGGTCGGCTGCTGATTCCACTAAAATCCTCCGTAACATGAAACTGGCTAAACGCAAAGAAAATAACTAGTGTTCGCGATTTACTCGTAAAAGACTAAAATACAATCTTAAAATCATCCCCTTTAGATTTATCAACCATTTTCACGACATTGCATTATTTTCCCTTAAACTTAAAATTATTGTATGTTTATTGTTTCATGTTATTATATTGCACAATTAATTTTTATCTCAGACTAAATAATTTTACTTTTACTATAATATAATGAAATATATATATTTAATATATATTATATATATATATATATATATATATATATACCTAAACTTATACACAAAGGAATGATAAAAATTATGAGCGTGGCCTGTTGATTTTGTGTGGATCACGTATAATATAATATTAAACTATTGATTTTATCGTTTATTAAATTGTATAAATACTTTTGTTACTGGTGTTAGCATTACAATTGGTCTTACAAGTAATCTTTTCTCATGAAATAACGCATTTTGATTTAGAATCGATTTAGAATCGTTGTTGACTTCGTTTATTATCATGTTGAGATCAGGCATAATTAGGTACTCTATAGCGAATCTGAGATCCAGTAACGGATCCAGTAATCTTTGTGTGTTGTGCTAATTAGCGTCGATATTACGCGTTCTTCACAGCTGTTATGCTATAACGCTAGTTTTGTATCTGAGAGACAGGATAATATCAAATTTCAATTTGCATCTCGGCGAATCGATACGCGTTTCATATTCAACATCAGGCAATTAACGCGCACGCAGTTTCGCGTTGGTAGCTTCAGAAAAGGACGTGCGTCGACAGGACCGCCTCCATTCGGTGGATTTAGGCAATGCCGGACTATTTCCTACTGAAATATTAATTGCAACGCGATAGGATAGCCAACGTCCATCGCGATATCCATCGCGTGATTGCTACGGCGAATTACGAGCGGAGTTCTTGCGTAGTGATCGATTCGCATTAAAACATGATTCGCGTCGGATTTTGCCATCACAGCCGATAGAAGCATCGATTTATTGTAGAAAATTCAAATCGCTAAGGGAAACGAATAATTGATTTGCAAAGCGAATGCAATCTGATAAAATAGAATTTATTTCCATGAATTATTTTTAAGAGGAGTCAATTATATGGTAATATAATATATATGTGGCCTGAATATATTAATATAATAAGATTATTATAATAAACTGAATAAAAACACCAATAAAAATAGCGTTATTATTTTTAATAAACATTGACAAAATTAAACGTATTGTTCAAATCATATGTATAAGATAAATGTGTGACTGTAATGTGTTTAACTCTTATTTATTACTCTACTCATGATTATCATATAATATATCCTTAATTTTAATAGAAGTAATAGATTATATATTACTTTGAATTTACTCTTAAATTCATATGACTTATTTTCTGCAATATATCAAATTATAAAACATAGCGGTCGTCTTACTATTTTTTGGAAATACAGATCTTTCAAATTGTCTCTGACATATCAGTCAAATATCTATAAAGATATCAAGATTTTGCTCTACGGAAAGAACGATTTGCTGAAGTATCTAAAAATTTAGCTAGATACAGATCAGAAGATAATTTTGTGTGTATTGGACTGTCAAAATAATTATGTAGAACGCTCAAGCATAATAAGCAATGCTACAAAAAATTTTTGACATCCTAACTAGTTTGAACAATCTACATAATTTTGATGGTCCAAATAAAATTATTTTCAGATCTGTATCTAGCTAAATTTTTAGACACTTCAGTAAAACTGTTCTTTTCATGTAAGTGAGAATGTTAGTCTAAATTTGAGTAAATGGCATCAATACTTAGGTCACTTAAAATTAAATATGAAAAATATACATCTCTGAAATCTACAAAAATAATGCTATGCGTTGACAGAAGTTTCTGTCTACAAGTCGTTTACTCCGAAACCGTAACACCTTTACAACGCGGCCATTGTTACGAGCAACAGTTTCGTTCTCCTCGAGTTCCATCGCGATAATAAGAGAGACGCCGAGGAAGTCGATGATGGAAGCGAAAGGGGGTTGGCAAGAGGCGGGGGAAAGCAAAGTCGCGGCAGTCCGCTTTCCCGCGCGATGCCGTTGAGGAGGGTTGAGAGGGTGTCGTGGGAGAGTGGGATCGGGCGAATTGTTTTAATAAAGCGGCCGCGGAACGTAGGACGGTGGTTGAATCCGGTAATTGACTTGGAAGCTCGTGCGCCGGGGGAACGGCGCGCGAGGGAAATATTCAAATTCCTTCATTACTCGCTCAAAGAATCGCTAATGCTGGACGGAATCGCGCAGAATATTATTATTCCACTATTTTAGCAGTTCCCACCGACTGTTGTGACGTTCGTCGAGGTCGAAGCGATAACGGGAGACAGTTAAAGCGAGATAAGTGCGTCCTTCCTTTTTTCTGTCTCTTTTATTCGATTGCCTTCTAATATAATATACTTTTATAAAATATATTTAATTATTATAATTATAATTATGTAATAAAATTAAAACTTGGTATGTACTGTTAACAGAATATATGTCAAGTTTTAAAAATTTGAAACGGTTAGTTTCCTAAACGGTTATCATGATGTAAGAATATGATATAATATTCTCAAGAAAATCGTTCAATACAGTGTGCTCTTTGAGCCAATTAAAAATTTGTAAAAATGACTGTTTTGGGGCAAAAATTTAATTGATTGTTCCTTTGAATTGTTCTATTAGTCGTCATTATGTCAAAGCTTATATTCTTATATCATGGTTAGTATATTATAATTGAATTAGTATGTTATAATTGAGTTAGTATATTATAACGTCTTTTCATTTTAGTGCTTATTATAGTAGCACAATACTACATTACATAATTTTAAATATATATATATATATATATATATTTTAAATTAGTTTCACTTATATACATTGCATAATTTTGTTTTTAAGAATCTTTTTCGTTATGTAGTAAACTCTTAATCGGCCTTGCTTTACTGTGTTTTCTCATTCTCTCTCTCTTTCTCCTTCTCTCCTTCTAATATTATTTTCTGCTACTTTTTATTCCTTTCCCTTTCTCTGCAGCTTGTTCTTTGTTTTTATTTGAGAGAAGTTCAGATGGAACGATGGTAATGCTCGAGAAAACTGGGTTATTGTAAGCACCGGTACTCAAGCATCTTACATTCGTCTTCGAGCAAAGGCAAATTGTTAATTGAATGCGAAACAAAATCTGTCCCCTTTATCCCTCCTCTCGTTCTCTTTACCGCTGTTATATCACTGACGAGTCTCGAAGGTTTGCAAAAGGTCATCTAGAGGAGAGGTCGGACTTCTCGCAGATCCACGCGATCTTATTATCCCTGCGAGTATCTACGTGAGTGCCACTCGTGAAGACTCGAAAAACCCCAAGCAATATTGAACTCTCTTTCGGAATACCTTTTGACCTACAGATATTGCGACAAATCTTTAGCGCCTTTCTTTACATCACCTTTAATTCGCAAGTAAAAAAGCATCTAATAAGAATAATTCAATAAATCGCGTTGTGCTGTCGTAATGTTTCTAGAAAGTGTTGATTCAATAAATCGCTATAACTGAATCAATATGCTGGTGCAGTATTTTCGGTAAATATGAATGAGTGACATTTCAGTATATAAATTTGTCAAATTGTCACGAAAATTTAGAAATTATTGGCTAATTTTCAACATTAAATGTATCAATAAATGTATCAATTAACGCATCAATGTAATTAAATATAACAATTATTCAACGTTAGTTCATTATGCTGCTTGCAATACTATTGTTGATGTTAATTTTGCCGTAAAATTTTTGTTGTGCCTTAATACGGTGCGCGAAACGATAAATTTAATTTTCACTTGCAATCTACAAAATAAATTGGGTTTTATGAAAATAACCGTGGTATTGTGGTAGAAAAAAGTATTGTATTTCAAGAGTCACATATCAAAATTTTCATTTTCCAGAGAAGAGAAAGATTATGTTTGAGCAAAACAAATTACATTCGTGTGAAATATTGTTTTATACAATGATATGTGCCCGATAAAAAATATAAATTAAACATATCAGTATATGCTCAAATTTCCAATTTCATTCAAACTTCCAATTTTTTTTTAGCCAACAGATACGCGTTACGCATTAATTGAAAAGGAAAAGCTTGCTGTAAACAATTATATTTATGAAATGCAGAGAGATAATAATTTGTGCATGTGTTTTCTTTAGTATTTATCGAGTATTCATCATTCATAGAGTTGATTTATGCATAGAAAAAAACGATTTTGCTAAAATTAAAAGTTTAATTAGATATAGAACTAAAAATAACTTTAAATAACTTTTTAGATCATCAAAATAATTACGTATGAAACTCAAATATAATGGACAAAGTATGCTGCAAAAAGTTTTGACATTTTAGCAATCAGCTTGAGCATCCTACATATTATTATTTTGATAATTCAACAAAATTGCTTTCAGATCTACATATATCTAAATAAATTTTTAGATACTTTAGCAAAACCGTTCCTTTTGTGTAGATATATGAAAGTGATATTTTGTATATATTTTGTACATATGGGTAAATCATTATCACATGTACACATCATATTTTCGAATTGATATTAAATCATATCATCATGAAAGAAATAATAGAAGTTATCAATATAAATTAATTTATATATTGCGTTTATATTCATCTTCTAACAAAATTCGTGAAATCATAGCAGCGACAGAGCATTTGCATTGTACGTGACTAATCGACAGTTACATTGCTGTGGTTTCGATTGTAGCGAAAATAATTATTATGAAAGTCAAACAAAATATATGGCAAAACGGAGTGAACAATGAGAGGGGAGAAGGAAGTAGTAAAAAGCTATGGCAGAAACGGGTTGTGTGACGATCGATGAAAATCTATTACCGACGAAATCCGACGTGAGCGCGACAAATTAGAGAATTAATTGTATAAATCCCTCGGCCTGCAAGGCACGGTAGGAAGAGGCTTTGTAAAGAGGGTGAAGAGAAGAGGGAGGGAAGGCGAGAGGCGAGTTGAAGTAGAGCGGTGGGGACAGGGGGTCGGTTGGTTAATCCCTTTTCGAATTTCCACGGACGCTCTCTCGGCCGCAAATTGCCGTACAAACCGTCGGAAATCGTTCGCGAAGCGTTAATAATGCAATTTAATTTTAATAACAAGCGATATCGGAACGTCCGGCTGGCCGGAAAGACGAGTTGCGCATCACCTCGACAAGAAAGCGACGAATTGTTCCTTTGTAACTTTACGTTGCAATCAACCAGTATAAAATTAATATTATTTTAGTAAACCAAGTAGCAACTTCCTATCGATTTCTCTAATTAATAATTTCTCTTGTTATTCACTTGCAAATTTGATTATGTTATTCGTATAT
>JANQDE010000031.1:1246205-1270278 GCA_037157785.1 Cephalotes varians
GTGTGCGTGTGCGTGTGCGTGTGCGTGTGCGTGTGTGTGTGTGTGTGTGTGTGTGTATAAGCTATGATCAAAACAATATTACACCGATTAGTTTCTTGTCTGTGACTTCTAACTTTATTATCTCGTAGCAAATAGGGTTGAAAATTAACGCGACACGCCTTCAAAGCTTGGCGTTTTGACTTGTAGTTTGTGGTAAGTGTAGGAAGGTCTCACTGATCTTTGGTAATCAGTGCACGCCGCGTTCGGATTATCAGTGGGTTTAGGATCGGCAGAGAGCGGCAGGTCAAACGGACCACGGGGTTAATTCGCGTTAATTCAGGTAATTAGTCCGCATAATTAAAGCCACTATGTTTACATACTGAGGTGAAATATATAAGCAAAGAGACTCATATGTATGAGAGAGAGAGAGAGAGAGAGAGAGAGAGAGAGAGAGAGAGAGAGAGAGAGAGAGAGAGAGAGAGAGAAAGAGACAAAGAGGAAAAAGCTAGAAATCAAACAAGTTTTGTATCAAAAATTTATTCTTCGACTAAAAAATTCTTTCATTCCAATTAAAAAAAACAGTTATCAAATTCATATTTCGGAAATTTTTTTGGTCTTACATTCGTCAAATTCTTAATTTCAGAATTTTCTAATTTTTTTAAATACAATTAAGAATTCGAGAATCAAGGATTGAATATATACAATTTAATATAATATATATAATTTCTAATTTTTAAGTGCAGATATATATTTTGAAGACTGCTGAGCATATTTTTGCAGAAAATTGGAGGAAAAGTTATTTAATAAAATATATCGGTTTTAAAATGGTATTTTCTAACAGTTATCTGATCCATATGGCTCTTCAGAAAAAAATGAATAATAATCATCAATGATACTTTCGCGTTATGATTTTCAACACGAATAAGTTTTCATTAATTTAATTCTTCATTTAATGTGAGCAATATATTTCTAATTTTTTCATAGTTTTAAACGTCAAAAGTTAGCACAATCAATCAAACAAATAATGAAATTTGCTAGCTCGATACAACGGGAACATCACTTTCAGAGTTTCTTCGACACGTGGAACAAGAAGAAATGTTATTGCGATGCTAGGAATTGCTTGTTACGGTTAATGCACTTTTCTTAGTGCGAATTTGGTTCTTAATACAAGCACACCGAGTCATGCAGACGCTCGTAAAGCGGTATTATGAGTTACGAGCCAGCGGGATTAAGGCCGATCAAGGTCTCGTAATTCCATCGGTGACGCGCGCTGCGCTTTAACTCCCTGTCGTACGCCATCAGAATTTTTCATTGTCACTCGCAATGTTGGTAGATATTTGGCAGATATTCGCGGTCAACATGTAAACGGCTGACATGAAGCAAAATTCGTCATTTTGGATATAATTTTGTTAAAAAAAAAAAAATATCTGTAATAATGCTTCGTCTTGCGTATCTAGAAAATTATTTTATAATTCTTTCCGTATAATTCAATAGAATCGAATAGAATTTAAACACAAATATAAAAATCAAAACGCTTAATCGGCAAATGCACTTTATTTGAAAACAATTCGATATATATTTTAATTGCAAAGATTTACAATGTTAAATATTATATTGAAGAAATTTGGGATATTTTATAATTATAGTCAACAGAATTAGAGTGAATGTTGCCTGAATGTAATTAAAACGTAGCAAATTATAATCCTAATATAATTATAATCCTATAATCCTACTTCTTACTCTCTCTCTCTCTCTTTCTCTCTCGGCGTTATCACGAGGAATAAAGTATGTCAAAATGATAGCATGTGACGCAGGATTAACAATATCGCCTACGGCGATTGCATACTGTGTATTGTACATGTGAATTCAAACCATGTCGTCGTTTCCATGTGACTCCGACTATATAAATAACAAAAAATATGAGCTCTTTTCAGAGATTATGACGTCAACGTGCAATTATAGAATATAAAAACGGTTATAACGATGTCTTATTTGTCCGCTTTTTAATTAAATTATGTCAGCGTGTTCTTCTATTAAAACTAATGTATATTTACGTCATACAAAAATACATTTAATTCTATGCAGAGATTAGAATTCAAATTGTGATACAAAAGCATAATAGTATTTCAAATATAATCAAATTAATATATAAAGAAATGTTTGCATATGCTGCTGTTTTATCATTAAGCAAGTCAACAAAACTTTTGAAAGAAAACATTATATTCTTTTTAGAAGAAATTTTGAGAAATTTTTCGTTTGTGCAATTGACTTTGAGTAGATTACAAATACTTTCGTTTGATGTTTCGGAATGTAATAAGAGATTTTTTTTTATTCTTTCGGATTTTTAAAGATTGACGCGAAGGTACCTTTCACAAATATGATTTTTTTTCTAGAGTCAGTTTTTTTTCCATTTCTTCTTTTTTCACTTTTTGTCTTCAACAGATATCGCCTTTGCTCGAAGTTCATATGCTACATGTGGCGCAGGTGAGCGCAGCAGGCGAGATCAAAAGATTTCGGCGGGAGAAGGGACAGAATCAGAAAAGTGGAAGGAAAACCTTGGACGGATAAGGGTTGAACAGTGAAGCGGAATGAATTGCTTCCGTGCAGACGGCGTTCTGTAACTGATAGCTCTGTCTTCATTTCTTTCTGACACGACAGTCTCGTTTCCTCCTCCCTTATTGTCTCCTTTGATTCTTACTAGCTCTCTATATCTTCTATATTCCACGTTTTCGAGAGCAGAGAGCGGAAGGAGAACGAGAAAGAAATGGCAAAGGATCGTGCGCGTTAAAAATGAAACCTGTTCAGTCGCATGCGATTGATTTTATCTAAGATTAATTATTGATTTATACCCCGGTACATTCCTTTGTAAATCTTCTGTTTAACAGCACGTCAGAAAAGTTGTTCATTCTTGTAATATTCAAATATAAAATAAATTGTCCACAAACATCATAATATTCAATATTAATTGACAAAATTGCTATATTAATTATTATAAATATTTTATTAATTTATTAAATTTATTTAATATATATATTAGATATTTATCTAATTGCAATTACGCAAAGAAAATTTTTTCATACTATTTGTTAGGAAACGTAATAGTTATAATAAAATCGCTAAATTCATATTTTATTCAGTAAAAACATTCATATACATGCAGCTTTTTAATAAATTATGTGTTAAAAGCTCGTTATTTATTCTTAGATTTAGGGAATAAATTTAGATGAATTATGATATACTTTTGTTAATGTAAACTTCGTCTTTTCAATTATTCCTTTCCTAACATATTATCATACATATTATATGTACTATATGAAGATAAATCAACAAAAATTTTATAAATTTCACAAATATATACATAAAATATGAAAATTATATTTTATTTTAACAAAAAGAAAAAGAAAGAATTGATACATTTCTCAAAAATATTTCGATTTAAGTTTTTCCATAATTTGGTTTCATTATAGATAGCAGCGCGTATCTAATTATTTCAATTATGTGTCACATTTCTGTTAAAGACTAAATTAAAAGGGTAGTGTTATCGAGGTTATTAAGCACAGCGAACAATAAAAAAGCGTATAATTGCAACGAAATCACACGAAGCATCGCCCGAGCGTAAAGCTGGGGATGATCCCATGTAATGAACAATTTCTTGTTTAACGAATTCTCCGATGAGTTGCATTTTTTCGGTCTTCCCATTCTTCTGTACGTCCACCCAAATACTATACGCAAAAGCGGCCTCGTAGAATCCGAGATGAATCCGCGGATAGGTATATAAATATGTGTCGAGGGGTTTAGAGGAGAGAGAAAGAGAGAGGGAGAGAGTATAGGGATATGTATTTAATATGCAAATTAAAGAAATGGGATTATGTCATGCGGAGTGTGGCGTGTGATATTTCAAAGCTGGCCGATCTGAGGATTATATCCTTGCAGCCCACCTGTATCGGTATTATGTAAATCTATGCGCGCGCCCAGCAGCTCCGAATACATTTAATACCCTATTTCTTTTAGTTGCACGTCCGATAAATTTGACCATGAATCTTTCGAGGAGTCTATTCGTAAATGATATTGAAATTTTGTTCAACATACAACAAATTGAAAAAATCTGCAATATAAAAAATATTCGAGTCAGTTTATAATTTATATTTGCTAAAGTCAATCAATTTATAGAGTATTATTCAAGTATTATTTATATATATTATTATATATTTAGTATACAAGTATTATTATATATTTATTATATTATTTATTATATTTAAGATAAACTATATTAATAAAAACTTTTATTGTCCTACTACTATAAAAAAATTAGAAATTCGAAATATTTCTTACATTTAAAAAAAACTTTTGAAAACCCTTGCATTTTTGCCGTATATAGAAGTAAGATATACGACTACTTATGGGTGTGAAATATACTGGTCATAAAAATAATGCTTATAAATAAAACGTAAAATGACAGTAATTTATAAAATATGTTTACAAAGTTTTATTATATGAATAAGAATGATAAATATATTACGAAATAACAAGAATCTTGCGTTTATTTATTAATTAATTATTAAGTACATCAATATTCATTCATTAATGCAGAATAAGATTTTGAACTTAAACATTTCTTATTACACTCTCTTATTATTATAGCTATTCACAGAGCATCTGTGAAATAAATTCAGCGCACTAAAAATACTCATATATCTCAAACGGGTGGAATATACGAGCTGAACAAAAAATACAAGAGCTGAACACTTGTATTTTGCTACACTCCATCCTATTATCCCTCTTATGTATCATGAAATAACCACTAAACCTCCTTATCATAGTAATCGTTTTACGTAGATTGTAATAATGGTTGCGTTACTTACTACATTGATAAATCGATTTAATTCACAATTGTTTTGTTAATATTAACCCTTACAATACTACGTAAAAAACCTTATCCGTACAAACGGGGGTATTTCGAGTCCGGCCACTGTTTCATCTATTGAAAGTGATTCAAAAAATCTATAAAAATTCATAAATATGTACTTTCAAGTACATAGTTTGTAGAATAAATGTTTGTACTTTATTTTAAAAAGATAAAATATAAGGAGTGAGAGTGACTTCTTTCCAAGTTACGAGAAATTTTCATGGATAGAAATCGATCAGATTCGAAATATCCCTGTTTGTACGGAAAGGATTATCATACTGAAAAAACTGAAATTACAACATAATGTGTTGTAATACTGTAATGTAATATGAAGGCGTATGCACAGGTTGCATGCAAATTATCTTTACTTCTATTTTTTCTGACTTCCGCGACGTAAATCCCCGCGTGACGTAAATCCCCGCGCGGCGTAAATATCGGAGTTAGCCTATCCTGTATTCGTTTTTAGCCAGGAATATATTGTTCCCGCAACAAAGTTTGTTATGGCATCAGCTCTCGGTATCGATGATAGGCGATAAAATTTATCCGTGAATGGCGGCCAGTAAACTCCCGTCGCGTGGCTTGAAAGTTGGCGATTTCGTCCGTAGTAAATGGATTTTATTTAATAGCACGCGAAATCGCATAACGTTCGTTAGGGATCGTAAACCCGAAATGCGTGACGCTCGTTGAGCCGCGTTGAATTATGCACTTCGGGTTTACGACCCCTAAGTAACCCGGACGAGCGTTCTCTCTTCCAGCAGTAGTAAAGTTTAACTTTGAGTCGTCGCAAACGTAACATTTTATCTTTTGTTCGTTCGCTGGGAAGATGATCGAGAGCCGAGCGAGTCGATATTCGTGAAATTCATTCGGGAATCAATCGCGATTTTTCCGTAATCGTTTATGTCGAGCACGGTGGTCAAAAAAAGTTTCAACACACGTGGAATAAAGCTGTCTGTTTTGCGAAATTTTATGAATTTAGAGTGCGAAAAATGAATAAAACATATCATCGCTCGTCGAACGCGACGGTATTCCGCGAACATCCGGCAGTGGTGGAAATGTACGGCGAGCATCGAAATCGCATATCGATTTCGCGGGAGATATACACGTGTCGAGAGCGTGGAAGCCAGGCGATAAATTCTTTCTACTCGAAACACTTATTTGCGATATACGTTCTCTCATGCGAACATCGCGAAAATCTATTCGCCAGCTCGACGATGGAAATTTAGGAACTTTATTCAATGAATCCTTTCCAATATATTTTCCCTCTATCGAACTCGGATCGAGCGCGATCGGTGCGTGACAGGATCGCATGATTTATGCGCGTGATTTCCATTGGCCATGACAAATGGTGAGTACACGGCAATAACGATCAAGAACCATTTAGAAACGTTTCGAGAAAAATTGATTTTGACGTTTCAAACGCACATAATAACAATTTATTGGAGATCTATTTTAGTTGAAGTGTAAAGCACTATTTTTTACTATGGATTGAAGAAGGCATATTTGAAATATTTGACATATAGCAATGAGAAAATCGCTATGTGGAAATTATATTTCCAGTCTTTTTGCGTGGAAAAAATAGTAAAAAAAATATCTTTTTCCTAAATTTTTAAATAAATATCATTTTTTAATAAATATAAAAATATTACATTAAATATTAATAATCGTTAAAATTCAATTGATTCTTTGATGTTTAAAATTATTGAATTAGTTGATTTATTGTGTTTTTACATAAACAATCTACATGTTTTCTTTGGATTTATAATATGCTAAGTATCTTTTGATTTTCTGAATATTGATTTTTATTGTCATGTGTACACAATAAACAACATTTTGTGTTAAGAACGGTCCTTGTTAAAATTTTTGTGTTGAATTTTTAACATATCTTAATTTGTCATAATGTGATTATGTTATTTGGATATTTTGTGTTAAATTGATTAACATTTTTTAGTGTAAAAATAACATAATTTATGAATGAGTGAACAAATAACATAAAAATAATGTAATTTGAAACCATAAATTTTAAAATAAGAATAAAAAATGAACGTATGTGTTAATTTAACATATTATAAATGATAATTTTACTGAAATAAGTGTTCACAAATTGTTTCCAAACTAAATCAAAATGTTTCATTTTTTGTATTAATTTTCACATAAGGTTTGTGTTACTTTTTACGTATTCATCTTGTGTCAAATTAACATAATAATTCGAGTGGATTGTTTGGAACATGTGAAATGTTAAATTTAACACAAAATTTTTTAACATTGTATATTGTTCAAATATAGCTAAAAAATAAAAATAATCGCACAATTTGGTTGATTTTCTTTTATTTGTATAAGAAAATAGAAACAGAGAAACTTGATCCGTGAGGATTTGTCTTTGTCACAAGGTTTATTTCGGAGCACGCAGGCGACGAGCCGAATCACGCACGCAATAAGCGTTGCGCTGACTTTTGCCGAAATTACGCACGACGTCATTTATATTCGACGATTCGAGGCGAGGTAATTCGAGCATCAAGTAAATGGGATTATTCCATGTCCCTGGAAATTACGGCAACCTACCCTTATCTACGCTTTATAGTACGTTAGTCATTTATGTAGTAATAATTCAACTTCATTCGTAGAGTAGAACGTTAAACTTAAATAACATGTAAATATGAGGGAAAGATAAAACAACTTATAAATCGTTTTACTTCCAAAGTCTCCAAATTACCCAAAAACACCCGAAAAGATAGAAATCATATGACATTATACGACAAACTCTAATACGATATTCCATACAAATATAAAAGCATGATACGTTTGCAAAAGGATTAATTCACGACATAACATAAAAACATATTTAGAGAAACTTAATGTGTTAAATAAAATATTAAAAAGAAATTCAAGTTTTTTGCACGGCTTTGATATAAGGTAAGTAAAATATCTCATAAATCTTCTGTCTTTGAATGCTCTAATTGCTATCGTAATTTCTGTTATACGGTTAATTAAGTTCATACGGAAGGGACGTTCGTGTAGTGAACCGCACACCGGAGAATAATTAGACACGTGCGTGACAAAGACCCTCTTCTGCCCGTTAAATGATCTTGATAAATACCGGCCGCGTGCATGGTTAAAAGTTGACGCTTGTCGTCACTTGTCCCGGACGCGATTTGGCACCGACTACACGATGGAAAACCACAACGAGACAATTAACGAGACGATAACGCGAACTTACGCAGAGATCATTTACATGAACTATTAATTCACTAGGGAACAATTATTCTCTTCATGACAGCTATGAAAACAAAATTATATTTCTCTGCTGTTATTATTATCATTACTGTTAATGAGACGACAACATAAATTTCCGCTGCACAAATGTTGCCGGGAAATTATGAGTCGCAATTACTATGATAATAAAATCATATTTCTCATTGAGGCTACCACTATTATCATTGTTAATGAGACAGCAACGCAAATTTCTGCCATGTGGTAGATATCATTATCGTTGTTAACAGAATATAATGCGACGAATTACGTCAGACGTGTCAGTAATGCGGAAAAGAAATGGGACGGTAACTATGTTAATCCTAATCGCGACCATTGTGGAAACGTGATTGTACCTCGTCGTGGCTGTTATTATTGCCGTCATTATAATCACATCTCCCTCGTCGCAACTACGTCAGGAAACGCTCTCCGCCTGCAATTACTCGTTATTGGTCGTTGCATCGCGGAAAGCGCCGTTCACTTAACCCGAACACGAAGAAGAAGGTCCGCACTTGCGCCGCCACGACGAAGACAGGCTGCACTTGTAAACTTAATTACTCGCGAGAGCCAAGCAGCACTTGAGGGAGGCCATCAACCGGGATGCGCAACGCGAGCCGACTGCTCGTAAAACTCGTAATCAAGCCTTATTAAAACCGTAGGGGCGTGAAGAGTGGAGGGAGACGAAAAGGGCTGGGGTTGCAACTAGATTTAACCCTTTTAAGACTCTAGGAATATTATGCTTCAAAGAATGTTTAATGCAAAGAGCAATGCTTTCCTGCTTGAATGGATATAGTCAGATGTCATCTAAAAATTAAAATTTTGAAAGAAAAGAGATTTTGTAATCCATAAGAAAATGCATAAGAAACATTTGATTGATAATAAAGATATTATGTGGAAACATAGAAAGAAATTACTTATTTGTTAATTTTGTACAGATAGATTTAAATTTTGCTCTCTCTCTCTCTCTCTCTCTCTCTCTCTCTCTCTCTCTCTCTCCCTCTATATACATACATATATATATATATATATTTCCTAAATTGTGTCATTACATTAAATCCCCGATGTAGATTGTAATAGAAAAATAGAGAATATGTGATAATAAGAAATAATTTCAAGAAATAATTATCTCCACTGATCGCGATTAAATATAACATCATGTTCACGAAATTGGTATATCATATTATTGATTTATAGTATTGATTTAACTTCTTTAATTAATAATTTTGTTTAATTTCACGCGGACTGATGGCACACGCTTACTGCTTTAATATTTAGCCTTCCTGGAGTAATTTTCGGAGTTTGCTGGAGTAATCTTTTTACATTGCTACAAGAAATAAATACAACTGACGGTAAGAGATGCATTTTCGCGAATGTTACGATCATCCACGGACTCGTAATCCTACGGTTCGCTCATCACCGTTGTAAGATCATAAAGTGTCCGACGTAATTAAAGCGCAACGTTTCTTTCTCGGCCTGCGACTACCTCACACAGTCAGTCTCGCGATGGGTATTAAACGTTTAATCGAAGTAGTGTGATGTAGATGCTTTATAGATTCTCGTAAAACTCCTATCAGTAAATATTCTCTATTCAAGAGACTAATATGAGAAAGAACCGATAGGAGAGATCGAGAACGCGAATTAAGATGCGTTTGGTGATCTTTTAAAGATCGCCCGTTAAAGAGAAAATGTCTAAATCATGGCTTGTAAAACGAACGTTACGATATAATATATTTACATTAGTTTCGTTTGTACTTAATCATAAAGACATTTTCGTGATTTTATTACCATTATTATATCTTATTAATGCCATTAATTTTCTTCATTACTATAATATTAACTTTATTATTGAACTTTATTATCTTTGTTTTTTTTCTTCCTTTTAATATTCCGTATTTAATATTTCTTACTTCAAATTTCTTTTCTCTAAAAAAAGAAGATGTCAAAAGCTCAATCCCATTCGTCAAGTTTTTTTTTTCTTTGGACAGCAATTGCTATTTTAATTATTTCGTTATTGTTTATGTATTTGGTAATTCTCGATTTATTTATTATTTATTTTAATTTTTGCTCAATATACTCAATATTAAGATTTTCTAAATTATATATTAATTAATAAAATAAGAGTATAAGTATGTACGTTTATAACAACAATTTTTCACGCTTATACGTGATATTTGCGAACGCGAGAGAAGTTTGTAGCAAAAAAATCTCGTACTTCACAAAATCCTAAACGAAACGTCGAACTTCGGTCAGTGGTTGTTGAACAAACGTTGGAAATAACGAGCAATGTCTGAATAGAAACGCGATATGTGTATAAAAAAACAAATCCAGAGAATCCGGTATAACGGGCGATCGACAAGTATCGTTACGGAGTATGTTAGTTACACATAGAAACAAACTTAGTAATGATAAATCTTTTTAACGAATCCCTGCGTTTTGCGAAAATTGTGAAACTTCAGAAACGAAGTATAAATCTCGTTTGCAATAACAATATGCTCTTTGTTAAATAAACTTCTGAGACTTCGATCATTTTCAACAACTTCTATTTATGCCTGGCCGGGATCGGTGAGGGAAAGGCAAAACGTGGGAGGGAAATCTTCAAAACTGCAAACACCTAACGATACGACAGAGCACTCTCTCTCTCTCTCTTCCCTATCGAGTAGAGACTAGTATAGAGAGTTTCAATGTTTTGAGCTGAAGACTTCTCATCTTTCTTCTCCTCACTCGTCCCGTTCAACGCTTCTTTCTCTTTCTCTCTTTCCTCTTTCTCCATCTCTCTTGTATTCTCTCTCGCTTTTCTCTCCATCTCGCTTTCATCCTCGTGCGCCAGTCTGGTAATCCAGGAATAATGAACAGCCAGCTGTCACTCGCAATACCCGGCCTTCCAACAAATACTCTCTACGAGTTTGCGCAACTTCTGGCCTGGCTGTTTTCTGATGGAGAGCGAGAGCGCGCGAGAGAGGAAGAGGGAGAGAGAGAAAGAGAAGAAAAAAGAAGAGAGAAAGAGTATGAGTGAGAGAGGAGCTATATTCAGAAAAAAATGCTGACTCGGCGCATTACACATGCGGGAATATGATTTGCCTCGCACAGAATCTCGCCAAGCATCTGATCGTGCAGTTATTCCGTCACGATGATAATTTACACTCGACTCGACGAGAGTCGTCCGACATGATCACGCGACGATTTCTAAAAGCCTCCACGTTAATTATGCGCAAGAATCGATACGGCTGCGGAACAAACGCGAATAATAAATCACTCGCGAAATCCGGCTTAACTGTACGCGGCGTATGGCAATTCGATAATAAATGGAAATAGCATGCGTAGCTGCGGGGCTACAACGCGCCGACGTTCTATTGCAAAATATCAAGTATCGGGAAAATCCAATCCCGCGGGGATGGAGTTCTATAAGCTGGAAATGATTGAACTGCCGTCGTATATTGCTTTCATTTGGAGCGAGGACGCGTCGTAGACGGTTAGGCATCGCTTGGAACTACTCGCGAAATTCGTAATGAAACGATGATACGTGGTGCAATAATGAGGGAAAGATACGATATTTGCTGAATGAAGAAACAAAGATAAGATTAAGCACGTTTTTCCTCAATGAATATAAATCTCTCGAGGTTGAGATCGGTTTCCTTAGTAAAAATTTAATTAAACTATTTTGAACAACATTCGATTTAAACATTTTGATAACAAACAGTATGTATAAAACAATATCTTTATATAAAACTCATTTAAATTTAACTGGAAGAACTATTTTATTTATATGTACTATCGAATATTGATTGATCGATTGATTGAAGTATTTACATTTTTTATATCGCATGCGCATAAAATCTTTAATGCCCTACAAAATCGATTGTAATTTTCTGTGAAAGTTACAAAGGGACTATGGTTTCGAAAATCCAGTGTTTTGACTCTCAATCGGCAATCCAGTAAACTAGTAATAGATCTGCTTGGAACAATAGATAAATCCCATCGGTTGTGACTGTACACAGCATATCGGGATTCGTTTCGCCGGATTCGCAGAGTTAAACGAATTACGTCGGAATAACTACATGTCGAAAAGAGCTGGTAATTATTTCAGCGGAAGAACCAATCGGATGAAAAGCGAGATAAATCATGCGGCGTCGCAAGTTAAAGGATTCGATGCGTAACGGTAAAAAGGGAACATAGGATGGTGGAGAGACGGCGTGGGTGGACAGGAAGTTCCGCTTGTTTACTCGTCCCCTCACCACCCCTTTTCATTCGCTACTGTGGTCGCCTCGATATCCCGGCGACGGATGATTCTGCCCTTTCTGCGCTTGACACAGATGCGCGGCCGACACTTTTAATTCTCTTTTAATCCCCTGGTTATTGCTGCTCCCGCCCCTAGCACGTCACGCCGGCTCCCACCATTCATCTTCCCTGTATTTCGAATACTCGATTCGCGTATGACTCCGAGAGAGATGAATAATGGCCGATGCTACCGAACACCCGCGCATATAATAGACTCATTGGTTGCCTTGGCGGTCGCTACAGGTGCTCGCCTTTGCTTTCTCATTCGCAAGATACCCCAGCTAGTATTGTCTCGGCTCATGTAGCATATTACGCGAAGGCATTCGACCTAAATATACCCTGAATCACGGATGCTGAAAGTTAAGCTAAGAATAATGACGATTATTATCGTGTAGGGAGCTCTTTAACGACATTTTAATTATCAGCTATTGGAAATTAAAGGATTGAATAAAGATTCGGAGAAGCAAACAGAGGCAAAAGGGGCCTCAATTAATTTCAGCTGAGCTTGATTTTAATTCTTTTGTACACGAGATTTATGAAACGGGAGAAGCATTACAAAGAGGAATTAGTAATAATGAGATTG
Organism: Cephalotes varians; assembly: GCA_037157785.1. NCBI lineage: Eukaryota > Metazoa > Arthropoda > Insecta > Hymenoptera > Formicidae > Cephalotes > Cephalotes varians. Next base: position 1,259,195 of record JANQDE010000031.1, read on the forward strand.
CACTTTGTCAGCATTAAAATACTTTTCCAACATTATTGTTATATAGCTTGTAAAGAGAAATATCTATGAATTACAGTTTAGAGTTTTATTGAAAAGCTAGTGAAACTTGAAATTTTTACAGAATATATCAATAATAAAAATTTATTAAATTTATATTAAAAAAGTTTTAAAAAAATATTTTTAATTTTTTCGAATCATTTTTTCGATTTTTACAGTTTTTATCAGCATTATTTTTCATGAACAAATAGCTTCGATAGCTAGAATCATGCGTCAATGTTATACAGAATTATATTCTCGTGAAATAAATCGATTTTCTAAGGAATCTTGCGTAGTGGAAAACATGCGGTTTCTAGGGCCATCCTGCGTAATCACCATCAACGTGCATTCCGACTACTCAGCGGTATTAAATGGGTTGCATTTGGCGTGGTCGCGTGCAATCTACCCTCGGAATAGCCAGCAGGGATGAGGCTGTAGGGTGATTCACACGTTTGACAGTGCGAAGCGTTTAAATGTGAAATGCGATCGGTCAAGTATGCCAATCATCGGAACACTAGAGGGTGCGAGAGAGTTCACAATTCGTTCGCAGTCTCGTCGTAGCATTACCAGCAGTGTTAATGAAAAAGATAAAAAGATAAATAGATAGATAGATAATAAATAAATAAATAAATAAAAGAAAGAAAGTAAAAAATTAGAACAATTCTTTTGATTAAAAATTTCTCTCTCTCTCTCTCTCTCTCCTTCTTTTTCTCCCTTTTTTTCTGTTTCTTAATGTATTTTAAATTTTTATTATTCTATCTTTTCTATCTGAATAAGTGACTATTTTCCATATATGGTAATTACAAAAAAGAGAACAAAAGCTTGTCGAATTAGTGTTAGAAAAAGTTGTGAAAATTATTGCGAGAATTGTGTTTACAAATATATATCAACATATAAACATATAAAATTTACTTTGTTCAATTTGCATGTTATCCATGCATAACTCTTGCATGAATAGTTAAATTTTATTGAACAGCGTTATAAAGCTTATTTATCTGACAAAACCTGTTTGGTTCTCGCATTCGAATTTTCAATTTTATTAATTCAATTGTCTTTGGCAGACTCATCGTTATCTTCGGCGTTATCTTCGGTCCTTATTCAAACAAGAATAAATCGTATTTTGTTGAATACACGAAACGATGTTATTTAAATGTATGGAACACGTTTTAGTATACGGCAGATCAACCATTTGTGTCACTGCATAAAATGGAATATTGCAGAATAATATCACGATGTTCTTCAGCTTAAGACAGAGAAATACATCAAACGTATTTCTCTTTTCTTGCAACTTACAATTTTTTGCACACGAGACTCGGTGATTTTATCTATAAATACTTTTTTATTATTACGAAAGTTTTTTTAATCACAGAATTTTTTAATTCCACAGAATCTATCAGTGGAAGAACATCCAGTAATTTTGGGGCACTCTTCTTTTAATCAGATAAAATACAAATAATAATATAGAAAACTCTATGTACTTTTTGATTGACTATCTATCGTTTTTCTAATAATTTTCTTTAGTAATAAAAATACATTAACGTTTTTTCATTTTCATTTAAGTAATAGATAAAGAATCAATAAGTTAAGTTCTAAACTTCATTAAATCATAAATCTTTTGTTATAAATATCAGAGTTCAAAATCTACATTTAATTAATTCAATATAATTTCATTAATTCTCGCAAATATTTCCTCCTTTTATCGATTGTTCGGGTATTGAGAATCATTGCGGGGTTTATTCCAGGCACTGAGTATTAGTTACTGCTCTTAAATTAGCTATTGGAGAAACGTTAGGGAAGAGAAGAGGAAGGAGGATGCGAACGCGAACGACATTCCCGATAACGATGCCTCCGTCGACGCGCGGAAATCCCGACGTAGGTGCGCCGGAAGCATACTCGCGCTCTCGCAACCGCGGTGTCCCGGAGATTAATGAATATTCATTGTTTCGTAACTCAAACTTGACGAGAGACGCATCCAGTGACGACGTGGATCTAGAATGCAACATTGTACGACATTTCGTCCCCCTCCTCTCTCTCTCTCTCTCTCTCTCTCTCACTCTCTCTCTTTCTCTCTCTCTTTCTCTCTTCCGCGTTATCTTTTCCTTGTTTTTGCGAATAATTAAGGATTATTCAAGTCGAAAGATTTTTCAATATACAATTTTATATTACTACAAAATAATTCAACATACAATATTAATACAATATAATCCAATTTTTAAAATATTCATTTATTCTTATTTATTGTATAAAAATAAATATTTACTATGTGTCTACTTCAAATTCGGACTAGAAAGGAAAATTGTTCAGGTAAAAATTCTTTAATAAAAATCTATCTAAAGATAAAACAATTTTTTTATTTTATAAAATAATACTCTGTTTCAAATAATAATTTCTGTACTATTTATTGCAATGTCAATTCCGGAAGTTAATATAAAAAATGTATATTATTTTTTATTCATGACATTGTATCTTGTACATTCATATGTCACGGATGAATAGTAAAATACATTATTTTATTTTATTATTCTGAAAAATGAGTCGTAAAAAAGAATCTGTGTAGCAGCGCAATGTTTGAAATTAATATACAAAAGAGCATGTATAAGAGCGTGTTACTTTGAAGTCACGGAGCGTAACCTGGCGGTTTCCTCCTATTGCAAGCGCGTTTCTATCCACTTTGATAATGTACAGCCGCGTTTTACCCGTCGATCATCCTCCTTCCGTTCGAGCGCTTGCTTCGTACAAGCCACGCCAGGGAGTTGCAACTTGAAATGCATGCATCTGGAACGACCGTTGCCTCGAGGGTGCACAAGGTTGCAGAGAGAGAGAGAGATAGAAAGATAGATAGATAGAGAGAGAGAGAGAGAGAGAGAGAGAGAGAGAGAGAGAGAGAGAGAGAGAAAGAGAGAGAAAGAGAGAGAGAGAGAAGAGAGATGCGCGTGATGCGGAACGATGGCGTCGACGTCGACGTCAACGACGACAGTGACGACGACGACGACGACGACGACGACGACGACGACGACAACGACGACTCGAGAGAGCCACTTACGTTTGAATTTTAAATCCTTCCCTACGGACGGAAGATTCTCCGATGACGGAGTTTAGGTAAGAGGAGACGGAGGGAGGAAGGCATGTAGAGTTTGGACACCTAAGCGACAGGAATTAAACTCGTCGAAGCACGAACGAGTCGAAAGGGTCAAGTTGTCTCTGATGAGATCAGCATTTTGAAGACCAGCATATACACGGATGGGGTGGAAAAATGTGAAGAAGCGAAGAGCGAGAAAAAGGGCAGTGAAGAGTAGATGGAACGGGCGAGAGACACTTCGCGTGCTTCACGCTCGAACGAACCGGTCCACTCGTGCTTTTCCTGTAAGTATCGCGATCTTCTGTCTCGCAAGCGATGAACTTGCCTTCCTCTCAACGCGCGATTATCATTTCGCATTCTTATCTTTACGAAGTCTTGCGCGATATGCAATCTTGACAAACTATATATATATATATATCTATATATAATATATATATATATATATATTATAGAATCTTTTGTTGAAATTATCTCAAACTTCGTAGTGTTGTTCTTTGACAAATGTCGAGACGGAGAATTTGAAATCCTTGAATTAAACTTTGAAGGTACAGACAGACAACAGAATCTTATTTATTTTCAAATAAACTTTATTTCAACAAAGTTCTAATTAAAGGTTTATCAAGCGGAGCGCAGTGTTAAAAATTTAAAAATCCTCAAAAGAAAAAAGGTAATGATTTTTATGGTGTTTCTAAATGCGTTTTATTTCTTTTTTTCCATTCTTTGCTCTTCTACTCTGAATTCTTCTTTTCGCTTTCTGTGAAAACGTGTCAACGATAGTTCTCGATTCAAGATGAATTTGCAAAAAATTGCAAGGGCCAATTCAATCGTAGGCAAGAACTGCACGTATCAGAGAAAGCAGAAGAAAAACGCCAGCAGAATGGTGACAAACGAGCATGAGACGGAAAGCTTTTCCTCGTCTATAGAATCTGGGATTATCCATGAAACGAAGCAGATTCGATAATAAGCATGTACGCTTATATGAGACCATTGTGCACCGCGTTGGAAATCGACGTACATTGTACATTGTAGAGGAAAAAATATAAGGGAGGAAATAAAGAAACGAAAACCGCTAAACCTCATATCGATATCAATCGAGTGCAATGTTAATTCTGCTTAATGAGATTTTAATAGAAGAATGAGGATTAAAAGCATTAAAAGAACTCATAACAAAACATATCAGATAATCTGAAAATATCTTGTATGTCTTTGCAATAATCGTGAAAACAAGCAATAGAACTTGACTGGGATGATGTTTTTCGCAACAAATAAATTCTTTACAGTGTTTTAAAGATGCTTATTAGCATCAGTATTTAATTTGATATTATTATTCAGGCTCAGTTCAGGATTGTGTTTCAAGAATGTATTTTTATACATTTCCTGCAGTTTGCGGGACTAGGAAATGTAGAATAAAATGCAGAGATATTAATAAAAATTGCACTAATTATAAGATTTAGATTCTGATCGAATAGATCTTACTCTTAGTTGTGTAGTTCACATGTCGATATTCATTTATTATTGTTTACAAGCAATACATTTATTTGAGAATTTCAATGTAACAAAAAAAAATATCAATTTTGTTTGTATTAGCAACATTGAATAATTGTTATAAATTTTTTATAAAAAATCATTTGATTCATATGATTTGATTCATAATATATTATTCTTTTCTAGTTTATTTTTCACTTTTATTTTGATATTATTAGCTAAATATTGTGTATTGTTAAATCAATGTTCCAAGCAAAGTCTAGTCGCGTATTTCACAGAAAATAATTAGAAAACATATCTTTAAAAAATACTTTTTCCGCCAAAAGCAACGTGAATGAGAGAGAATACAAAATTAAAATACTTTTTCCTTCTTTTGATATCATATATTTTCCATTTATATCATTCGTTTGAAATATGTTACAAGTATCGCTTTACGTGAGACCCGTGTAAAATTCTATTCGCAAATGCGAAGAAAAGTTGGAGAATGCATTCAAGAATAAAAACGACGAAGATATCGAAATCGACGGAAATTTCTTCGCGTCTGCCAGCTCGACTAAGATGCAGTTGTTTAAGTCGACGATGTCTGAACGAAGGGCGAAGGGAAGACGAGCGCGTGGCGGAAGTGTAGAGTCGAAGATGAAGCACGGTTGAGGGCGGAAGCAAAGTACCGAGAACGACGTACGCGTTTCAATATTTTAAAGTCTCCGCTACCGTCGCCGCCGCCACCGAGAATTCTCCACTTGGAGTGTAGCGCCGTAATGCAGGTGACAATTGGAGCGTGTCGATGCTTGCCGCGCCCCGAGATTCCTATAATGGAATGGATAGAACGTCTTTCCCTATCCTCCGGGTTCCGGTTTCCTTTTATACCGAGATTTACCCGGAGAACTTTACGCGCCGCGGCGGAACCGTACCGGAAAATCGCTCGCCATCTTCTCGATAGAGATCAGCAACCGTGTTCTCTAACCCTTCCGCTACGTGTGACGATGTTGCAGTCGCCAGAGCTACCGAGCGTGTCCGTTGTAGTCTGCGACTGATCGGTCGATGATGAAGTTATTCACTATCTTGAAAATAATATTACATATGGAGTACAGAAAAATCAAATAAAAAAATTTTTAATATTTTAATATTAATTTTAATTTTAATATGTTTTTTTATATATTATAATATGAATATAAATAGTGAATGTTAAAAACATTGACACATACGGCAATATAAAAAAAACTATAATAATAATTTAAGCTTAAATATAATAAATAATTGTTCTCTGAAAATAAAACATGATAACAATGTAAGTTATCAAATGCTGTAGAATAATTACATGAAAAAAAAAATTAATTTGTACATAACAGTAGACTGCGCAATTGTACATTACATTAATAATAGAAGTAGTTATACCAAGTGATAGCAGTAGAACGAAGCAGGTCAGACACGCGATACAGCTTATATTCGCTGATCAAATCTAAAAGTCGATGGCGAAAAAGATCGCTGAATTCGTGACAAATCGACCGTTTCCGGTAATCCCAGGATGAGAGAGCCCTGATAAGACTAGATCGGCCAAGACCGATGGCACAATCAGACATACTCGACGCTCTGCTGCGCGTTTGTGATCCTTTACGTAACTTCCTCGACCCGGAACCATCCATCGTTCAGAAGTTTCCAGGCCGCGGCCGGACGAGTTCTCTACCAAGAACTTTTCGAAACTCGTAGCGACGCGCGAAACCTTACTCCGATATTCCGCCGGCAAGCGAAGATATCCGACGCCATTGCTGGCCGTTCCCAAAAGACGCCATCGCCGGAGTTTGTTCGCTCAACTGAAATCCGTGTTCGAGAGGAAGAAAATTCTCGTTGCGGTATTTTTTCAAAAATTCTCGTTGCGGAAAAAACACGATATCTTTTCGAAATTAAATATCAGCTTAAAATATATCTCTCTTAACAATTAAACACGAATTATTATCACTCACTTATATTAATTTTGTACATATGCAAATAACCAATCAATATGTAAGAAATTGTGACAATCATCAATATTAAAATTGATTTACATTAATAAAATGTGATATTTTAATTGAGTAACGCATTAAAAAGTTACGTTTATCATTAGATTGAAATAAATAATCCAAATTTTTTTTAAACATTTAAAAAATTAATTTAAAATTAATTAATTTTCTCGCTCTTTTTCGATATTATGTAATAACATACAAATATTAAAAATGCTATTGAAAATGATACTTAGTTTGGCGAAAAGCTCAACATAACTTCAAAAAGTATTTAACTTAATAGTGTCAAAAATAGCGACAGATAAAGTGTATATTCAATATTATATTCTTTACAAATTCCAACAAAAGTGCTGCAAAGGCATACGAATCGATTTATTTTTTTTTCAGCGAAGGTGTTGTATCGTATGATGTGAACGCATTTTGGTTTAAACGATTTAAAAGCGGTGATTTCAGTCTGATCGACAAATAACACCCTCAAGGCTCTCGGAAATGCAACAACGATGATTTGGAGCAACTTCGATTCGCTGAAAATTTGACACAAACATAAAAAGAGCTTGCAGAGCAATTGGGATTAACGCAGTAAACCATTTTCAAACGCCTACACGAGATAGGAAAGATCCAAAAAGAAGGATAATGGGGTTCCACATAGACTCATTGAAGCCAATAAAAATCAGCGAGTGGCAGCGTGTCTTTTTCGTCTCAATAAGCAGCGTAGAAAATTTTTCTTGTGGAAAATCGTTACGAACAATGAAAAGTGGATACTCTATGACAATCTGAACACAAAAAGTTATGGTCTCGACAAACCAGCAACATCAGTCGCAAAACTCAAACGCTTCGAAAAGAAGGTTCTGTTTTGCATTTAGTAGGATATCAAGAGCGTGATTTATTATGAGTTGTTGGAACAGTAAAACCGAGTAAAACAGTTACTGTGATGTACCAACGTCAATTAATCCGCTTGAGTCAGGAATTAGAACGAGGACGCCTGTATACTGGCGAAAGAGAACGTCCTGTGAAATTACTGCATGACAGCAGACCACACATTGCTTCTAAAAGAAAAAAACATCATAATGAACGTTTTATAGCACCCGAGATATTTGAGACCTTAAGACAGCGCCTTTGGATTACCACTTCCGGTCGATGCAATACACCTTGTCCGATCACTTTCAACGAATCAAAAAATGGATAGATCCGAAAATGGCTCGATGACTTCATGGTGTCCACAAACACAGCATTTTTCCAAGATAGAATTCATAAGTTGCTCAAAAGATGGCTCAGAGTTATAGAAAGCAACGGCAAATACTTTGATGGAAAAATTTGTTTTATTTTCTTTTAAAATAAATCTTGAATTTAATCGAAAAATTTGAATTATTCATTTGTATTTATAATTTAAAGAAATGATTTGTAATTTAAAGAAACAATCAAACAAGGAAAGAGAATTGCTAATATCAAATCCAGAAAGATTTGGTACTGCTGTGTTAAACAAGTTGAAAGTGTAACATACTTGCATGAAAGTAACATGCTTCAGTATACTAATAATTTATTAACGATACAAAATATATAAAATATAATTAAACATTACGTACAATAATACGAAATTTGATTTCCTTCGAAACAAATATTCCTCGCGATAGCTTCAAAAGCATAATTCGGCACATGAAGGGTTAAGCACGCGCGTTATTACACGCATTCCGTTCTCTAATCAGGAAGCGACAGAACTTCCGTTGAAATCAATCCAGTCTTTCCACATTAATGGTCGCTCCTGAAGACTCGGCTCGTGAATGGTGCGGCATGATCTTGCATGTCTCGTACATAGTCCCAGCTTCTCCTCGATAACCGAGAACGGAGTGTTAGAAGTGACGGAGGGAAACTATCTGGGACCACTCTGGAACTTTCCACGAAGGTGCAGCAACTATTCGAAACGTAGTCAAGTCGGATTCATACGCATCGAAGTTGGTCAAATTCGTCGCGCGTGCCACGCAAGTCGCTCCGTCCACTCGAGACATGCGCGCGAGGATATGAGAGAAAGAGAAAGAGAGAAATATGGAGAGAAAGGGGGGGGGGAGAGAGAGAGAGAGAGAGAGAGAGAGAGAGAGAGAGAGAGAGAGAGAGAGAGAGCTCACTGAGTTCCGGACCGTCTGATGCCGGATTACATCAAACTGGCATAACACACATCCGCCCCAGCTAGCTGACTGGCGAACTTGCCGCTCTTGAGACTTCACCCGGAAATTCTCCCCGCTCGCTGGAGAGGAAACGCGGCTAGGGTAATTGCATCTATTCGAGCACGCCGTCAGAAACGGCAGATTGCGGACTTGGCCAACTTTGGGACTATGATGACGCGAGACTCRTTCGCTGTTTATCTCTCTCTCTCATCCTCTCCGTCTTTCTCTTCCATCTTCGCCGAAGATCACGATGGCGTGTAATCAGGGTTAGCTGCAATTCTTATGCTAATTCATTTAAATCAAGAATGCATCGTTGAACATACGACCGGTCAGTAATTTCGAGAGAACTATCAAAGAATCTTTGAGGTTATTTCTTTAATGTTCATTAACATCAGAAAAATAGATTTGGTAAGAATAAATTAGAAAAATTTAATTTACAGAAATGAAATTTGTTATTTTGGAGAACTGATAAAAATCTATATTATATAGTTTATAATTTTGAAAGCATTTGGAGGATTGAGATCACTTTGATTACACAGTAAAGTGAATCAGGTTTTCCGAATAGTCTTAGAATAGTTCAAGTTTTCTTATGCAAGTTAAAGTCAGTCTAGATAGAAGTTAAACGACAGATGGGAATCGTACGATTATTCAACCATTCCTCCGTTCACAAAACGGCAGTCTTTCTTTACGTATTCTTTCCTTTGCTTCTAGTTCGTGGAAGACATTCCGATTTCCATAAGCGACGTCCGGCGGAGACGTTTAAACGACGACAGACCAAACGCGGGTAATCCACCGTCAAAGCGCACGCGAGCACACGATCCAATAAACGATCGACAGTAGAGCGTCCCTTTGACGTGTGTTCATACATGGCTAAGCGAGTTCTCCTTTTGGGAGACCGTCGCTGACGGAAGGACCGACTTGTCGTCGAACAAGTAAGAACATACAGGTCAGTGTATACATACACGCAAACATACACATACACAGAATATCCACGTCGATGCTATGAGCGCACTCTAGCCGGGCAATATGGTTGCAACTTATGAGCGTCCCATGTGGCTCGGCGTATGTTCACCGTCATGCGGAGAAGACGTATGTACAAGTTCACACGTGTAGGCCACGTGCACGAACACACGCGTCCGTTTCTCCTTACCGCCTCTCGCAAACGTAGACTTAGCGGAGAAGGGAGGCGAGGAAGAGTCCCGCGGAGGGAAAATCCTTTGGCTAGCGAAGCTTGGATAATCGCGCTCCAAGCTATAGACGCACTTCTCCCTGTCGCGATAAGAGAGAGAGAGAGAGAGAGAGAGAGAGAGAGAGAGAGAAAGAGAGGGGAGGGGAGAGAAAGCTCGCTTTGCTGCAATCGCAGCCTGCCCATCCACGTGGAAATCATAGCTCGCTGCGGGAGCCATCGGGACTCGAAATTGTCCGGAAACGCTTGCCGGGCTGTTCTCGGCGGAGTTCTCTTTTCTCCCTTCACAACGTGGTAAGACGACGGGTGGTGGAGGGGTAAGACGGCCGCTAGCCGACTGCCTCTTCGGGGATTTGAGCGTAAAGAGAGACCTCCTGGAAGATTGTCTGAGGATCTCCTTGTAATTCGATGGCGACGTCCGAGAAGACGCGCCGCGTCGATCGAACGCAGATCAAAATCGAGTGTACTTGAAGAAAGCATTACAATCACTGAGAAACTAGATTTAAAACTAGATAAATATCGCAGAAAGATGATTATCGATATTGTTAAAAGTTCATTATATAATTAGATTAATAAGTAGATGTGTAATTAGACTTTCCATAAAAAGCACAATAAAAGAGCTCTTGATAAATATTATTTGGATTAAATTGTTCAAATGTATAAGCTTATCAATAAATTCATCAAAATCAAACCCAGAAAGAGAAAAATTAAGAGAGAGAGAAAGATATATATATATATATATATATCTTCTATATATATATTCTATATATATTCTTATAATAAGTTTACTATATATTATATATATATAGTGTGTGTATATATATATATATATATACACATAATTATGAAAATTATATCCATCTATAAAAAACTAGTTTATAAGCATTTCGTTGTATTAACAAACTTAGCATTTATTAATCTTTATTCTAGGCACTATCTTATTTCTTAATAAAATACAATGCACAATTTCGTGTAACTATTCAAATCATAAGGTTACATAAATATGTTGCTGATAAAATTTTCGGTTCGAAATCGAAAAATAGCTGAAATATGAGTAAAGCGTCTTCAGAACATGTTTTGATAAGCATGAAGATGTGTGTGTGTGTGTGTGTGTGTGTGTGTGTGTGTGTGTGTGTGTGTGT
>JANQDE010000031.1:1276043-1305061 GCA_037157785.1 Cephalotes varians
TTTTCTCTCTCTCTCCTCTCTCTTTCTCTTTCTCTCTCTCTCTCTATTCCACTTTTTCCTCTCGCAAAGTGTAGATGTCCTTTCATTATTCCTTAATGCTGCAGTCTTTGTTATGATCGTTATATTGATGTATTCTCGGCGGTCGAATATCAGTCTGTCGTTCGACGTTGCGAATTCTCGCATCGCCGTCAGCGACAATGGCTACGATCAAGAATGAGATTTCTCCATTCCAATCACTACGTGAGAAAAATACATGAGATTCTTTCTCTCTCGTTAGCATTTCACTCAAACGGAGGCAGTCTGCTCTGAATCTTTACTTGTCTCTTTCATTTTTTAATTTGTATCTTGAGCTACATCTGAATGTCATTGTTCATCCAAAAGAAATTATAGGAACTTACTTCGTTCCCGAGTATATTCATTAATGACTTTCCTTTTTTTTAGCGCGGAGACTGGAGATCTCGCAAACTGGCAATCATGAATTTCCCTCATTATCTCGAATAATTATCGCGGGTCGCAATGCAGTTTTGCGGGTTTTGCGTGTATCGTTGCATTACGAGTATCTATTTCCTGCAATATGTAATATTCAGCGCACGGCACATTATGCATCCACGTATTTACTTCATTAAAAATACATTGCCCGGACGTGTTTAATATTGATTCTATATAAATTAATGTAATTATCGTACGGTGCATTATCAGTAACGTCGAGCACGAGAGATAAGCGAATATTATACAAAACGCTTGTTATTTTACTGTCGTTTACGCGCGAGCTGATTTTATGTACGATAAATTCTCATTTTTTTTTTCTTTAATAATTTCTATATTACATTTTTTTCTTAATAAACTGAGATTTTCTCGATGTTTCTGCAAATACAGAAGATATGTACTGAAGCAGATACAAATATTTAATATATATTTAATATGGCATCAATTGAAAGTATTGTTTAGACATTTTCAGTTGCAATCAATTTTTACAACGTTATTTTATCAATAGAAATAAAGAAAGAATCATAACTCTTATCTATAAAACTCTATATTTCTTTAATCTTGTTTTTGTTGTAAAAGTAATAAATAAAAAAAATTTATCAGGAGAAAACTATTATACAAATAATTCATCTGAAAAGTTGTGCAGTTACAAATATCTCTCAGTTGGTTCGCAGTTAGTTTATTTGACTGCAATAACTTTTCAAAACATGTAACTCGCGCAGATAAGACGTAAAAAATGAACGTACTTTTCCTAGGTACCAATCTACTTTTGACAAATGGAATCGGTATCCTCTTCCAAAGGAAGAATAATTCCACCGAGAATGGAAGAAGGGCAGAGAATCTTGGTTTGCACGCAGATTGAAATTCCGAAGACACGGCCGGTGTAACCTTAAGGAAATGGCGATAACGGGAAAACGTAATGCGAAGTAGCCTTGTAACTTTCTAAACTTCTTCCCTTTACGTGAGTGCGGAAAATACGTAATACGGAAAGGTTATCGAAGAGGAGGAAAAGGAGAAGGAGGAGAAGGAGAAGGAAGCGAAGGGAAGACAAGAGTCGTCCCCGGAGAGCAATCGAGTTCTGGTGAGTGGGCGAGACGTACCTTATTACAAGTTCGATTCCACTGGTGTTACAGCTCTCGGTGGACCGAGCTGTAGATTGCTGTCTTACTGCCCTCGCCCTTTATATCGCGAGACCTTTCCTTCTCACCGAGGTAAAGCCGTGTCATTTCCCTCGTCATCCCTTCATCGTACTGACACTCAGCATGCTTCACCGTCTTTCCATTATTTCTTGATCAATTAATTTAAAAAGGGTAAAAATGGGGCCAATAAAGAAAAGTTTGAATCACTTCTCGCACTTCGATCTTCCGCGGCCGATACTTGTTGACGAAGTCCTCCAACTCATTCATTTTATAAAAATATCATTTTATTTATTTTTTAATATTGAAAAAAGCATATATTTATCAGTTGTGCATTTATCATTTGTGCACAAATTATTATTGTATACCATAATCCGCTCCATTGGTGTTCCATTAAAATAACAGTGGATGCGCCTGGATCGAATTTCCGACGCGCAATTATATATAATAAAGAGATAACCAAAATAACGTACTGAAAATGCTCATTTTTCCGCGCTAATAATTATTATTATTAATAAGCATTGTCGAGAAGGAAACGCAACTGGCCTTTTTGCGATATAAACATACGAATCAAATTTTATTGTGCGAATTTAAAGTAGACTAAATCGTTGAAACGTTCAGATGATAAATTGATGTACCGCTTTTGCATATAAATAATTTCATATCTCATTTTCTCTCAGAAAAATATTTTTAAACTTTTTCTCCAAAATATTATAAGAAGCTTTAAAAAGGAAAAAAGAAATAGTCACTGCTGTTACCAATAACGCCGCTTAGCAAACTTTACAGTCTCTATATATTTGCAATTCATCTGTTGATTTTGTCCAGCATCCCATTGGATTTCGCTTTGCTACTAACATTTTCCGGTTTATCTTTACGTTTTGTAGTAATCCCCAGGGACACGGAGCAAAAAAATGTTCTTTAAATATTTGCGTAAGGAAAGAGCCATCAGAAAGAGCTAGTTAAGACAATGGTTGTGAGAAATTTATAGTAATGACTCTAATATTCGTTTTGTTAAAGAATTTTTGTTTAAGTATTCTAGATAATTCAGATCAGTTAATTAAATTTTGGTGAGAAAATAATGTCATGTGTTTATATTTTTTTTAAATTTAAATAATGTGTGTCACATTAATAATTATTTATCATATAATTATACGTACAGAGAATTTTAGCTTTAATCCTCTATAATATCTAAATATCTGTACACATTTAAGAATCTCTAGCCAGAAAAATCTCTTCGACGATACGTAAACTCTTTGAAAATGTGAGAAAGATATTCATGACAAATGCGATTTATAAAGAAGCGCGAGCTTTAAATCAGGAAAAGTGAACGATCCATTTCGATGAGTATAGCTCGGTCAATTTATCACGTTACAAAATTCCACAGCCCGTGTATTCTGAACGCGTACCACATGCGACTAAACTGCGAATCTGCGCTTGAAAGCTGGAAGTTATCTCAATCGATCGCGACATCGAATCGAACGCAACGAACCGAAACGGTGATTCCCATTCGAACTTGTTTCGTAGCTTCGCGATCCGTTGCAATACGAGATACACGCTTCGATCGCGCATACGTGCACACATACGCGTACGCGATCCGAAGTGCACTTCATGAAACTTATCACCAAAGTTCACAGAACCGGATACTTCGGTAACACGGGCTTCGGTGTGCTTAAATTCATTTTCGAACGCGGAGCATCGAGTTTCCACAACCCCCATCCCGCGTGCGGCTCGCATTGTGCGCGCCGTACCCTTTTTATTTTGTTTCGCTCCTCCGTTCCTCGCTTGTCCCGAGCTCCCTTTTCGAAGATAAACGAGAACGAACGCGCCGCGCTTCGAGAACGCTCTCCATCGAGAAGTTTTATTTTTTTTCCGAGTTGATTAAAGGCCGCGCCGCGACCCGCGCGAGAGTTACAGAGTCGGATTCTATTACCTGTGTGTGCGGCAAAACAATCTACGGTCGCGGCTCATTTGCAGTGAAATTGCGGTTCGCGGACATTGTCGACGCACATTTCAAATTAACGCACTCATTGCGGAAATATGTGTAGTAAAATGTAGTTCGGATTTTTAAAAAATATTTCTTTCTGTCATGCATAATACATCACGTTGCATGAAATTTCTGTTATATAAAATGGAATGCTAAATCTCTTCTCTCGTTAATAGTTGAAAAAAATAGAAGATTGATGATGTCGCTTTAATATTATATGGAAGTTTCTAAAGTCGTGGAGTCCATTACATTTCATCGCGTTACTCATTCAGCGTTAATACCCTAATCCCTGGGCGGAGAGAGAGCAGGTAGCTATTTTGTTGCAATGTCACCAACTTAATCAAGGTGTTTTCGACCGCTTCAATTTCACCGTCGTGTTCCTCCGTGACTCGTGCGTTTTCGCTGTTCGATCGGCCTGGGGTTGAATAATGACCCGGGAAGGGCGAGATAGGGCGAGGAACTTAAGTAGCTCGCGAGCGGACACTCGGCGAGGGTCGATCCGGTTATTCGACAACACGTAAGTCGACTCCGCCTTCGTCGAACGTTCCCGGAACGAAGGAGGGGAAAACTTCCCGGGAAAACTCTGGAGCGTTTCCGACAAACAAATCGGCCTCTTCGTCAGCCGCTGCTACCGGAGTCGCTGGTTACTTGCTGCTCGATACTCGATCGAAGTCGAACCGGGATGTATTTCGGAGGGACGTTCGGAGATTGGGACTCGCAAGCTGGAAAGAGCTGTTTTTCCCGCGGGGATAACTTTCGCGAAAAAAAAGAAGGACCCTTTTTTAGGACTCTTTCTGAACGGAGCCGTCCTCTTCATTCAACGACTGGAGTGGATACTACTCTCACACCAACGCGGGGGATAATGATGGCTCTCAGACCGACAGACATCTGCCTGCTATTTTCAGATAAAATCGTTGAGTCGTGCACACGTTCATCCGAGAACTATCGATAACACGCTGCGGGCATATTAATATCGCTGGGAATCTCGCAGGAGCATCAAACAAGTATCAACCTATCGGATAAATGTTTGGCATCGAAATCGTTGCGTTCTCGCACGATCAAACCACTCGATGTGACCATAAGTAATTGCGCGTTCGATATCCCTTTTTTGCGTGTGCGCGACGCGAATATGGCGTACGATCTATGAATAACAGACGATCATGCCATGTACCGCTATATATTCAGCGCTAGATAAAACTCGCAAGCAAACGGTCATGTAGCATTAAATGTCAAATGTGAATGCGATCCCATTTAGCACGCTAATTGTGAAGTACGAATATGGGCCACATTTTTCTCGATACAACTCTTATTCGACATGCTATTCGATTCAGTACTGCCCCAGGAATCCCAATTTATAGCTTTAACGGCTTTGTGGAATTTTTTTACGCTCATTACGGATACATTTCGCACTGAATAATTGATATTTTAATCGACAATTATTTTGAACGGGAGTAATTTATAAAATAAAAGATCTTTAGATAAATAACGGACATTTTGTAACTGCATTGTTACTATTATCTGAACTATTCATTGCATTATTCTCTGAAAGTAAACAAGAGTGCATAATTATTCAAATGTCATTCTGAAAGTTTATACGGGCGTTTAAAGCTGCATCGCCTCTATTAGAGTTCCTGGACGAAGGGTTCTCGATTACCTCTCCTTAAAATCGTAAAACGTATTCTCGGCGTTTACGGTGCCACTCGGACAAGCGTCGGTTGTTTTGCCAATGGTCCCTTCCGAAGAAAGTACGATCTCTCTAATCTCCGAACGAGGTAACTTCGCCTTTCGCCCTCCGGTTATACCCTGCCAACCTCTTTCTTACCGCCGGAGCATCATTTGTAACATCCAACTCTTCTGAACATTAGCGCTGGAACGTTCCGAAGGTCGTTTTAAGCTTCACGTTAAAATACATAAAAATGATGAAAATATTTTGTAGTACTGAGAAAAAAATAGATTTAGATGTCAATGAAAAAAATATTTCTATTATATTAAGAATATATTTCGTTAATTTTATTATTGGAAGATATCATGATATCTTATTTAATCTTAAAATATCAATAGTTCAATTTGCGAGTTTTCTCTTGCAACATTTGTACGCAAAAAATGTTCTTCTTATAATAAAATAAAATAATGAAAAAGAAATCTGTTCTTAAAATTAAGAAATTATCGTAAAAAGAATGAAATGTTTGATATTAAAAAAATTAATACCATTGTTTTCAGAGCTGATCACTAGAAAGTAAAAAATGACATGATAGCATAATCTATTATTTTATTTCTCTCAAAGCGTAATAAAAATTTCATAAATTATTTTTGGTACATCATTTGGTATATAAACATAACATAAGCTCTATTATTAATATTATTATATTTGACATACAGTATAATTATCGTCATAGTAATTATTATCATAATAATCATAGTCGTTTAATATTCAGAGAAAATAAAAAATATGTAAATATTTTCAAATTACAATTTAAATAATACTTAGAATAAAATGTACATTAAATCATACAAATCTATATTAAAGCAATTATGCACAAACTAGTGAAACTTAGGCTTCTAATAAAATCTGATTCAAAAATAAATCTGATTTAAAAATAAATTATTTTGAAATGTGCATCTGTGACCTAGAGGTTCGTTATTTTTGAAATTTTTTGTATCTTTTGAATTATATTGTAGTTTATGCATCACACTATCTATTTTTCCAAACCTTTCAAGCACAATGAAAAACAATATTTTATATTAAAAGTGAAAATAGAAGTGTTTCTGGTGTCAATTTCCCGATTGCGAACTCAAACACGCACACCAATTTTTGCGGTTCGAATTCCGTTTTAAAACGCGTCGGAACGTGCAATACGAATATGCGGCCGTCCATGGTCGCGTTGTAAACATCAGAAAATCAATGTTACTCCGACGATGGCTGGCGATGAATAGCTCCGACTAATCCGTTTTATTCTCGCACAAAATTCCGTCCCGGCATTTCGCCGATCGACTTTCCGATCGCTACGTGTGGAACGCGTATGATCAGATATTTACGTCACGCTAATGAAACCGTGAGCTACGATCGCGAGCTCACGCATCGGTAATGAAAAACATCGTAAACGCGAAACGTTTACGAACAATCGCGATTGGTCGAGCTGTGAACGGGCAAACAGAATGCGAGTGTTTCCGATCGTTGGACGAAATAGCGACCGACCGGAAGCTGCTGCACGTATAAACAAATCGTTTACAGTCGGTACAGGGACGCGCGCGTTTGTCGGTGATGTAAAAACACAACTGCAAACCCTGTCTCCCTCCTCCCCCTCTCGTCGTCCCTATTATTCACCGACTCTCGTGCTTGCCGCGCGTCGCCGGCATCGTTTTGCGTAATTTCCACGTGAATGTTTCGCGCACGAACAGTTCAATCGACGCGCTTATACTTGTATACCCCGTGTATATCTATCGGATTGCGCATAAATAAAAACCGTATGTCCAACAGGGATAGAGGGAATAGTTCATTCGTCGGGAACGATTGCAGGTCCATTTATGGAGCAGGAACACGATGCGCCGATCCCTTTCCGCGCCCGTCGTCATCCCTCACCTCTTTGATTTCTCAACCAGGTGGGTTCGTGACCTGCGACGTACCAGGTACGACCGGGACCGTCGACGGCCCTTCGCGCGCGCGATATCAATGCTGGTATCTTATGTATTTCTCCGCGCCTTTCGCCTCCGCACGATAATTCATCGCGCCGCACGTTCCGACCGTGACGTTGGAAGTGATGCAGGAGCGGTTAGAACCCAAGCTTCGCTGAATTTAGAGCATTCGTGATAGTCAAATTGCATCAATCATTGTAGAGAAAGCGTATGATATAATGGAGATCTTTTAGGAATAACGAAGAGTTTCTTTTTATTCAAATCCGAAATCATTATCTTTTGATAAATGCAGTTTTCTACTTGAATAAGGTAAAATCCAAATATATGTTTCTATTCATCGTTATGAATTTTGACAGAGCATTTTTCTAGATTAGGAACGGTCGATCTTTCGAACTTCGTCAAAAAAGACGTTTTTCAATGGCATTATTATTTCATTTTTTTTTCTATTCTGTTTTTGATCCGTTTTCCTCTCATAATTTTTATTTCGCTGTTTCATTTATATAAGAGAGATAGGTGACTTCAGGTAAACTTGCGCGTCTTTCAATCATTGTTAAGCACTCATGTACAACGCGTAAGGGTTTACGGTATCGGATATCGTTTTCCGATTCGCTGTCTTGACTGAAATTTCGATGCAAGGTAATGGAAGTCCCAGTGAATACTTTCCAGCCATTCTGTATCCAAATTCCCGTACGGCTCGTCATTAACTCTCCAGTATGCACATATGCCCGTTTAATTCCACACGAATAAACAGATTCTCAATTACAATCAAGCGCATGATTTGCATTGCCCTGATGTTTTAGCGTTACTTAAAAAGTATTTTTAGTTAAACCCTCTGGTTTCTCGCTATAGACAAACGAGCGAAAATAAATTATCTTTTTTATCATGTCACTACTTGATAGCACAAATTGGTAAAACGCAATTTTATTACTTTTATTAATAAATAAATATAATAATTCAAACTATATATATCGTATACTTTCAAAAAAAATAAATCGTATAATATAGATCAAGATTTATAGTCATCATTCATAAACCTAAAAAGATTTTTCAATATATTTCATGAGTCTATTCAAGCAGAACAACAACATCATAATATGATAACAAAATAAATCATAATAACGTTAAATGAATCGTAATTGATTAAAAAGTGATCAAATTTTCAATCAAAACTTTCAATCATTATTTTGGAACCATTTTGATAATGACTTTTTGTTCTGCTTGAATAGTTTTTCGAAATTATCACATGAAAACAAAAAAAAAAAAATGTTGTTTCAATGAGAGACAAGAATAGAATTTATATAATTTTTATTTTTTCTGGTATCGTAAACAAATATGTCTATAGTAAGAAATAGACTTAAACCGGAATTATTTTATTAGATTGCAAAATGAGATAAGAAAATTTTAATAATAAACTAAAAATTTTATTTGGATTAAAAAACTTTTTTATTCAACTCTTAAATTCCAGTATTTTTATATATAAAACAATTGAGGATAATTAATTTTTATAACTATCAAGCAATCGATTGGTTCGATTTATACAATGGCACGAAAAAGAAAAGCAACATTCGTCTGTGATTTAAATTGATCCATTGTATTTTTTGGATTATTTCTGTCAAAAAATATACTGCAGAGAGAAAAGAGAGGCAGCGGCCGAATTTCAGTAGAATACATGTGGGTATCCGCCCAATCGAACGAAATAATGCAAGCGCTATAACGTTTCTATTCGTTTCAAAATGCACGTCCGACTATACTATTGTTTAAAAAATATGCGGCTCTGCTGTATTCACGGCGAACAGTGCTGTATGCAAACATTCGCGCTGGATTATCATTCGCAGTATTCAGAATCGCTGTTAACTTTTGCGAGCGCTATTTCGCTATTACTTTAGTTTTATACCTGTTATAAATCAGATTATAATTGAACCGCAAGTTTTATATTTACCTTGAAGATTTTTTTGTGTTATTCAATGGGACATTAAAAAAACATGTAAGAACATAACAACAACTATTATCAACAACTATGCTCAACAACTATCTCCTTCGCTTATATGAAGATATTATTAAAATTCAAAGAAAATAAATATTAGTAAAATGATCTGTATAAAATAAATACTCTATTCATTACGCAAACATTACGCTAATACTTTTATTTGAAAGATCTTGATTAATTTTGTATAAAATTCAATTATCTATGATTTTTTATTTGTATGTAAGCTTTTTTATAATCTTTTTTTAAAATAATAATTACAGAATGCAATTTGCACAAACATTGGACTTGGCCTGTCGATTAATTAGTTATACGAAGAGTTTCGCTAAGGTTTTGTAGGATTAGTTACGGACTTTGGAATATAGGTGCGCATAGTGGACCGACCAAGCAGCACGAGCATCGTACACTTCGTCCGCTCGCAAACTTCGGTAAACAGTTTAGCCAATGTATATTAAGACACTAACTTTACCACCAATTTGCACAAAATGCTCGTAAACTAAACTAGCGTACCACGTGCTGCGCGGCCTCCGGAACTACCGCGGCTGATTTTGTCGTGAGACAGGATGCAGAGACGAGAACCAGACGAGAACTTTCGCTTAAACCAGGAATAACGTTAAAAATTTTCACATTTGACATTTTCTCGCAGACAGTAGTGATTCAAAGTTATCGTGAAATAATATCTAAATTTTACTTATCGTACCGATAACGGTTAATTTTTTTTCTTATAATCTGGATAAATATTTAAACACATTTCTATATTTCTACTGATGTCTCATTTTCGTTGAAAATTATCTCATAATAAGATATTTGATCTTTTTTTTTAATGTTTATCGATTTTTAATATCAATGTTACATTGATGTGAATTCAGTTTTCTTACAGGATTCTTTAATAATTTTTAAAAAAATATAGATATAATTTTCTCGTATATAATTTTACACTAATTCTTCATAGGAAAATGAGTAACATATTATAAATGTGAACAAAGTTCATTTGGATTAAAATAATGATTACAATTCGCTTTAATTAAGTTAATTTACTTATTGTTAGCGTAAACGTAGTTGAGAGATTTATTTTTATTTGACAATTATATCTGTACTAGCGATACTATCGCAAAGAATGTTATCTTCAATCCTTACAAGATCGGTCTTATGGGGAAACACACCCATAGTCTCCAGACGAGGGTTCGTGTCTGGTTAGGATAATGCTGTAGCACGATTGTCTTTACTGTCACCGCAGAAACGGCGGTTTGACTAGTCGTTACCGTGAAAGGGTCAGATATAGGGGTTACAGTTAGGGGGCTGCGTTCTATAATCTTCAGGGGCTTCTTAATGCCATTACTTCTGGTTTCGTACCAATACAGATCGGTGATATTTTTACAGTCGGCTTAATTATGTCTTTATTAAACGCGCGTATATTGAGCGCAATATATTTATTCCATGTTTTGTCTATATTAGAAAATCGAATCTCCTTCAATTTCTTGAAGAGATTATGAATAAAGATCTAATTAAAATCTCTCTGATATATTTCATTTTCCTTGGAAATTAACAGAATGATGTACTAACAAATAATGAAAATATTAATAACAGTTAATATACAGAATCATAATATAATCACATCGAGCTGCTGA
The DNA here is from genome assembly GCA_037157785.1 of Cephalotes varians. Lineage (NCBI taxonomy): Eukaryota > Metazoa > Arthropoda > Insecta > Hymenoptera > Formicidae > Cephalotes > Cephalotes varians. The sequence goes on from JANQDE010000031.1 coordinate 1,286,895, forward strand.
TTGAAATTATAAACTATACATTAAATAGCGTCATATACAGCCGTCTCGTACAATTTATCTTAAACTTTAAAAGTGTTAGTTTCTTATGAATATGTAGACGATTTCTGTACGGTAAAGAGTCGATTAGATTGCTACCTCTCTCTTTCTGCAACTTTTTAATTATAAAGTTTAAATATCTTTTACTAATTAAATCTTGTTAATAAAATTCTGTTTAAATCCTCTTAGAGCTGACTAAAGAATAAGATTTTATCATATATTTGCAATGCGGAAGTTTAATTTCTTGGAGGTTTTTGATTCTCTGAAGGCTAATCAACACTCTAATTATGCTTCAAATTCAATTTATACAAAAGTATAGGAAAAAAAGTTTATCAATTTCGTGAATCTCACGCGAATATCCTGTGCACCCGTTATCATTCCATTGTAATCGATCAGCGCCAAAGTCAAGACAATCCGGACAGAACGTTTCTTCCGTGTTTTCATTTGCCTCTCGTTCTGCAGCGGGATGGTTTATTCAGTATACATCAACCTCGTTTTGCGTCGGCCGTAAAAGGATAATCGTGTCCTTTCAGACCGATCGGGCGCGCATTCTTCGGGGGGTACGTAACATGAAGTATTCAACATGCGACGGCGCCGTATGTCGGCCGGAGCATCGTCGCTTAAGTAAAGAGTACTACAGACGCGAGCATGTCCTGGGGGTTGCGCCGTGAGGAATGCGAAAAAATGCATTTGAACTTTCTAGATTTTCAAGAGATGAGGTAAACATTTAATCGGAGCTCACTGTTTTATGAACTAAACTGTAACAACACTGTGCTTGCATATACGTACACACGAACACATATATATCGAATATATACTCTCTACTATTTCTTATTCTCCAATATTCTTTAGAACGTAAAACTAATTATGTTAAGAAACCTTAAACTTTTTGAAGTTATAGGAACTTTCTTTGTTCCTGACGTTACGCGCACATATATTTCTAAGTTTGAATAGATTTGAATAGATTTCCAATACCCCTATTTGTGTGTAATTTTTTTTATCTCTTTCATCCTCTCTCTTTCATCTCCTGTAAACATTCTACGTCTATTCTGTGTTCCTTCTATTTTTTTAGAATCTCTCTAACGCCTTGCTTGTCCTTCTCTCGCGCTTCGTGCACGCCTGCTTCGGGTTTTATCACACTAGTATCGGATATTAGGTTCGAAGAGAATCGCTGGTAAAGTCGCGGCAGATCGATAATTCGTAGCACATACGTTTGCCGACTTACGTATACGCGCACGCATTTGCGTACCTGCTACGTGCATCGTGACTTTGCATTAATCATCGAGCTCGACCAAGCTACGCTCGGAAACCGAGTCACACTAATAATGATAGCGATAGCAATGACGATCGTGATTGTACAGTTACGTGCATTGCGTTTACATATACGTGTAACATACAAGCATTTGTGTTCTATGTATTTAGTCTGGTCTGTAAGAGTAGTTATGTGTACTAGCTATATATAAGTTATCTCTGTACATTCTTTTGGCTTTACAGATGATAAATCAGTTATCGTAGCACTCAACATTCTTAGTTTAACAAAGAGACATAAATTGTTTGTAATGTGTCGCATAATGTAGGTACAGATAAAGCTTCGAAAAGATAATCCGGATTCTGTTTTTATAAATATTTAAGTCTTTTCTTTCYTTCTCTTTTTTCTCTTAAATTTAATTCTTAAAAGTCTTACTACGAAATTAACGAGAATAAAAATATGAAAATATTCAAAGAATTCTGATGAGTTAAATTTTATTATTATTAAACAATAAAGAGAGGGGAAAAAGAGGAAATGTGAAATAGAAAACAAAACTTCACGTTATATCGAATTTATAGGTTTTGCTGTTTATTTAATTTGGGATATTTAATGCCAGAAAATGCGTTAAAATCATAAGTTTCATGAAGAAAGTCTTCTCAATAGAATATATGATAATAATCGTCGTAATAAAAAAGGATAACGAGATTCAGTTCAGCATATGTGTAAGAAAATAATAAATCTGAGTAGAATAAAGAGGATAGTGAGACACAAAGATAATAGACCGTTCAAAATGTTTTATAAAAATAATTTCTTCAATATTTCTTCAATATTTCGGCGCACAATATATCGGCGAAGAATCGAGGATGATATCCGAATTCCGGTGGGGCAACGGAAACGAGGGCAGCGAAAATTTAAAAAGGGTAGATTATGGCGCGGAGTAAACGATCGGTATATATATATAAGGTAACAGTCGGATATAAGTGGACTCCAGGGGGATGGTACAAACGGGAATTTGGTCTGGCTCTACACCTCATAAATTTGAGTTATTCTCGCGGCCTCGTTTCCTTCCCTCTCGTCCCGTCTTTGCCTCTTCCCAATCCGCCTTTGCCGTCGCGTTCTTAAGGATTCTCCAGGAAGTGAGTTATCGTCGGCCACAGTTTCGGCCTCCGGCAGGGTGCTCGCTTTTCCGGGGGAAAAATATTAGCAATGATACGTCCGATATTTCACTCGTAGCTTGAGAGTAAAGAGACACTTGACGCGTTTTCGGCGCATGAACGTCATTCTCGTAAACAACGAGAAACGTGACTGGAATATTTCCGAAAATAAGAAGAGAAGAGAGAGAAAGAGTAATTCGTTCTGGTCTGAACATATATACATATATATATTTTCCCTCAGGAAAAAAGCATTACAGAATAATTCCAAAACGATGTGCGAAATGAGATATAATGAAATATACGAATAGGGAATTAAATAATAATTTATAATCACATAAAACGATTCATATGTGCAAATTAATTCGTTATGCAAATATTAAACACAACAATTGCAAGATATTAACAAATAGATGAATTATTTAAAATTGTATTATTACTTTACATTTAACAAATATAATAAATATCTCTGGATGATAATTAAAGAAAGAAATATATAAGAAATATATATTAAAATACAATTATAATAACTCTATAAGACAAATGACATAAATTATAATACCATTTATTTCTAAACAAAACTAATAACTACGATATATTATCCAGATTTAATTACGGCAATTTCGAATTAAATTAGCTGTAGGTAAACAAGTTCAAAATACACGGTAGATCTTGTAACAATATTACGAAAATTGAATGATGTAAACATTTACATACTTGCAACAACATAGTAAAATTAGCAGTATAAAAGAAGTATAAAAGAAGTGAATCCATCAGATTCATTGATTTATGCAAAAATGATACGATTGAAACAACAAACTAGCTAAATTAATTCTTGTTCAAGCTTTCGCCTTTCTTATCGCATAATGCTGATTTATATATATTAGCAATATTTTAAATAATTTGTTCAGTAACTAGTTAAGATAGACTAAAACGAGTTTAGATGTGCTAACTAGTGTCAACAAAAGCGAGCAACTTATATATTTGGTTTATAAGGATTAAATAACCTTTCAGACCTTGCTAAAGTCCGATTTGCCGGTGATCGAGTTGATCTGAATCTACGTCTTCTTACTTGGCCCGGTTATTAAAATTTAATCCAAATTATAAAAATATCTAATTCATTTCGTCTAAAGAGAAGAATATTTGTGATTCTCTCAAACGTCAGATTCATGGATACATAAAAAAAGGAAGGACACGAGCAAGATGAGAAGTTTTCTCTGATCTGACGAAAGCATTGGGAAAAGGAGTTACAATTTTAAAAGGATAAGAAAGCATTCGTCGGAGAAATCCCCATGGTATAGGATTCTGCTCATCGATTGGCGAACAAACAGTTGCCGTTGACGAGATAAACGTAAAATGATAACGATGAGGACAACGACCGATGACGATACAAGGAGCACTACTATCTCTTCCTTCTTTTTTCTTCTCTTCACCAATTCGCGGAGAAGGCTAACTTCGCGCGAGTAGTAGCTCGCTCTCGCGAGTACCGCGGACTTTCGCAATCTTTTTAATTGTATTGCCGCAAAAGTCGGTGATAGGAAAGTTCGTTCGACTGCTCGCTCGGTTGCTCGCTAGAAAATCTGTTCCCGCTGTTGTTTCTTCCTTTTCTTTCTCTCCTATCTCTTCTTCTTCAAGTACGCCTCCGTCGCAGAGGGTCCTTCCGCTTTTCTCTTTACTTAGTTCTTACTTCTTATCCGGACTAACTAGAGTAAATAGGATACACGGAAAAATGTCTCGCTAATTTTCTGAGTGCATCTCGCATGATCTGATTTGCTGCTAGTCGTAAGAATTCGACACATCTCTCATTATCTTTACATGGGGTGCATGTGATAATGAATATTATATATAAACTATTCGCACTGTTCCCACATTAAATTAAATTAAATTGTTACATGAAATATTGAATTATTGTTATTTGTTCATTATTATTGTATCCTTGTTAATATTTCATGTAAAAGTTACATATTATATGAAAAGCAGCAAAAATATTGTCCATAATAATCTCAGTAATGATCTCGCAACGTTCATAGAAATGGAATCTACTATCAATAATTTTAATTTCTTGTCAGAGAGAATTTATTGATAATCCTTATTGAAAATCACCCTATATATAAGCCGGTATCTAAATGAGAGAGTGGCGCGTTCATCCGCATTCCAAGGTTAATTCAGTTTATGTTTCGCGCCTCAAAGTCTTTTCGAAGCTTTGCAATCTCCGGAAGTTTCGGTTGTGAAGTCGCCGGGGGTTGTCGGTTGTGATGGTGACGAAGTCGGTAGATGTTTGTTCGAAGAGGATGCAGAAGCGGAGCTGAGAAGAAACGAGGGTGGGGGAGGGGAGGGAGTGGAGTTAGGCGAGGATGCTTTTATCCTCCCCACGGGCAACTATCCTAACAACACCTGTATCTCGTCGACACCTGTAGCGCACCAACTCTCTTCCGAGGAGAACAGAGGATGGGGAATGTCGAGGGAGCGAGCGAAGTCGGAGGGATGGGCAAAGGGGAGAGAGAAATATAATAAATTGCGGCCACGAGCGCAGAAACAACGGGATAATAATGGAATCGGCGGATTATGTGATACACCGAAGGCGAAGCGAAAAGCCATTCTTATGCTTTTTTCGATATCGCGTTCTCCTTGCGGCATCATGATGATGAGGCAGCGTTCCCCCACTTCCTTCTTTCTTCCTTTTTTTCTAACTCTACTCTCGTTGCGCGTATTTTCTCAAACAATAAATGTATGGCATGATACAGCTATAACGCTTTTGTACGCTCCATTATGAAATTACATTTATAGAGAGTTCACTAGATTAAAGCATTTTATTGGGTTTCGCTAAAACGATAAACGTGAATTTGCGAATTATTTTGAGACCTTATTTATAAAAAATTCGCAATTCTTTCTGAGTCTCTACATGTGAGATCGGAGGAAATTCGATCGAATTTGTAATTAAGGAATCACTCTCATTTATTTTCATAAGTTTCTTTGAAAACAATCTCCAAACCGTTATGCCATTATGTCTATACCTTTTACTCGACACCAGTTTCTAATCTTAATCCGATTTAGCTTTTAATTCTATTCAATTTTTGAATTTATCAACATAATAATTTTTTGAAAATGTGTGTTGATCTTGATTCGAGATTTAAATATTTTTGTCCGTAGAAACCAACCGTTAAACAATATATATTCATATTAATATTTCAACACTTCTTTCAATTTTTGAGAAGTTTGTTTGAGATGTAGAAGATAAATGATCTTGAAGTATTTGATAATTTATAAATCGCTACTCTTTTTATTTAAAAATCGCAGACGAATTCCTGGGGACATCACTAGAGATAATACTCGATGGGTGCGAACGATAAAGCGTGCAAACGAAGAGAGATTGGAAGAAACCGGAGAGGGAGGAGGAGGAGGAGAGAACATCGGACGATCGCCGCAACATACGTCGAAAACAGAGTAACAAATCATAAGCGGGTATACAGTGGTGCCAGTGACCATTGGCCGCAACGAATAATAGACGGGTATGGCCGATGTATCGAGTATCGATACGTCGGACAATCGAAATGAAGGGCTGCACACGGACCGTGAAAGCGGACCTGGTGGCCATCCCTCGACAAGCGGACGAGCGGAGCGGCACGGCCGGGATTGCTATCCCCCTCGATACCAAACCCCCTGTCCTCTCTTCTCTTTACTTCTCTACCGACCCCACCATGTCCACCCGCATGGGACGCGATTCGATTGCGAAGCGCTATTCGTACTGACTGACCTTCTCTATCAGTTAGTAACCATCTTTTACCAACTCTTCCCTTCGCTCGTATTTCGTTTTTTTCTCTTCTTCCTCGCGAAGTTCTCTATAGGGTGTTCTGGACTTATCCAACCTTTACCTCAGATTGTAAGGAACTGAATAGAACGACAGTGCGCAATCAAGACGTCCATACTTTCCGTGTGGCTTTACTTTTGAGATGAAACAGTCGTGGTTTTCGATTAAATTTTAAAATCCATAATCTCTCGACTATACCTCTTCTCGACTATATTAAACTTGTATTTCATGCTCAGGTTATCGAGCTTTAATTCTCCAGGGGTTTCCTTAATCCTCATCTATGTAATAATAATACAATGTCATACTAAATATAATATTTATTAAGATAAATGATCTGCTCAACTTGAGTTGAGCGACTATGAAATGAACATCCGCAAATGTTTTACTGCAATATGAAGCACCGACGTCGTAATAAAAAAAATTTCGGGAGTAAGGAGTTAATATCGCATCACGCTCATGTGCACCGGAATATGCAGACGCTGCACATCGGGTGGGAATAGCGGGCATAACCTTGGTTGGTTACGTCGACGGTGGAGAGTCTAGCGGGAGCGATTTCCTGCGGAACCGGTTATATACGTGTCATTCGTTGCATGATTAATCGTTTAATTAGCGGCAGTGTTATGGCAGCACGGTTCCAGTCAGCCCCCAATCCCCTCTCCGGGTTGCAGGACGCAGCCACCGTGTCACCGACGTAGCGTCCCCCTTTACCGCCACTACCGCCGGTTCCGGAGCCGGCTGGTTGGCCGGGTTGGTTCGGGTTCTCGAACTGACTATTAATCGTACCGCGACGGCTATAGTCGCTTCCGGGCCGGAAGTTTCGCCAGCGTGAACGTAGGCAACGAACTTTCCAGAAAGAGGAAACGCCTCGCGCCGAGGAAGCCGATGAGCAGAGAACGGGATTTATAGTTACTCTGGAGTGTTAGGGATCTTTCCTTTTTCCGCAACAATGTGGACACCGTTATCGATAATATACTTCGCCCCGTGCATTTCTATGTCCCGGACACAGTCAACGAAAACTATAATTCCTATAATAATCCACAAACTGATTTCAATCATTTCTTTTGATCTCTCTTCAAACGTAATTGTGATATCTGTAAGCGCAATTTACAAATAAATACAATAATGATTTTGTTTCTCTCAAAAGATATTGTTATCAACAAATCGCATCTAATATTTTGAAAATTAACTTTAATTAAATTCTAATATACCATTCAGAAAGTTAAAGCCAAATGTTACATAATTTTTAATTACGTTGTCCAATATAACGTGTGTGATTTTTATTAATAATTCTTTTTATTAAAAGTTTAATTTGTATTTATTCAATACGGATTCGATACTTTGATCCTTGTGGTTTTTATATCAAGCATCTTGAATAATGTATAAAAGTTGAAAATTAACTTAAGTGTAAAATTTTCATGTCGAATAAAATTTTCTTCAATTATGCATGACGCTTGAAACGCGGATAATTCATGAGCTGCTACTAACTTTTGAGAACAATATGATTATTTACGCAAACTTTAGAATTTGTGATGCGATTGATTGCACAATGATGATGAAATAAAAATTCGATTTGCAGTGATCGCAGTTAAGAATGGGACGTGAAAAAATGCGAGAGAAGCGGGAGAGAGAGAACCAGGATATTTAGCGGCTGTAAAAATGCGTAGAAACGTTCGTGCTGCCGCATAAAAGTTTAATCTACTTAACGTTTTACCTTAACTGTTGAATCACGTGAGCGTCGGACGGCGTAATTTTTGCGCGAGTTCGTGATAATAACCGCGGGCGCGATTACGCTCCCGGCTATGGCACACAACGACCGCGCAAAAATGCCGGAACGCAGCCACTTGCCATTTAGGCAATTCATCGAAAACGATTAATAAAAATGGAACGCTTTTGTACGCTTTCCGACCAATGATTTTTTGCTCCATAACAAGTTTATGCGTTTAATTTTTTTTTTTTTCGCTATTACACGTGACAGCGGAAGCGATTGTCGATTCTTCTCATTGTAAATCCTTAGACAATCTCAGGACGATTTTTCTTTAAATAAATATCATTTGAGAATTTTATCTATTGAAAAAATGTTCAGAATTTCAATGCAATTGTAATCGTAATCGAAAATTATCACGATTCCGCTATATAACTTCAAATTTCGCAATGTCATGCAAATTGATGTACGAGAGAACAGCGTAACTCATGCATGCATCCCCTACCGCATGGCCAAATCGTCATTTTTGTTCCCATCCTCCATCGACTAATCGCCGACGTTTTAATTAATATGCTACAAATGTGCCTCGCACGCGAACATTTCTATTTGACATATTGATTTTTGATTGGCAAAGGGTGGTACGAATCAACCCTTGCAGGGGATGAGATCGGCCGAATTTTTGTTGCGAATTACGATCGTGTTCAAAGGCTCGCGTCCCGCAGCTACCGCGGAATTTTGTAATTAATATCGTTTTTCTATGATGTAATAACGCATAGGAAACGACGTGGAAACGAGTAACAGCATGTCGTTTTTCATTCATTTTAATGTGAAACGTCCGAATTCTATTACGTCGATTGCCAATACTATATTCTTTGATTTTGAAATTTTATATATATATATATATATATATATATATATATATATGTGTGTGTGTGTGTATATATATATAGATATATTTTTTTAAACTCATTTTGAAAATCTATAAATAATTCAAGATAAAAAATTCTATTTATTATTAATGCTATGTATTGTGGAAATATATCAAGATTCTTAAGAAAAGAAAAATATTTAAAAAAAATAACATTTATTTTGTTCATATAATTATATATAAAAGAAGGTTAAAAAGCTTATATCAACATTAATAGAAAAATTTCTAAATAAATTATTATTCAAAAATTATTACATAAAATTAAAATAATGTCAAAATATTTTTATTGCTAATCTACAAATTAAAAAATATTTTTGCAATAAAAGAATAATGTTTTTATAGAAAATTATCTAATAAATAAATTAAAATAAACGAAGACATTTTCGTAGCTTGTAAATATAACGACAAATTAGAATAAGATTATCTTCGTTAATAATTGAGTAACAGTAAACATCTTCGTCTTTGAAAAGATTTTTAATAATTAATAGCGAATTAAATATTAAATGTATTAAAAGGCTTGGTAGATGGCGTGTACATGTGCTTAGAGAGAACTGTGTGTGTTTATAGTGATTACAGAGAAATAATTTAAGTATATAGAGTAGTTAGTATTAAGAGTAAATTAGACATGTAGGAGATAGCAGTAGGGAAAATGTGAGAGAAGAAAGGCGTTAAGTAGAAAGATAAGATTTTGATGCGTCAAAGGAGCAATAGAAGTTATGACGACGAGGCGGGAAGCATAAGTAGTATGGATAAAGTATGTAGTTAAGATAAGATAATAAACAGAGGAAATTAATTGCAAAGAAAAGGAACAGAGGTGAATAAATTACAATTAAGATGGAGGAAAACAATAAGAGAGTAATAGAGAGTATAGAGAGTATATAGAGAAGTAAAGACAGGGTTATAAGTCATGGAGAAAAGAATTTTAGAATGGGTGTAAGAAAAAGAATAATATATTTTAAAGAATAATATATTTTATGGTGTGACAGAAAGAGAGGGAAGAATTTACATATATAGAAGCTAGGACCATCGTTAGATGATGTAGTTGTAAATGAAATAGTCCACGATAGAGTAGAAGAATATAGGTAACAGAATAAACTCAGATCATTTGATTAATTAAGGAAATGGAAGAAAAAAAGAACAAAAAGTGAAAAAAAAGAGAAAACGAGGAAGAGGAGACAGGTTATCATGTGAAATAAAGATGCAATACAAAAGTATAAATAAATAACGAAAGACTTAAGTCAGCCGAAAAGACAGAGAAAAGGAACAGTGGAAGAGAAATGGTAAAAGATTAAATAAATTGTGTATGCAGTAATGGTTAAAAAGAAAAGAAAAATAAAGAAAAAGGAGCTAAAACACAAAGAAGTGAAATAGAAACTGTTCTAGAAAGAACAAGGGAGGAGCAAAGAATTTACAGAGAATGGAAAATAAGAAATGTGAGTAGGAAAAAGTATACGGAGGAGAAGAGAAAGATGAGAGAGAAAAAGGCTTCTCCTTTTGTCTAAAAAAAGAACAAAAGGAGAAGCGAGAAGAAAAGAAAAGAAACTAAGAAAATGAAGAGGAAAGCAGAAATTTCGGAAGAAGAAGAAGGAACGAAGACGTATTTGATGGTAATAGGGAGAAACTTGAAGAACAAGAAAGAAGGAGCGGAGATTAGAAATAAAGAAAAAAATTGAAGATTATACAGAGAATTAAAGGAAAGTCAGTAGAAGTTTAGAGAGAGGTAATAAAGATTATAAGATGTAAGAAAAATGGAAGAAAGAGGGCCGAGACATCTAAGGAAAGAAAATCTAGAACATTAAGAATGAAAATATGGATTTAAGGCTTTTTAATTAAATTAAAGTAAAATGAATAAGAAGCTAATAAATAATGTAGAATAAGAATGAAAAATCAGATTAAAAATAAAAGATATGGAAAGTATAAAATATTTTGGTTGAGTGCAAGAATTAGGCAATGATGCAACAATGTAATAAGAAAGGATATGTTTTTAGACGTAGGCTGTGTTAAATAAAGCATAGTGCAAAAATATCGATAAAGCACAATGATATTGGTAGGTTAGTTGTTAAATTTTAATTAGTCAATAATTATAAAGGATACATGTGGATAGAGCAAAAAAGTGTAAACCAAGTCCTTTTTTGGCTTTTAAGCTGAATAAATTTATTTTATTCTATTAAATTAATTGCATGCTTGCATTAATTAGTGCTCTTATTCTATTTGCATTAATTGCATTTATTAATGCTCTTATTCTATTCTATTAAACATATTATTATTTATAAAACTGGCACAAAGTTTTTAAATTTCCTTAATCGGATTCATTAAGGTCTCAAAGATTAAGAATATCCCTTTTAATAATATGTTGTATATATACACACACACACACACACACACACACACACACACACACACACACAATACAGAAATCTTAAATACCAAAAAGCATTTATTATAACCATATATTTGATCTTTTTGTGGATAAAACATGCAACATACGAGACTATTTCATGTCGACGCTGCAAAATGTTGAAAAACCAACCCCATGGGGTTGTTTGGTGGTAGCTTCGCGGTTTGGCCAACCGGAAATTCAATCGACTTTAAAATTTGTCTACGAGAGAAAGCGAGCGGGCAAAAAGGAGGAGAGTTGGAGGGGGAGATATGGATGGCGGGAAAAGAGCGGAAACTTTTCCGAGGGCGACGATCGATGCACCTCGTAGAGAGGGGTGGGAGATGGCGGGCGAGAGTGCGGCTTCGAAAATGTGCGGACCATTTCTCCGGCACAAGCCTGTCGTGTCCGACGACAATAATGAGAATGCGGCACAATGGCGATCGCGATCGTCGTGGCTATTGTGCGCGCCGTTCCACGTCCACGAAATCGTCCCATTTTTGTACTTCGCTCAATTTCCTAGTATTCTCCGTATTTAGGGAAAGTAAATTCATCGACGCTTTAGTTAACGCTAATATCAAGATCTCATCAATAAAATGTCGGCTTGAGATAGATAAAAAAAGTGATGTAAATATAATGATCATTGCAAGAAAAATGAAAATAGAATGAGTAGTTTTAAAAGCTCATTCAATATCTTAAAATAGTGATGTTCAATCTGCAGCTAACCTGTGAATTTTTTACGGCCACCGACTCCCAATCGAAAATGTAAAGTCAAAAAGTATTTTTTATTTTATGCGAACGAAATAAATATTATGCGTAAGATTTTGTCTATTTCTGAAAACGGTTTCTCAACTTAAAACAAATTAAACATTACTTCCTTAAAACATCATGTCATTGAAATAAATATAATTTATAATATGCGTATGTCTTCTAAAATCTTTCTCTCTCTGTTCAGATTTTTTCGTTATATTTCTTCCATTTTTAGTCTTTCAAAAATTCGATTTTGCTTTACTCGAGATTTATAAGCGGGATTAAAATAGTTTTAAATTGTCTTTGAGTGTCACTCGGATTATCTGTTATTATTTGAATTAATCGGTTATTCGTTTCGTGCGAAAGTGTCATTGTGCATCGCGTTATCAACCGCGATCTAATCTCGCAGGCGCGTTTCGATATTGTCACGAAATTCCCGGGAGTGAGATGTATGCACGAGGTGAACTTTTATCGCTCAACCGGCAGGATTCCCCCGGAGAAAGCAAAGGCCACGACAAAAACAGAACGTGGATCCTGAAGGAAAATGGCTGTGGTCGGTTGATAGTAAATAAAAAAAGAGAAGATGCGAAAGCGAATAGAATGGAGTGGAATTTATTCCATTATTTTTACCACTATTTATCTTTCTTCGAACATGGATGCATTATTATATACATATAGTGAATAATCGATATAAAAATAGAGCATTTAAAGGAAATGGATAATAAAAAAAATTTTAATTATGAAAAAAGGAGGAAAATAAGAGAAGAAAATTATTATAATATATATTGATAGTATAAAAATAAATTATTGAAAGAATCTTATCTAATAATATCAGCAAATTGTAACAATTATGTTGATGATTCACTAATTGTATACTATTTTATTAATGTATAGAATATTTAATTTAAAAAATATTGATATCAATAAATGAATTATCAATCACACAAAAAATATTATATAAAAAGTATTATATAAATATTATATAAAAATATTATATATTATACAAAAAAATTATATAAAATATATTATATAAAAAGTTATTCTTCAGCAATTTTTTTCAAATACGTTTTAAAAATTTTCAAAATATCCAAAAAATATACAATCATATTTTTAGAAATATCAGCTTTATATATTTTTTAAGAAATTTGTAATCGGAAATATATGGGACACCATATATTCAAGTGGTCTTCGGGCGATCGCGTCCGATTAAACCCTTCGAATCCAAAACAAAAAAGAAATAGACGAAAGTTATATTTACTGGCGATATAAAAAAACGGTGTATCCTGTACGTATCGCTTTGCGCTTCTCTCGTGAACCAATAAGCGCATCCATGCGAGTTACCTGCAATTTATGTCGAGCCGTACGAGCCGAACTAATTTCAGTAACAACCGCGGCGAGTCAGATCGGATGTAACGCCGGTCTCCCGCGGGAGTCCCCGTCCTGGCGCGCATAACCGGAAGCGGTACGTTTCCAATAGGCTACGGTCATCCTCCTCTTTCCCACTCCCGTTCTCCCTTGACGTCCATCGCTTTTTTAAACTCTCGCGCCCGCAGTCAGTCGAACATGGACACAGCGGCGGACATCGTCCAATTTTCCGCGTTTTATTGTATTTTATCGGCAGCAACGGATATCTTTAATCCGGTTGCTGTGCGAATTTTTATCGTTTCGCAAAAAAATATTTGGCTTTAGAAGAATGAAACCAGGAGGATTATCAATATAATCGATGTCATTTTGTGTCACACAGTCAGATCAGTAAAGATTATTCGACATTACATTTACATTAATTCGATTGTTTGTAACAGAATTGAAGAAATCAAGTTTTTTAAAGTTTAATGTCAAAAGTCGAAAAATTTTAATAGATGACGCTTCTTTAAACAGAAATATATTTTAAATTAATTAGCGTTAAATAAAGCGTTTCCAAATCGTCTCCAAAAGAATATGTGGTAAGATATAAAATACTCTGCATGTAATCTATACGATACATCAATCCACCCACTTTCGTCTGAAATCGACCGGATCGAACGAGAAATATTTTCGGGAATGAAACGATGTCAAAGCGACGATATTGAAGCTCTGTTTTTCGATAGAGCCAACTGCTGGTGGATCCGTCCAGGGATTTTTCCATTCGAGTAAAAAATACTTTTTATTACCATGACGCAGCCGCGATGAACTTTCAGCGTTTAATCTCGAAGAGTTGGGACGCGTTTCAAGCGAGTCCGCTTTTATTACGAGTGTGCCAATCGCGCGTAATCGCGCTCGCACAATCGTCGTCCGATTGGTTCGTTAGGTGTATTTATGTAAAATCGCTTATCATAATTTACACTATAGCGCGTTAATATTCAGCTGGCGCTATCCGTAATTCGCAGTTTTCAACCGGGATTTATATTCAATTATATCGCGCGGCTCTTCCCTAAAACCGCTCGATCGGAATATGATCATGGATTGAATGACGAACTATTACAGATATAATTCGCGAAAAAAATGATATACGTTAAACAAATTTCTCTGTTTAATACTGAAAGTCTTCTATAATCTTCTATAATAAAATCTTCTATAATAAAAGGATAATTAAATTCTGATTAATTAATAGTAAAATAAATGTTGTATGTAATGTGTCGGTTTATTAATATTTAAAATCGCAATACTAATTATATAAATTAGCAATATTTATTAATATTAAAAATGCAATATATAAATGACAATTAAAACGATTTTGAAACATTTTTTAATATTTTTTTTCGTGATTAACTGATCATAATCAATTTGTATTACATAATAAATATTCTCTTCATAAAAAGCACGTTCCAAAAAAGATGATTTGACGTCACAGATTTTGAATACATTCCACGATGAATACAGACTACAATTTCTTAGAAATCAGAACACATAAATTATTCTTTTCGAGCGTGCCTCACAAAACGAAACTACCACGTACAGCTAAGCAGCATTATCTTCAGCCGCGCATGCATTTATAAGAGAATAAATAAAGAGCAATGGTATCGGTGTGCCCCTCGGAAAGTGCATACTGCTTGAGATTTAATTACAACGCTCCGGAGGCTGCGCCGAGCAAAAAGAGTTTGTAAGAACTCATGAATATACGAGGGCTTTTACGATGATGTTAATAGAAAGGTTCCTGCCGGCCCGCAAAAACGCAGCTAAGCTGCGCCCTACTCGCTCGCAGTTTACCAACCCCCGGGCCTTTCGAAGTATCGAACGGCCAAGTTCAATCGGGAGCGCGATATTAATATGCGCAAAGCGCCCTTTGGCAAGCCCTTCTCATACTTGACCTCGAAACGAATAATTCCATTCGCCAAGCACGGGAACCATCGTAGGGGCAGTTAGACTTCGCTAGAATAATACCGCAATCCACGTGCGTGCATGTGTGCGTACATGTATGTGTGTGCATGTGTGCATGATAATACAGTGAACTAATTCTATTAATTAATTAGTGTGCATAGAGCGTCACTAAATTTGCCTCACATAATTTTATCTCTAATATTTATAAAGCTCAGATATCGATATCGAGATCAGAGTTATATTCGATAAAGCATACAATTTTTTATATTATGTGGATTAATAATATTAAAATTTTTACGTGATTAAATACGTAGAGAATAGTTACCTAAACTAAATTTTTTTTGTTAATTCCCCCGATGAAAACTGTCGAAATTCTTATTCCTCGCGACACCTTGTGAAAATTCAAAGATTCTTTATTATAAATTTTTACATTTGTTTTAATTGTTATAGAACACACATTCGGTATTCGTAACGAAATTGTGCTATAAAATTTTAATCGATCAAACGATTCTATTTAATTGGACATTTTTTCCCTACTCTTGAAAATCCATCGCACTCCTCACGGTTGACACTCGAAATATCGCGGACGGGACACTCGTGGAGAGAGGGGTAGAGGCCGAGAATTAATAGCCGGTGGCACAAATTGAACGAGGGAGAAGGGGGGGAGGGCTTCCAACGCCGCGGAACGACTACGTGATTACGGGTTAATCAGAATTAATTAAGTACCGTGGCATGCGCGTCACTACTTCGTTACTGTGACGTGTCAAGTGCCATCCCCCCCTCGCCACACCCCGTTGTACACGGGTTCGGTCCCCACCGGCGTTGCCGACGGACCAAGTACACAGGTGTATACGTGTGCGTTTGTGTGATCCTAATGAATGATATGCGCTCGCATACGCCCGCATATTGTAAGCCCTCCGGGATTTAAGCGCGGTGAATCCCCAACAGAACAAGGGGTTAAATCAGACGCGAGATGCAACCGAGAATGTTAAGCGAATGATACCCCCGTCTCGTCTTAATTCTCTGAAACCTGCACCTATGTATAATGAGACGTGAGACTTGGTTTATCCATAGCAGTCAATTTCTCAATAAGAAACAAAGAAAGATCATGGAGAATCTTTTTATATCGTTAATAGGATTTGAAATTAAATTCTTTTTAACCTTTACTGAGCACAAGGGGAGTCTCAGAGGCCCAAAGAGCATCATTTTTGCAACAATCTTCTTTTTTTACAATTGTTTTGTGTATATGGCGTTAAGTACTTTAATCGATTCAAAGAAGTTTGTCAAGCATAAATTTTATTATATTTTTGTTATACGATATGTTTTGCTTTCCGATATTGAAACTTGCATTTTATTTTAAAATTTGTTTAAAAAGTAATAGAGGCCTCTGAGATTCCAAATTACATAGTCTAATTATATAGTCAATGCTTTCTGCCCGGTTAAAGGATAATTACGAAATATAACATGAATCGAATTTAATATTTCGCTAAATGTTTGTAAGTCAGTTTAGAACCAACGTCTAAATGCAAAAAATTCAGTTGCAGTAAGAAAGAAAGAAAGAGAAAAGCTTATTGTTAAATATAATAAATTTAATATAATAATCACTTCAAAGCAGAATTTATAAAAAAAAATTTAGGAAAAGTTATTATCAATTAATAATGCTCGTATTTCATATAAAGATGCTCGTGCTTTGTTCAATTATCCGCAGTGTGATGTTTACCGTGAGAAGGGTTGTTCCAAGTATTGCATTAAGAAGCCACGAATTTGCGGCGGTAAACTTTCTTGCGTGTATCGGCGCGAATAAATGTTACCGCAATGAGATAAACTCGGGGGTTTACGCGAGCATTCTCTCTCTCTCATTTTCTCTCTTGCCTTCTCAGATTTTCCTCCACGAGATGCGGCTGCCGTCGCCGCAAAAGTTCACTTGATATTCACCAACTCGAAAGTATGCCGGGACGAGTGCGCGGAAACGCAGCGAACGGAAGAATATCCTCGCGAAACGGAGAAATTCCTGGAGTGACGAAGTTGCACAAGAAGGATGGCGGCGCTAAATGCATCGCGGTGCATTCTCGCAAGATGATCGGCCGTAGCGCTACGGGGCAAACTTTTGAAACAAGCTTCTTACATCTGTACCGCCTGTTATTAGTATGTAGGCTAATAATACGTAGTAGAGGTATCTAATCCTGAACAAAGTTTTCACATTTAGCCGATTCGCTTCGAAATTGGCGCGCAAGCACTGTTAATCGCTGCCAGTGCTGCAATTGTAAGCGTCGATGTAAAAGCATGTGCAAGTGAAAAGAGAAAATAGAAAAAAATCTTATTTTAGGTAGATTCAAATACACACAGGATTGAGAAAGTTACTTTTTAAAAGTAACTCGTTATCGTTACCGAGTCGAAAAAGTAACTCGTTACCGCTACTAGTTACTGATTCTAAAAAGTAACTCGTTATTACTTATTTTTTAAGTAAGATTCGTTACTTTTTTAATATATGCTAAAAGAAAATCAAATTCAAACAAAAAAATTAGATATTTTTAATGTTTTTTGTTAATATTAATAAAAACAATACAATTCTATTTTAAATTTGCAGGATTACAATAATTTAAAGAGAAAGATTTTAAAATACAAATAATAAATTTTGGTTTTCATTAAATTTAGCAAAATACGAAATTTATATTAAGACATTTTCGATCTCATGTTTAAAAACATAATAATTTTAAACTCAAAGTTATTTTTAAAGTATATGCAGCAATAATATGGCTCTATGATTGGTTTGATGATATAATGTTTGATGGTTTATAATGTGTGTGGTGTGTATGTGTGTGTGTGTGTGTGTGTGTGTGTGTGTGTGTGTGTGTGTGTGTGTGTGTGT
>JANQDE010000031.1:1305327-1326248 GCA_037157785.1 Cephalotes varians
ATTAAGTCACAGGAAACCTTTATACGTTTTTCTATTTTAAATCCTTGTAACTCGGATCTTAATTTTAATTAAAATTTTTAGGTCATGGTATTTAGGAGTAAAGAGAGTTGCTCTTTCCGAAAATCTAATCGGCGACGTGATGGGATATCTGGAAAGAAATATATAAAAGTTAAAAATCGAGATAAAAAAAAGTAAGTAACTCTTGCCTTTTTTCTGACAAATATTCAACTAATAAATGATTTCGTTTATCTTTTTGAGTAGAATAAATCGATATATAATTATTATTTGAGTAAGCTATATTAAAAATTATGGATTCACAAGAGAGTGGAAGGATGAAAGAAGGTGAAAGAAAAATTGTAAAAAGTTTTTTTACTTTTTTATGCATTTTATAATAATTTAAATAACTTTTTTTTAGTTTTTATTTATTAAGATATCTTGAAAACTTCAAAACTAATTTATATGACTACAATTCTCTTCAACTTTCTGTATTAGTAAGAAATAATAAAATATGATGTTGTATTTTTCTTTTGTTGTTAAAATTTCAATTTTGTTCAACTTTCATCATTTGGAAGTAGAATAAAAAGATAAAAATTCTTCATGTCTCTTCGAATTAGCTTTGATCGTCATGATTTTGATTCGACTTTTTCTGTCTATTCTCTACAACAGAGGAAACAAATTATAGTCTTGAAATTCAAGATATCAAAATAAATGAAAAATTGAAAATATTCTTTTTTTATTTATTTTTTTATTTATTTTTATCTCTTTTAACCTCTGTGAAAGTAGATAACAAAAAAAAACTTTTTATAATTAAACCTCCTTTTACACTCCCATTTCCTTGAATCTATAATTTTGTTTATACTTGTAGATCTCACTTAAATAATAATTATATCAATTTATTCTACTCAAAATATTAAACAAAATTATTTATTTATTAAATATGTATAAAAAGATAGGAATCTTATTTTTTTTATCTCCATTTTCAATCTTTTCTTTCAGATATCCCACTCTATCACTGACAACATTTGGAAAGAGCAACTTTTTTTACCCTTAAATATCAATTGTAGTTTAAAATTTTTAATTAAGACCCGAGTCTCCTGAGATTTAATAAGTTAAGACAGTCTTAAATATAACAACGGACTATGAATACTAGTCGAAGATTGAAGATTGAATACACAGAAATAAAAAATATATTTAAAATGTAAAAAGTAATTATTAAATTCATTACCGTTATTAAAAAAATAACTACGTTACCGTTAAAGTTATGGCAGTACAAGTAACGCATTACTTCCAAACTATGATCAAATACAGCAGGGGAATTTTCAGAATAATTTACACGTTTCATGTATAGGTATAAATACAGACTTTAGTATTACGTTTTAATTCTACAATATAATTTAAAAAATTAAGCTTTCAAAAATGACCTGCACTCAATTGTTATAAATTTTGGCGGAAATACTTTATTGAAGGAAATACACAATATAAATTATGTCAAATGAAATATTTTAAATTATGTCAAATGAAATGCCCTTAAATAGATTTTTATCGATAAAAAAAGTTTAATACCAAAAATGTTAAAATAAATAGCACAAGTAAGGAGTCATGAATCAAACAAGATATTTGTGCTAATAAATTCAAAGTACATTTAACATAAAAATAAAAATTAAATATTTAACAATTTCTAATTTTTATCGATATTTCGATCTTATATTAGATCAATATGTAACGCAAATTGAAAAACAGTAAATGATAGAATGGGTGTAATGAACTAAATATCTAATTCACGCTTTCATTTCAAGATTCTGTAATATACGAAGTCAGCTGTTTGTTGAATAAATTTATTTAGTAAATTTAAATTTATTTGAGAGAAAGAAAATATACTTTTTAAACATTTATTTATGAATATTCCAACATTCATGTTTTTGGTATTTGCTGTTTACCGGCAGCAACACATGCGATGATACTTTTTGTTTGTAATTTATGACTTTTATTACGTCCTACCTTGCGTAGGAGTCTTGTTAATCTTGTTCATTACTTTTAGTATATTGTAGACGCATTCTATTTAATATTCCATTTAATAAGACAAAGATTTAAGAGATATATTTAGTTGTTATGTCTGTGAAGAGAACTAGCATGAACTAGTTTCTTATTTAATTTCATTTTATTAAGCTTATTTGTGTATTATATTTACATTTATTTACATGAAAGTTATACTTAACTACTGATTATATACGTCAAAGTTAGTGATATGGATTAAATTCATATGTAACTTTATTTATACACTTATGACATTAAATGTTTTTGATGAAAATCCATTTAAAGATATTTATTTGATACTATTTAGAGCATTTCTGCCAAAATTTATAACATTCGGACGTGGATCGGTTTCGGAAGTTTATCTCCGAAAACATCACGTATTGCTTGATTTTCGTAATATCCCTTTGTTTTCCGTGTGAGTGTGATGCGGCGTCAGAGTTTTGCAAAAGCACTAAACTGTCGTTGACATTCAACGCATTAATCCTTTATGACCTAAACTTCTTTAAGTACGAGCACAGCTGTACGGATGCACAAGGTGCAAGTTGCTCGTGTGATTCCCTCGTTTGTATACAAACAGGAAATCCTACTTAATAAGTCTATGAGAAGCTATGATAAAGGACAAAGCGGTTTCTTGCTAAAGCAATGTTAAACCATATGTTTAATAATTAAAATAATTAAAACATATTTCCACTAATAAGTCCCGTTAGTAAAGAATTAAAAAATTTCCGTGCATTGCTCCGCATTATTTCTCCGCTGCATTCTTCATCACTTCGCCACCTATTCGTGCGCAGCTCGTTTTTCCAGTAATCCCCATGACTAAACATCCGTGCCCAGCGACTGGTAATTTGGATCGGACGCAGAAAAGAGAGACTGGGATTTGAAGTTAAAGCCCTTAGAGGCTTTGATTTCTCTAGCACTCGTAACAACGTAGCGCCGGAGTCCTTCGCCCATTTTCTCTTCCTTCAGCTCACGAGTACGAGCGCAATAAAAGCGCGAGCGAGCGGAAAGTACCTGATCGGCGTTGAATAGATGGAAGAAAAGAAGAGGCCGAGAAGCGGTGAGAGAAGCGGGAAGCGAAGGGTCTTGAAGAGAAACGTAATTCCGTGCGGCTCGCTGGCCGTAGGCCAACTTGAACACGTACAAGGAGCGACACGGTGATGCCCTACGCCTAACAATGCCGTCGAAAAGCGTCTAATTAAATAAGACGCCGCGAGACACACGCGGGGACGTCGCGACGCTAACAAGCCTCTGGAGAATACACGCCGGCGGTATCGTCATCATCGTCATTGTTGTCGTCGTAGATGTTGTTGGTGAGTCGTTAGAAGAGGAAGCTGAAGTATCATCCACAAGGAACGAAACCGGCAACCTTGTTTAATTGTAGTGCTTTCTGTACACGTCGTCTAGAATATTCCGAAAAAGGAGAAGAAATCCGATAAATCGTGCAGTAAAAAATCCTATATTCTAAAATTCTGGATTTCTCAGTTTTACTATTAATTTTTTCTTCTACTTCTAAAATCAAGAAAAATTTTTGTCACTAATTTGTAAAGATTAAGGGCGATTCTGGAGTACTTTTTATAGATATGAAAGCGAAATTATACTGCTTGTTAATAAAAGTCAAATTATCGCATAATGCGACAGCGTGGCATTTACGTTGAGATACGCTCGTGTACTTCGCCTTTAATAACACCATCAGTCGAGGGACGACGTTGACGACGGGTGCGTCGAGGGGGCAGTGCAATCCTCCAAGGGGTGGTTCGCCGTGCACGACGCGATATTCTTACCCGCTCGCGTCCGTAAGTATCGCACCATTTACTTCATCATCACGTGCCGCGACACCAGCCATACACGCGATCACGCGATTGGCGTGTTCGCCGGAAGTAAAATCACGGCCATGTGGAAAATTTACTAACGCGCAAATACAATATTTTCCATTGTTCCGCCGTAACACCTCTCATTTTCCGCGATATTATCCAGTATAATTATATTATTCGAAATAAATTGAGAATAATTGTTGATACTTTGTGGAAGAATGCAGTTGGCGTATGATTTATATAAAAATTTATCTGTCAAATATAGATGTAGACATTTTTGCTTCTTCAAGATGGTTACTTGTAATTCTTTATCTTCGAAGCTTATATCTCGAAATAAAATTGCTACAGTCGTATTGAATTAAATGAAAATTGTTGCTATTAGCAGTACACTTAGTGTAATTAACGAGTCAAGATATCTCTTTCTCTCTCTCTCTCTCTCTCTCTCTCTCTCTCTCTCTCTCTCTCTCTCTCTCTCTCTTCTTTTAGAAAGAAATTCTTAAAACTTACAGTGCCTAAGATATGGAAAACTTCTATCCAATCTCCTAACGGATATGTTGGATTTTTCAGAGAGAGTTAAATGAAGATCCTAAAGAGACGCTCGCTACTTTTGAATGACAGTGGCTGCGAAGCTCGTTTCGACTGCTGAAGGAACGAGACTATTACAGGCATTTCGCGGCATCTAATTCCGCAGAGTGACGACTAAGCCTGCTATATGCAACGGCAAAGCCGAAACTCGATACCATCCAAGCGACGTTGTTGGAAGAAAATCGTCACAGAGAAACGCTTTGTCTCTTAGATTATTTAAAAGATGGTACGTTAAGATCGACACTATCTTGCACGGAAAACTCCTCACGATAAAAATTTAAACAAACTTCAGTCGTAATACCAATTTATTTCTCCACTTTGTATAAATATTCCATACTATGTACTGCAAGAATCAGTAGTCACAGACTGATATCTATTTTTACTTTACGAGTTTGCGGAAATTGCCACCGTATTGTATTGTGTAATTTAATGCCAAATTAAATAATTTTCTGCTCCTGCAAATTTTCAATTAAAACCGTAAATAAAACATGTGAAATAAAAATTAGCAACGTTTAACGCTAAAGATATATAATAATGCAATTTAAATTAAATAAAAAGAAATTAAAAGTAACTAGGAAAAACACATTAATATGTAATTACGTTTTAAAAAATAACAGCATGGTAGACAAATAGCAATAATTAAAAACAAACGGTAACAATATTACTATAGTTTTCCTCTTTTTTTTGTGCTATTGTCTTTTAACGTCAAATAAAATATTCATCAGCTACCGCGAGCGACATCGATTCGCTGTCTGTATTAACATCGCTTCCTTTGAACGTCGACGATAATAAAGCGGTGATAAAGTAATCCGAATAAATTCCTCGCGGCGCGCCGGGGATGAAAGACGGCGTCGGTAACGGAGGGAATCAAAGCTCCCCAAGGGGCTGTGAAACGAAACTGTCCCTCGCGGCGAGGAATTCCTTCGCGCCCCGTCGAAATTCCGTGCATCCGGTAAATACGCGGAAGGCGCCACGTTGGAATTCAATCATTATGCGGGCTAGCCCGTCGCCCGACAGTCCGCGCACGCCGCTTTACTTCCCACCCTCGTCCACCGCATTGTTGGTCAGCTTGTGACACACAAGTTCCGAACTAGTAGAATATTCCTACAAGCCTTCCGCGAGCCGGTGACAACTGTCTTGAGGCTTCCCACAGTTCCCGCGACATTCGGGATGCCTTACACTGGCGGACAAAATGTGTTTGATAGAGGTGAAACGTCTTGTTGTGTTGATAACGAAAGCACCAACACATTGAAAGTCATCGCAAAATTAAATTATAGAGCGCTTTAGAAAGAATTACACAAGAAATTATACGAGAATCATACAAGAAATCATAAGATATTAGAGCATAGTAGAAAAACATTGTTGAAAACAAGAAACACGTAGGAGAAGTATGCCCTTCTTAAAAGTACTCAAGGTACCCTGATGCACTTCTCGAACATTTCGACGTATGCCACGCGATGCATCATTCATGGTAGGAACGCCAAGATTATAGATTGGTCTATAAATCAAGCGGAAAGAAGGCGCGTGATTCTACTTCATGTTTGAAATGAAATTTCCGCAAGATGGCCACGTGTACCACATAAAAACTTTACAAACAAATTGCGATCAAATTTTAAATACATGGCTATCACGATTTCTGAGGATAATGATGTTATGTTAATGAATATTAACGCGACTTCAATCTGATTTTCATTTTCTACTCTCAAAATACATATGTGTAAAGAGTGATGTGATTTATGGCTTTAGATTACAAATGAATTGTAATAACTATGAATCTCTGATACATATCTTAGAATACCTACGTTGCGATTATATTTTTATTCCGTCATAATAATAGCATCAGCTGCATTATATATTGACCTTTTGTAAATTCCCTCAAAATGTTAATGAGAGAGGAGGACAATGATTGCGTTTATACAAAAGCTTTTTTTAAACCGACGATCGGAGTTCTGCCAGACATCTCGTTTCCAATCTTTCCAATCTCGGTCAATTTTTTTCTTTTTTGACCTGCCAGATGAGATATTTTCAAACATCGACGAAACTCAATGAAAAGCATCGCGAAAATTGTAGCGATCTATTATTGTAGATCGCTTTACAGCGATGTGGTAGTATGGAAAATTTACTTTTACGAGGCGATAAATAAACCGTCAACTTTGTTTGCGAACTTCGAAGTGCCATCGAGAAAGAACGTTTTTGGCGTTTGGTGATGTAGATCACACATTATCCGCGAAGCATGACATTTATGTTCTTGAAAAATGGTGAACGGTCGAAACTTGGATCTCTGACTACGTTAAACTTCGTTAATTTTGATTCGCATGATTTTACGATCATACGCAGAGAAAACGATAATTTTATTTTGTCAAAAAGTAAATTATTCTCGAGTCATTGGAAAATCAGAGTATACAAGTTAGTGTGTTTTAAAGTTCCTTTCTTTAATATTATTTTTACTATTATTTTTCATGTCTTTTAAGTATAATAACGATTTTCTTGGATATATATTGACTTCTTAGCTATATTGTGGATATTTGAATTGATTAACGTGATACTATGTAATTAGTATGAAAAAGCACATCTGCTTGAATGCGCATATTTGAATAGATTAATCGAAATGAGAACCACGCAATCAGAATACGCAAGATTGACGAGTACGCGAAACAGTAACGACGATATCGGCCCCTAGGGGTGTTAGGCCGTCCCCCTAAGAGGCAGTCGATATCGCGCTATCGAAGCTCCGACATGTACAAGGGTAAATCATGGCACCCTCTACCTCTATTGGGGCTGATGGGGTGACGAGTGAGCGTGATGGCAAGCACTAGCGAGCAGCCTGTCTCCGTCATCGTCGTCGTCGTCGTCGTCGTCGTCGTCGTCGTCGTCGTCGTCGACGACGACGTCGTTGGTAGTATTAGTAGTGGTTAACGGGGATAAGGGAGGAAATGGAGGGTGTTGCCGAGTCCCGACATGCCTCGCTTCGATTAATCAATGGGAATGGCATTTCGGAGAGGTGCTAGGCGGAGGTGACGGCGGAGGTGGCGGTCTGTGTGCCCTTCGAGGATGCCAACAGAAGTGACTACCGTCACGCGGATTGAAGGCCAGAGAGGAGGCAGGGGAGAGGAAAGAGAAGAGATGACGACAGCGTGGACACTTTTGATGAATGGTACCCACGAACGGAGCCAGTAGGCTTCCGGTTTGCTCTCGCTGTCTCTCTCTTTCTCTATCTCTCCTTTACTCTATCTCTGTCTCTTCCTTCTCGCTATTCACAGTCAAGTGGCGAAACCACCGAGACATGGAGAGGCTAAGAAGCCATGACGTGAATTATCGTCCCGTCCCTCGCGCGTCGGCAAACAGTGGGATCGGCTTGGCAAGAGGCGTCGACGGAAAATTATAATGCCGCATGAGGTATCGCTTATGTCGATATTGGCGATGTCAAATGTCGACGACGCAACCACAATTCCACTCGCGAGAATTCTCGAATGCGATCCAAAATGTAGGATTAAGAATTGAATTCCATTCATCATCTTCATTAAACTTCGTTCGTCATCTTTAATTTTCACTTGATTGACACACCTCAGATAAAAGTTCAGTATTTGAACAGGAATTTGAAGGATTGTGATTTTCAAATCTTTGTCACGACAGCTATCGTTCTTCTCTCTCTGAAATATCTAAACATTTAGCTGGATATTGATCTGAAAATAACTTTGTTAGACCGTCAAAATAATTATGTAGGAAACTCGAATGATGAGCAATGCTACAAAAAATTTTGATATTCTAGCAGCTAGCTTGTGTCCTACAGCTAGCTAAGTGTCCTACATATTTTGATGTCCGACAAAATTATTTTTAGATCTGTATCCAGCTAAATTTTTAGCATATTTCAGCAAAATCATTCTTTCCGTGTACAATTAGAAATCGACTTTGATTCCGTTTAACGAATAAAGATGCAATCATCTTTTAATCATCTATTATGATTACGCTGTATGTTATTGTTTACTTGCTGTTTACATCGATGCCTTACGTCATCGTAAAATCGCCGGTATGTCGGTTCTTTGTTCCGTCCTACTCTCTCGCGTAGCGAGAACGATTCCCCGTTAATTAATGGAACGACGTCGGACGTCGTCCAAAAGTACGTAAGAAAGGAGAAGGGTACTTCGCTATGAGAGAGAGTTCGCTGAAAGCCGGCCTCCATTCGTCACTGTCTAGGACAGAAGTAGACGGCAGGAGAATCGATCCCTCGCGTGTCATCCTTCTCTCCCTTTGTCGTTCCTGTCTTAGCGAGACCGAAGACGAGAAACTCCCACGCATCATCGACACGCATCGTGTCCCGCGACATTCCTCCTACACACATATTGTACGTGTTTTATGATAATAGTGCTCGCCTTCGTCGCCGCCGCAACCGCCGCCGCCGCCGCCGCTGCCGCCGCCACCACTGTGTTGTGATTCGATATCGATCATTTTTTCACGTCAGAAACATGTTTCTATATATCTATTTATTTTTGGTATGTTTTCCATGATTATTGAGATTATTGAGAATGTTGAATTTTTAAAATCCTAGATATAAAATTTATAATCTAATTATAAAAAAAAATACAAGTTTAATATAATTATTTTTCTTTCTTATTCAAGTTGAGGATCTAAATCAGAGGATCTAGATCAGATCATCTTTCTAAATCAGAATATTTTCTAAAATTTTATGCAGCATTTTGGTCGCTATTGTTGAGTTTCCTACATAATTACTTTAATGATCTAAAAAAAAATTATTTTCAGATTCCGAAAAATCATTCTTTCCGTTTGATAAAAGTCAGCATATCATTTAAAAAAACAATTACATTAAAATTAAAATATGAAATTTTTTAAATATGAATCTCTTTTTTATTAAGTTTTAATATTTTTAACTTTTAAACAAATGTTAAGTTAATTTATGATACACCATACTCGATGAAAATTGATGCGCGTACTAAATAGCATTGAAGAGATTTAATTGACAGTTGAAATTTAATCTTACGATTAACAATGAACTCTTTTGGCGCTTGTTTCAAAGAGAAAATCTTGCCTATCGCAAATAACTACTTATTTCACTCATTTCTTGAATTTCCTCTCTTTTCCTTCATAAACGTGCACTCGTGAGAGCAGAACGTGAGAAAGATGTGGCACAACTCTAAGTCCATTTTCTGCTGAATACAATTCGCGGTTACGAATTATGTGTCGGCTAACCGAGAGACGCGGTGGGCTGATGAAACTAGATAGAAGGAAGAAGAGATTGGAGGCGAGAAGGAGGAGATACAAAAAGAGAGAGAAAGAGAGAAAAGAGGGGGTGAGGGCGAGCGCACGTGGGAGAGCAGACGTAGAGCGCTATCGCGAGTTTTCCTACTAGTTTTCCAGGAGTTGCCCGAACGGAGGGAAGAGGTGGAGTGTTAATTACCAGCCGGTACTGGGCACAGGGATGGGTAGCACCCCGCAAGCCGCCGCTGTGCGGCGCGGCGGGGTGCACGACTGGCGGATAGGAGAGAGAACGGGGGCGGCCGGGTGCGAGATAACGTTTTCAATTACCTGCAGGATGTGACGTAGTTATGAGTTAGCTACCCCGGAGAGAGCGGAGCTTCACCTAGCTCGCCGACCTATCCAACTGCTTCCAGAAGATGATGAGCCAAAATGGCCGGGACGGCGGGGCGGCGGGTGGTCTGCGGTAGAAGCACTGGGAGGAAGGTCAGGAGGGTGGGCGCGATGGGAGCGGATGCAGGTATCTAATACTTGTACAGCGCGTGTCTCCACGAGATAAACTAAACCCGATTAGAGTCCCTCGGCAGCGTTATAGCCGTGCGCGCTCGTGTCGCGGACGATTATGGATCGCGTTTTTCATCCTTCGCTTTTGCGAAAGCGCCCCCTCTATAGGGAAACTTGTTCCGTCCCTCATCAAGCCGGGAAGAAAAGGACTGAAGGGTTCTAGAGTGGTGGGGAAGAGGGGTTTGATAGCGAGACCCGAGGAAAAGTCGGAAGAAAAATGAGAGGGAAGGAAGCGAGAACCGATCCAATTAGCGGACGACTTTAATGCACGGAGGGCAGATGAGTGGGCCAGCTTCTAATAATCCCTCGGGACTCTTATTCCTTAGTGTTCACGCTTCATTCGTTTCAAACGGGACGAATACCGTTTGAATCCCTTCGCTATGAAATTGTAAAGATATCGAGAGTCATTTTTCAAATGGTGACTTTGCTGGTTGATTAGTATTCACTTTAGATACTTTGCGGATTATTATTATGTCTATCTTGTCACGTATCACATGATAAAAGAAACAATCGCAGCAAGTGCAATCAAAATTCTAGTTACCAAACGTAATCCGACATCTCGACGACTGAATATTCTTGCAATTAATGTAACTAATGTGAGTGCATATTTAATCCTTTTAATACGCTTCCATGAATTACTTTTTACTCAGACATCCTTTTAATACATTTTCGTCTTTCTACCTTCTGCAGTTATTATTTGTACTTTCTACCACGGCTAAACTCACAGCTGCTGAGCAAACAGCGGCTTAGTGGGCGCGAAAGATATACTTTTTCCTAATGTGCGCACCACATTGCTAGCTTCTGCCACTGACGTCATATTTATCTCCTTAACTGCGTGATTATGGCGTAAAAACTGGCCGGGGGAAGAACCGCGCGGCTCCACTCTGCTCCCGCTCGCATAATATATTATAATGCATGCGATGGGAAGTTGAAGTTATTTATAAGACCGTGAGCCAAAATGATGTACAACGACAACGCCGTAAATCTTATTAATATATTCGTCCAACGAATGTATTAAAGAATCGTTTAGTATTATTTTATACGCGTAACGACCACCAAGTTAAACTTAACTTGTATACGTACTCAGATTTTATGTTGCTTTTTATGTTTTTTTCGCATAAAATGAAAAATCATTACACATACTACTGCAATGTTTCCATGTTTTTGAAAACTGTGCTGTCCTTATAACGAATCAAGGATTTAACTGCGATAATAGTTGTGACATTTAGCAACAATGTATAACTGTATTAATGTATATTGTTAAAAAAGTGATGTTCTCTAAAAGAATAGCTTTTCAAAAATTTAGTAATTGCTATCCATTCAAAAAAGTTGAGTGAATCGTATTCACAATGTAAACTAAAAACGACATTGACTATTTTGCGGAACACAGTTCGAAATACGTTACGCAAATTCAGATGCAACGGATTGTAAGCAAAACTCTGCGAAACGCTGCTACTCGCGTTTCGTGAACTCTTCGCATCACCTTAATCAGGGAAAAAGCGAGCCCTGGGCCGTAGGGGTGGCTGATGTACGAGGGTGCTCTTTTCCGTTTTCCGGCCGCGCGAGTTTCGAGTTACCAGTGAGAGCCAGCGGAAAACTTTCCTCCGCCCTCTTCTCCGACGGGACTTTGGTGCTCGCGGGCACTTGCAATTTATAACCCGCCTAACTGAATCCAACATCACGCGCTGCGTTCTCAATTTTGCCGTTCGTGTCCGACGCTTTTGACCCTCCGACACACAGTTGCGAGAAAAAGATCAAAATAACTATGCGTGCATTATATGTATATACACTGTTGTAAAATTTGTGTTAAAGTTAATACATTTCACAAATGGTCTTTTTATGTTAATTTGACAAGATGAATGTCAGAAAGTAACACAAAAATTATGTAAAAATTATTAACACAAAAAACACTTTGACACAATATAGGAAGAATTTAGTAAAAATTTCGGAATTTCTTTAGTAAAATTAACATTTATAACATGTTAAATTAACACGTACATTTATTTTTTATTTATTTAAAAAAATTTATGTTTTTAAACTACATTATTTTTATATTACTTGTTCACTTATATATATATATATATATATATATATATATATATATTTAAATTATGTTATTTTAAGAAAATTGAAACTAAGAAAATTGAATATCAATTTAACACAAAATATTCAAACATAATATAATCATATTATATTAAATTAACACTCAGATATGTAAAAAATTCAACACAAAAATTTTAACAAAGACTCTTTTTAACATAAGTACAAAATGTTTTTTACTATGTACATAAATAAATACACACACACACACACACACACACACACACACACACACACACACACACACACACATATATACTATGTTCTTATTGCATCTTTATAAATAGTCATCATTTATTCTGTTTGGAAAAGATGCCTTGATATTTATAGTTAAGAATGATCTACACAGAAAAAACAGTTTTGCTAAAATATAAATTAAAATAAAAATTTAGCTATATACAGATCTGAAAATAACTTTGTTGGACTCAAAATAATGTCAAAATAATGGTCAAAATAATTGTGTAGGACAGTCAAATATAATGAATCATCAAAATAATTATGAAGGATTCAAACTGGTTGCTAAAACGTTAAAATTTTTTAATGATACAACAAACTTTCCTTTTATATCTGTATCCAGTTAAATTTTTAGGTATTTCAACAAAATCATTCTTTCCATGTAGAAATATGTTAATGTTATCGATAAAGATATGTAGAATTGTTATTTATTTTATTTTCCGTTATATTTATAATCTTATATCGATAATTATATAAATATCTGATTTTTTAATAATCACACTTGTTTCAGTCAAAATAATTCTGCACGATTATCTAAACAACCACTCGATCACTTGGGTAACATAAATCTGAATAATATTCTGAATTTACAGTAATCACAGTTTTGTTAAACGCTACAAATTGCTTTGCCAATGTATTGTCCAAGAAAATGTCGACTTGATTTGCCTTCTGTCGCATTTCGGTCGCTGACTACATCCTGCTGACATGCGTAAATGCGCTTTCGCCGGTCTGTCAGACGTGCATTAAAATCGGGCAGACGGATTCCGCAAAGAAGTTTCGCGCACATGGATGGTATCTCGGTACGTTAAAGGGCTAGGATTTGTGGGAAGGATGAGCCGCGAGAGTCGGCGAAGGAGAACTCGCGATCTCCGCATCTGCATAGCCAAGGCAATTGGAATTGCAAAATCGCAAATTGGACTTGTCTGCGGCTAACCACCGTCACTCTTCCATGCTCTCGCGACAGCGCCGTGCCCGCATCAAACTTTTCGAATTAAGTCGCGATAGCATAATCGCCGCCGCGATCGTATATTCCCGCAAAGGTAATCGTTTCTTAATACTTTAAGTCTTTACACTGCAGGAACAATGAGTTCAACAAAGTTAAGGAAGAAGAAAACGGATTATACATATGTATTTAATTTCAATTGAAATTATTACAGTGAAGAAAGAATAAAGTACGTCTCATACGTTTCTCCCGCTAATATTCTTT
The DNA here is from genome assembly GCA_037157785.1 of Cephalotes varians. Classification (NCBI taxonomy): domain Eukaryota; kingdom Metazoa; phylum Arthropoda; class Insecta; order Hymenoptera; family Formicidae; genus Cephalotes; species Cephalotes varians. The sequence goes on from JANQDE010000031.1 coordinate 1,319,074, forward strand.
ATGAAAACTGTGTATAATCGGATGCGCCGAGGGCGTCGTCAACACTTCTGTTAGGATTTATTGGAACTTTCTAACGGAAGATAGGCTCAGCCCACGGAGAAACGGAAGTGCGCGCTCCGCAAGGCAAACGAAGTTATGTATCGACTCTGAACAAAAACTCGTTTGATATACAAATAGCATCAGCTTTCTTTCGTCGACTCGTCTTCGTTCAAAGAGATTGCGCTGATTTTGCATCGCGTGGATTGTTTCAAAGAGACGAGAATCTATAAACGAATCGAGCCGCACTATCGTGGGAAACAAATGTACGTAATACGGTTCTATATTGTAGATATAAACGATTAATTATACAAATCTTTTCAATTATTTTTATAAATTCTCTTTTAGTAATTTAAATTCTCTAAATTTAATAAAAAATTAGAACATTGTTAAAAAAAATTCTTTAATAGAAATAATATTTGAAATTTAATATTTTTAACTGTTAACTGTTTAAAAAAAATTGCTAATATTTCATAATATGAAAATAAATACGTCAAGTAGAAATTAAAAATGCAAGATTATGCAAAATTTATCAATTATTAAAATATAAGTAAAGGTATAAAAAATTTTGATAAATCAGTCATTTTTGCATTAAAAATATTTTAGAATTTGAATAAAGTTAAAAAAAACTAGATATTAAATTATTATTAAATTAGATTTAATTGTTGAACTAAATTTATTTTTATACAATAATTATCTGCAATTTCAAATAATTTTTTTGCATTTAAAATATCAAAAATTCATCAGGTAAAATAAAATCTTCGTATCTTTCCATTTCGAACGCGGTAACTGGATAATGATAAAATAAATTAATAAATGTATAACAGAATGAGCGAGGAAAAATTTCTCATCAAATACGTTGATATATTTCTATTCCATTTTATAACGTGTCGACTATAGGAATTAAATAATGTTGCATATCTAATCGATCGTATCTGAAGCTACGCTCGGTATCGAGCGCGAACATCGTTCGCGCAACCTGGGCACGCCATTCATCTTTATTTTCGCACAAAAATCGAATCCAATTCCCGATGAAGGCGAACGGTGATCGAGTGAGCGCGCACACGCGAACGAGCCGAGTGCGGAAAGTCTCTCGCTTTTCCTCTTTGAAATCTAGCGAGCCAAGGGGTTTAGCGCGGGCTCTCGACGGAGCTCTCGATTTAATATACCACAATATCGCCGGGACCCAAGTCGACAGCGCGGAGTATCAAAATATCTCGATATTATGCAACACATGTCGACATTTACCGGCTCGCGGCCTGGACGCGTATAGGTAGGATAGGATAGCTCACTCGTTGAAAAGGCGGTTACAGGCAAAAAGACGGAGGAGGGGTGAGAGGTAAGGTGATTGCGAAAAGCGCGGAGGGCTGGCTAGGAGTTGGGGCAAGACGCATGCAAATGGAAAGTTATGCTGCACAGAAACGAATATTGAATCAGCAGCTGGCCCGATAGAGACCGAAGTCGATGCGCGGCGCTCGCTTTTCATCCTCTGTCGCCGCGCAGGAGTGACTCCTGCACGTCGAGATACGCTTGGCGACTCCACCTTAGCGCTACGAACATTTTCCCCCGAGGGAGAGAGAGTGAGTGAGTGAGCAACCCTACCTACGAAGTTGGCGACGTTCCCTCGGACGAGCGACGACGGCCGGCCCGTGGAAGAGATTGGAAAACGTGGCCGCCGGCGAATTGTAGTCTTCTTCACTCGGAATGAAAATCGAACTAGGCTCCCTCGAGACCGCCGAGCCGACTTTCCCAACTATGCGCGCCGTGAGGAGCGTCAAAAGAACGCGCTCGTATCCCCGGACTTCTTGGAATCGGATTCTTGGAAGAGAACGTCTTGCACATTCGTTAGGACTACTCAAGCCGCCATTGTGCGACTTTTCTCTGAGAGACTACGATAGTCTTCGGCATTTCTATTGTTTGCGCTTTTTTTATATTCCGTTAAGATTTTTCAGCTTCATTTCTTTTTCCTATTATATTTTTTGCTTTCTTTTTTAAAATTTAAATCATTTTGAAATAATGCATACGCGGAAGGAACGATTTTGCTGAAGTATTTAAAAATTTAGTTAGATTAAGTCTGAAAATAATTTTGTTTCAAATCATCAAAATAATTATGTAAAACGCTTAAGCATTGACAATATAACAAAAATAACATTCTAGCAATCACTTTGAACGTTCTACATAATTATTTTGATGATTCAAACAAAATTGTTTTCAGATCTAGTTAAATTTTTAGATACTTCAGCAAAATCATTCTTTCCGTATAGAAAGATACCAACATTCTCTATGTAATAATACTATTTCTTAATTATATTATTTATCTCTCTATTTCTATTTGTCATCAATTATAATATCGTTTTTTATTTTATAATATATCGATTATTTACATATGTGATCTTTCATACCAAAATGTACATAATTCTATGCTTTCATTCTTCTTGCTAATTTCTCATTCAGTTATCAAACTTTTATTCTCTTGTCAATTATCGAGCGGTTATTCACTTGTTCGTATTTTTATTCATTTACGTCTATAAATTTTAAATTTTAATCTAAGTTACAATGTTCCATATGGATTTATGTTCTTGAGATACCAAATAAATTCCTTTCTATTCTATCCCATTCACTCTTGAGCGACGAGAATGAGAATAAGGGAAGCGAAGCATGAAAAATGAAAAAGGAATATACGAGAGCAATGATCGGGCGGCACGCGTGCCGATATGTGATCATTCCGTGAAAAACAATGGCCGCACTATGCGATCGATCGATCCGTCGATCGAACGTGCATAAACCCGAGCCAGGACGGATAAGTATTGTAAAACCAGGCCGAGTTTCGCAAACGTGTGAATAATGGACACCCGTTTGATAAGCGAAAAAGCGCTCGCGTGAGTTCGCTCGATTCATCCGTTGGGCAGTGGGGATGAGGAAAAGAAAGAGAGAGAGATAGAATGAGAAAGGAAGATAGAGAGAATGAGAGAGAGGAGAGGAAAGAGAGAGAATTCACGGAACATAGAATTATTTATCGACGAGAAGGTCGAAGCTAAATAAACGTCGGATTTTCCACAGAGCTTATCCACCGCATTGGCGATGCGTGGTCGCAATTCCTCGATCCATGAATCACCATTATCGTGCCTTCTGGAGCGTTATAGTCACGGCGCATTGCTTCTTCATGAAGAAGAAGTTAATCAGTTCTGCCAATATTACTACAGTCATCATGTCGCACATTAACAATTTCCTTTCATAGTTTTGAAATAATCATATGTATTTTCTTTCATTAGTAACGAAGTTTTAATCTCTTGATTGATGATTACATAACTTTAGCGTTCATATATTCACTCCCAACCCCTGTTACGTTAATCTCTTTTTTATAAGATTACAAACTTTCAACCGTCTGTTTTATTGCATATAAGTAAAATACATTAATCGAAATTACACGAGCACGCCAAAAAGAAAACAAATACATAATCTTGTATACAGAAAGTATAACATAGGCATTTTATGATCCATTTATCAAAGCTTGAACTTTTTGTGGAAGCTCTGAACTCTATTTAAAAATCAATGGTTTTGTAACTTGTTTAAATAAAAAAGAAACATTACATACGTTGCGGCCATTTTGACCTTCCTATTTTACGTTCTCTTATTTAATCGTACATCATGCATTGTGTACGCGCGCCAATTGTACCCCGAAACATAAGTTCTACTTTCCATGAAATATTTATTTAGAAACATCGCGAGTTGGGAAAGGTGGCGTTTGTTGCATGGCGAGCATTAACGGGGCACGCCAACGTGTCCGTGAAATGTACCCTTGGCATGGTCTAACCGAAACATATGATCTTTTAAAAATGCATAGGTTTGCAACGGGGATGCAACTCCGCCGACCCTTTTCGCCGCATTCTGTCTGCGAATGAACTCTCGCGAGGTCCATCAACGTAATTTAAAATGACACACACCTCCGTATATTTTTAACTTCAATGTAAGAGTTCTTAGATTTTATTTCGATATTAGCAGATATATAATTGCGAGATATAATTACAAAATAAGCTACTTTAATAACACTGTTTTTTCTTTAGTTTTAAATTAGTTTTAAATTACACTTTTATGACACAAAGAAACGTGCTGCTTGGAATTTTATATTATATGTTTACCGTAAATATTATACAGTCTATATTCTCAACTGGTATTAAACATATTACATACATTCTAAATATTAATTACATACATTCTAATTATTAATATATTATTCAAATTTATACACGGAAAGAACGATTTTGTTGAGGAATTTAAAATTTTTTTGGATACAAATCTGAAAATAATTTCATTAAACCATCCAAATTTTGTTGAGAAATTAAAAATAATGAGCAAAGCTGCAAAAAATATTCTAGCAACTAGTTCGAGCGTTCTACATAATTATTTTGCTAATTCAACAAAATTACTTTTCTGATATGTATTCAGCTAAAATTTTAGATCTTTTAGCAAAACCGTTCTTTTCGTGTATAAACGATTCACTTTCGCATTTTAAACTTCACTAGAGAGTGTCCAGTTGAATTAATATTCTTTCAATTTAAGGATGATCCTCTTGATAAATATTACCGACCTTTCTGCTTCTCTTCTCGCTCTTCATAAAGTTTTCACCATTATCGATGTTGTATGCATTCCGCGCGGTGAAACACGAGGTGTCAAGATGAAAGAAGAGCCTACGAGTACGACGAAAGGTGCACACTTCCGTCAGAACCGAAGTATGTCCTAGAACGTTTTAGACGTCGGACCGCGACTGATATTGCTACCGTCGAGAATTAGGGGAAGGGCAAGAAAGATTTTTCGAAATTTCCCGGGGGCCCAGTATTCCTCTCGTCCTGGTATCAGCTTTTCCGCTAATATTTCATCACGGTTGTGTCGGTGCCGGCCATCTTGTTTCCGGACTCAGGCGTACCGGAAGCGGCCGGATATGCCGCGACAAAGCATCGTTGTGGAAAAATCATAGAGCTATGAAGCGTGGGTAAATAGGGAAGAACCAGTTGCCATTTGTTCTTTTTGAAACTATGGACATTGAAAAATTAATGTTTGTCCCTGTGTCTAAATTTAAAAAAAAATAATAATAAGAGAAACAACAATTCATTTCGTAATTCCAATATGAATTTTCTGTACAACACATTTCAGTTTATATTTTCTCTCAATCTTATAAATTGCTAAATATTTTCCATATCAAATTTTTGTATATAACGCTTTTTTTTAATCAATTCTGTTAAACACTGAGGTTATTAAATATCAATTATATTAATATAAAAAAGTAATATATTCTGATTCTCATATGAAACACAAAATTTCAATTAAAAGGTAATTTTGAAAAACAAGTAAAGCAATCGACAAGTGGAAAATAAATTGATGCAGTATTAATTCCTCAGAGGAAAAGCTCCACACATTCCTCTAAATAAATAAAATCGCACCACGTTTGAGCTAACGTTTAACGTAGCGGTTAAATAATTTGCTTCTCTGCTTATTTATTTTTAACTTTTATACGTGCAACGTGCGAAAGCGAGCAATTATAAAAACACTCTTATTGACAATTAATATGTTGAATTTCAAATTTGAGAAAATCATTTCTCAATTATAGTTAAGTTCTTCATATAAGTTTTATTCAAGAAAATCATATACTTTTTTTTAATTTGGTAATAAATAAAAAATTAAGCAACACACATTTTTTTATTTTATTTTTTACAAAAAAATAATTTTACAAAAAAAATTAAATTTTTACATTTTTTCAATACATAAATACGATTCGAGTCATCCCATGACTCTTAATTATTTTAATTATGTATAGAGTTATTTGTCATAAACATTTGTCGTAAATTAGCATACTTTATTTTAATACAATTTGCACGTTTATAATATATATCTTTTAAAATATAATTCATACGAATTCTCTTTCTTTCTTTTTTCTCTCCCTCTATCTCTCTCTCTCTCTCTCTCTCTCTCTCTCTCTCTCTCTGCCAACAATTATTTACGCTCGACAAGTAAAACACTCCAAGCGACGATAAGTACGGAGGACTGCTTTGTTTGCAAGCTGAAACTTAACCTACCCAACAGTTAATCTTAAGAAGATCCTGCTGCGGGTTTGTACTCAAAGGATTTCGCCATCAGAAGCCTCCAGATCCCGAGAGACAAAATTGCAGACTGCATCCTGCCCATATATTTTAACATACGTCAGCCAAATTAAATGATATTTATTTCATGTCGCTTGCAACGAGAATTATTATTAATGATTATTAATTATTAATTGCGTGATATTTTACGAAATGTTTCGAAAAACTATTGTGTTTTCAAAATTTTTTCATATATGATATTTAATTTTTTTTTAAACAAAAGTTGAGATATTATAACAATATTTTTCGATATTTGTGGATGAACGTGATATATTTTATTAAATATGCATTTAATCACCTGTTTAATACATCTAAAGCTACGAGTTTTTTATGTAAATATTCGCGTCGTAAAACTTCAACATAAAATTTTTATTGCCGCGTTTGTTAAATCTTTTAGAACGACAAAATTCTTCGGAATTACGATCGCGCCAAAAGACCGGAAAGTAACGGCGCGAAGGAAAGCGATGAAAGAAGCAAGAGATTTCGTAGAGGAGCGTTTTCTCGTACAACCCCCTGCGCGAAATTGGAGGAAGGAGTTGCGATGAAATAGTCGACGAAGGGTCGCAAGGGTCGCCACGTCGTGGTTTAAAATCAAATAAACGAAAACGGAACGTGGGGGAGCGAGGGCATCGTCCGCCAAGAAAATCAAAATTTCGTCATCCGCTCGTAATTCGAAGGGTGCCGTTGAAACTCCTGTGTCCCCGTCACCTTCGTCGCCCCCCGAGGGCTGTGCTGGACTATTGGATTTTAACCTCATCTTCCAGCGGTGGCTTCGATTTCGATCAACGAACGTTGCTACATTCCGAATGAAAACACTTGCGTGCCAAGAGTGATCTCGTCTCTCGAACGCAAACTCGTGTGCAGTCTTGTCAAGAAATATAAGACGTTTCGAAACCCGTGTATTTCTCGATGAGTTTGTCGCTTTTTCTAAAAATTTTGACATCGTGATAAAAATTATCACTAAATTTTCACACACACACACACACACACACACACACACACACA
>JANQDE010000031.1:1326258-1442100 GCA_037157785.1 Cephalotes varians
CACACACACATATTCTAAAAAAATATAATGTATAAAACTCGAGTTATATTCAAAACACACTTATTTAAAATTAATTTCTGAATATTGATTCATTATATTTACGTATTAAGACAAATTTAACTTTTATATAAATTTATAAAAATTTTATTGCTAGCACTTTTTAAATGTATTAGAATAAATATATTTTTTTTATTAAACGTATTATTTTATCTATCCAATCTTTTTAGTTCTTTATTGAGCTTGAAATTCTCCTTTTGAAAATATTTTCATGATTCCATTTCTTTCTTTTTTTAATAAGATATTTATGTTACACCTGATATATAATAACAATAATTTGATATTTCTATTCGTTATTTTTATTTGTTACGTTGAGAAGGGCACAAAAAATCTTTAGAAATTATTCTGCTTAAGTTTATTCCGAGAACACAATTTTTCCTGTCACGAAACCATAAACATCCTTTAGCTAGCACCCAAAGCACAGTCGTGGTGGCTCGCCCTATAATCTGGGCGCCACTTTAGCGCGTCTATCGCCTTCTAGGGCCATTTAGATAAACTCGTAATCTAGACGCCGTTTTCCGTACTGAGATATTCCCCCGTAGGCGCTAAGGAGTTTCAGACATTTCGAAGGGATTTCGAAGGGTGCGGAAACACTTTCACGCCGCGTCGATTCGCGTCAAAATTAAATTTGATCTAGGAATAAAATTGATCTTGCAATAAAATCAGTATGACAAATATCGAAAAATATTAACTTTTGTAAAAGATCACACAATTGTGCAAAAATAAGACAAAGAAATTTATTTTTAAATGCCTGAGAAAATTAAATATCTAAAGTAAAAATATATAAATTACATTTAAAGAATGATCTTAAGCAATACTTGCTGGCTAATTGCGCAGACCAATTTCACGTATTCAAAGTATTTCATTATCATGATTAATAGTAAATTGTTATTTTGTACACGTTGTACATGGATGATTATGCTGAAATGTCTGAAAACTAGATACAGATCTGAAAATAATTTTGTTGGACCATCAAAATAACTATAGGGAACTCAAGCGTGATGAACAATGCTGCAAAAAATATTAATCCTAGCAAAATTTTGATTCTACAACTAGTTTGAACATCTTACATAATTTATTTTGATAGTTTAATAAAATTATTTTCAGATCTGTATCTTTTCTATATCTTCTGTGTCTTTCAGATTAACTAAATTTTTAGATATTTCAGCAAAACCGTTCTTTCTGTATATGAATATAAAAATGATAATGCATCATATCAACTCTTATATCAAGATATAGCATCTGTTATTCTAAGTTTGACCTTCTCGAGCTTGGCATCGTGCCTCGCGTAGCAATGTTTCATTCTGTGTAGCATCCGGAAAGCAGAGGAAAGTTAGTGCTCACGCATAAGACATATTTGTCCCTTCATCTAGACTGCATGAAATAATATTAGCTTTTCTAAAATATTAATGCAATTTTAGTTGCAGTTTCAAGAATAACTGCACGGAATGGAGTGTTTTTTCGTTTTCGAGATGATTATTTTGAAATAACACTGTCAATTTCAAGCAATCGACGCTCTAGCTTCGGTAGCGTGAGCAGGAAGAGGAAGGTCCGATTATAGCGCGGCTGTACTACTTGAAAGATAAACGAAGAGTCGGAAGGAAAAGGACAGAGCAACACGGCCAACGACGATTCCACATAGCTGTAGCGAATTATTTGCATAAACAAATTTCACCAGGAGTGAATCCAACATGCCGGCAACGGCTCGTTCTATATATGCAGAGTAGCCTCGCTCATTCCTCCCGGCAAACTATATTTCTCTCGTCCTCTCTTCCGCGTCTACGGCCATTGCGATTTCCAACTAATTAGATTAATTCGAGTGGATTACTTTCGACGAATATGCAAATCCGCGACGAACGCGTGTAAAATTTGACGCGGAGTCGAGCCGCAAGAAAGGCGTCTGATTGCAAGCAGTCTGAACAATTTAATTCTCGCTCCGTTCCATCTACATTCGTAATTACCGTTAATCCAACAATTATTGATGCGATTAAGTTACAGCTTTACCAACTTACTTATATCAACTTCTCTTGATGAACGGTAATTCTGATAGATACAATGAGATCCAAAATATGAAATGGCAGTATATATGTATAGGAATATATAGGAATATATCTTTCGATTTAGAATCTGTCACGAAAGATATATTCTTATATATTTAGAATCTACTTTTCCTTAGCGAAGAATTGTTATGGATTACTATGAAGGTAGATTAGGAAACATTGTGATGTATCGATGGATTGAAGATCATGCAATAGGATTTTGGTTCGCGACACAACTATGGCACATAGTTATATCCCTTTTTGAAGGGGGAAAAACGATGTCGGGGCGGTCAAACGCAGCGAGCATCCGGACCAGACGGACCGAATGGGCAATCAACGATCGAATGCCTCATGCGGACGAACCATTATTCTCGTCCAATCGGCATTGCAACATGAAACACCGGCAATTGCCCGATAAAATCATTATACGCCTCATTACTTGTCAGCTGCAAACGCTCGTTGTCTGCCTTTTAATTTACAGCCCACCGCGACGATTGCAATTTCAACGGTGCTGTAAGTGTGTTCCTTCGCATTCGGCCGAAACGGGTTCTCGCGGGAGGCAAAAATAGCTATTTGGCGAAAATGCGATTCCAGCTATTCAACTATGCCGTTTGTAACATATACACGAATAGTCGTGAGCACATTGGAGCGTAAAAATTAATAGAGTCAAATAAAACTTTCGTATATCATGTTGTTGCTTGGTTGTTCAGTTCCAGTTAAAGAATGTCTGATCCCGAATTACTGCGCGTTTCGTCAGTTACAATTTCTTTTTTGTTTATTTTTACAACGTAAAGTTATTTAACGGGCAGATAACATTCGTTTCACAAAATTGCAATCGGCGCATTCTCGGCATTTCCGATTCGACACGCGGAACAATGTCAGACACTTCGTCGCGGACGATAAAACGATAGCCGTTCGAGACGATGGCACGAGGTGTTTCGAGCGCCGATAAAGCGCGGGTTAATTGCCGAATGAAATTAAACAGCAGTTAAACCCTCGAGTCTTGAGTAATTATAAGAAGTTATAAGATGCCTCCTGTAGTCCAACCTTTCCCCTTCTTCTCTCTCTCCATAACAGTTCTTCCCTTCCTTCTTACGCGCTCTCCTTCATCAACCCATTTTACCCTCCTGCGCAACCTCTGTCCTTACCTTGGCTCCCTCTTAAACGTACTATCCCCGGAGGCCGTTAGCTGCAATCAAAGTTAACCTGAAGTTATGGGGGAAAACTGCAGAACGGCAGTTAATGTTTAACGGGACTGTTAACTGCAGCCTCTCGCCGCTATCAACGCTTTCACCCTCGCGCGTCTGATTTTTAACACAGGTCTATTATTATCACCTAGCAGATTTATGCGTGATGATATATATATATATATATATACAGAAATTTTGTTAAAGTATCTAAAAATACAAATTTGAAAATAATTTTATTGGATCGTCAAAATAATTAGAACGCTTAAACATTGATGACGCAAAAAGTTTTAACATTCTAGCAACTAGTCATTCTGCATAATTATTTTGATGATCCAGACAAAAATATTTTCAAATCTGTATGTAGCTAAGTTTTTAGATACTTCAGCAAAACCGTTCTTTTCGTGTAACGATGATAAATATTGTAAATTTTGTCTGTTGTAGACATTTCATAACAGCTCATCCTAATTTTTTTTACTTCATTTATTTTGGCATTTCACGTTGTTGGTAAAAGATGGAATGCAAATTCATTATTGCTTCAAGCGATGTGAAGATGTAAATATGAGTATCAATTTAATAATAAATAAAATATTTTCTATTTGTATTCATTCCTTTTAATGATAAATATGTTATTTACATCGACATAAGGATTGTTCTTTTCTGATTTGCAAATATTACTAGAGAAAATATATATGATTCACTAAACATTTTCAAAATGAATATATATATTTTTAATTTATATTAAAAAAAATGAAGATTTGACATTTGTTGCATAAATACGACTTAATCGAAATGCCCGCAAAACAACGCGAAATATTCTCAATTCTCAGTTCGAATAAGTCAAATAAATAAAGCGAACGCTTGTGAAATATTACTTTGCTCGCGCGTAATAGGGCAATGAGAATCTTCTTTTATGTATTACTTCGGTAACTTTTGGTCACGATAATAATTACGGTAATTACAAGAGCGAACAAACGGCCCCGCCTCTTGCGCGTACTTAACGCAGAAATAAGAGAACAAAACATGCGGGTTTAAAATGGCACGAGTTCGGCGTTAAAACGGTACTTCGCTCGGAATTGTTCGTGTCTGTTCCATGTTCCGAAACGACTGAGCAAATACTTGCACAACACAGACCGTGTTGTCTGAGAATGTAAATGGCCGCCGGTTTATGCTCCACTCAACCCCGTTGCGAGACCAGAGCTCGGATTTAAATCAATTCTAAACAGATTTCACGAAACCACGATGTGAAATAACGTGCAGCAACTTACTTCGGTTTTATGTTAAATATAGCGTAATTTCAAAATCAGTAATCTTCTTAACTCGGAGATAGATGAACAAACAGGCGCGCCATAAAGCGACGTTAATCTTCAAAATGCCAAATCCAATATGAGATTTCTAACATTGCTTCGTTGTGTTTCGTTTTAATTCATTTAGTTTGCTGCGAACTACTGACAGAACTCGGTTTGGAAAACTAATTATGCAGGAAACAAAGAAAAATAAACTAGAAAATATAATTGAACTACAATATAACTTCAGTTATAAAAGGAAAGGAAATACGTTTTTCTGAAATACATTTTTTCCAATTCTAATATTGCTAAATCTGCAAAAATAAACAATATTGTTATCATAATATAATCATCGGTTTATGTTTAAGCCTGTTGTAAGAATTCAGATCTAAATAATTATACTAGTCTGCGATAAATTCATTTGGACAGTTTAATGTTTTCAGAGTATTGACATCACACTAAATCCAAGTAAAGACCAGAAAATTCTATCACCTAATTAAAATTTAATGCAATTCTCTAGAGATATTCAATGTAGTAATGTCTTACTTTGTTTACACTTGCGCGCACATACATATGCATAATTTCAGCGCACAACTCAATTTTTTAATTATATTAACTATCATAATTAAAAAATATTTAGTAAATATCGATGAATCTTTAATGACTTATAAGCAAGTTTAATGTAATAGATCATTAATCATAAATATTTTTTTAACTATAATTGATAGAACAAATTCCTTTTAAAAACTGAAAGTTCTAATAATATATTTAATTTTGATTGCAATAAAACTTCTTCACATCGTTAATACGTTGTTATAATATAACATAGTTATAATATATATAAATATAATATAAATATAATAAAATACACTAAAATAGCTCTTTTGTGTGTGTGTATAAATTTAATCGCAAATTTCTTAAAATTATGACGTGATAAAGCAATTTGATAAACGGAAACGTATTCAACTATCTAGAAAATTACGGGATACAATTCTTCTTATTCAAGCAATAAGGTTTATAATTCGCAGGCTAGCGTTATTAAACAGATTTTGCAAGACCGAAAAGTAGAATAATGTTGTTTATTTCTATTTTTTAATATAGTATAATTTCAAAATCAGTATTTTTCTTAAGTTAAAAAGATAAATAAGCAAATGCATGTACCATACATACAGAAAGCACTTCTAATTTTCAAAATACCGAACTCTATGTGGAATTCCTACAAGGAAAGGGCGATTCTGAAAAATTTAAAATTTTAGCTCGATACAGATCAGTAAAGTAATTTTGTTATATGAATTATCAAAATAATTATGTGGAACGCTCAAACTAGTTGCTAAAATATCAAAATATTTTGCAGCATTGCTAATTATTTTTAAGATTCCAATAAAATTATTTTGATGGTCCAACAAAATTATTTTCTGATCTATATCCAGCAAAATTTTTAGATCCTTCAGCAAAATCATTCTTTTTGTAACATCGCTCTTCGTTTATTTTAATTCGGACGTCAATAAAACAAATATCTGATATGTTGCAACATCAATCAATGAGAATTGATATACATAATATACAATGAAAATTCAAAGTAAATAATTGTGATACCAGATAAACGATAAGGATTATGAATACCAGCTAATTATAATAATGCGCGCAGATAAATGAATAGTGGCGTATTTACATGTACGTAATTACCGAAATCATGAATGCGTTAATCAACGTGACTAATGAATTAAATCCTAAAGCTCGAAAGAGATGCAATCGTAAAGCGGAATCGCGATAATTAGGCAACACTCAATCTCGCCCCGGAGAAAGAGATGCGATAATTCAGCAAAACAGCATTCGTTGCATAATGATCTAATGCGCCGCTCAGCGTATCGATGTTGTCGATACCATTATATTATTTGCTTTACACTTCCCGCAACGGTGCACACATATTTGGAAAATATACACCTTCGCATTTCGATACGGTGTGCTAAGTGCGCGCATAACAGATCGGAGTCTAGAAAATATTGTTTCTCCGCGCTATCTTCTCATTCTATCTGCTCTTGTTTTTCTCTCGATTTATCTGTCTTTATTTTATTCTACTTTTTTATTTTTTTTAAAGCTGAAGTAATTAATGATGTAAATAACAAAGATTCGTAATCCAATAGCAATTAGCGCAGATTCCATCGTACTCTTGTAAAATTTTAACTGTCGAGAGAAGACTAATAAAGCAATTCTCTCTCTCACACGCAACATTCATATATTTCTGGTACTTGTTCGTTTCTGCCTCTTGTATCCATGTGTTCCAGCACATAGTTTTTTCTTTCTCTCTTGGGGGGTGCTTCAGCACACAGTGCGCGGTCTGCTGGTGATTAGCGTGCTCATTACGCTCGACGCTAATGATGCTTGCATCGCCAGACAAAAGCTGCGTGTAGCAATCGCGCGACGAGCTTATCGGGGGAGAGCGGGGAAGAGAAGAGTGTCTCCTAAACCGAGATGTATTCTGAACGAAATCGATAATTAATTTCGCGTATTCGCCAAAATAAATAAAGAAGCAATGAAGACAACGAAAAAAGTATCTGATTATCCAAAACTAATGGGCATACAGCTTAGCGAACCCAAGGAATTATTAAAACGTCTATGTTATCAAAATAGCAGGAAATATTGCGATAACTTGTCACTTCTTATATACGAATTAGGTCACTCCAGACAATGGCTAACTGTAACGAAGTTCCAAATATAATGAATATTAATTATGAATGCAAAATTCAGTACGACTTAACGTAGACGAAAATATCACCGTGAATGTGATATGAGCATAAGAGTAACGTATGTAACAAAGTAATAAATTATCATCTGCTCAGTGGATTTAAGAATTTCTCGACTGGGAGCATAAAAATGCGCACAGCACGATTTGTGGACGACGTTAAACTTCTTCGCGTGACACGCGCGTGATGTACGATTCGCCTACGAATCGGCCTCGAGGAAACGGGGCGCACACCCGAGTCGGAGGGTGGTAGGGAGGGCAAGAGAGCGTGATCTCTTTTTCAGGGGGGAGCGGAGAACGAGACGCGTTCGCCCACGGTTGTGCCGAAATACGGGGAAATTAATAAATTGCTCAAACTTAAGTCGAGCGTCTCTCTTCTCCCTTCCCCCTCCCGCGTCCCTTTAAGTGCCGGAATAAAGGACCCTCATAAATTTCATTCCGCACGCCCGAGCACCCTCGCTCGAGCGAGAACGAGCGTTGGTTCCCTTCATCCCCGAAGAAGGAATGCTCCAGCGCGCGCGAGCGGCATTGCGTCGAGCTGGCACCCATTCGAGCCTGAGAAATTTCGAAAGAAGAAGCGGAATTACACTCTCTCGGCTTCCCTCTCCCCATGCCACCTACCCCCGTTCTCCCGTCATCATGCCCGCGAAAACGCCCGAGATATACGCCCGTCTGATAAGCGCCATAACGTGATATACGGCGGTTACGTCGCGACGACGGGAAAAAAGCGCTCGCGAAGTGCTGTTACGCGACTATCCACCCGTTTTCCCACTCTCAACTAATCCCCAGGTATTTCCGTGAGTTTAGATGTTCGTAACGAGAATTCGCTCTGCGAAAATCGAGTCGAACTTGGAGCGTTTTAGTGTACTAGTAAAAAAGACTACTGTCAAAAATCTGATGGTGACTGCTTTGAACTAAACGTTTCTTAGACACTCAGTTTTTCTCGACTTATCCTTAATAACATAATTGATAAGTCTATAAGTTTATAAGATAATTTTTAATACAGACTAATACAGATGATACATTAAGAAAAAACGATTTGGCTAAAATATTTAAAAATTTAGCTAAATATAGATCTGAAAATAATTTTGTTGGATTATCAAAATAATTATGTAGGACATTCAAACTAGCAACAATCGAAAATTAAATAAAATTAAAGTTAAAACAAAAATAATTATTAATTATTTTCCTAATTTCATCATCTTACTCTACAGTCATTGCGTTTCTCTTATTCATTTAATAAAAATATTGCAATGTGAAAAATAAAAAATATTAGTATGTTATTGTACGTATTCTTAACAATATTATACCTTAACAATACATCTTCTTAACGATATATAGTACAGATTTTATAAAGAGAGTGAAAATATTTGTTATAATTATGTCATTATAAACGAACATCAAAAATTACATATTAATGCATCTAAGACATTTCTTGTTATATAATCGATTTTTGTGGACAGATTAAAATCAAACTATAATACAAGAGATTATTTATTGTCTGAAACCTTTAATAAGCATCAGTTCGTCATCTGTAATTAGCTTAGAAAAATTAACTTATTTAATAAACTTATATAACTTAATTTATTTAATAAAATTCGTCATTTTATCATCTTAAGCCTCTTTTCCTTATTTCTGCAAAATTATTTAGAAATATGATAAAAATAAATAATCATTTAATCTCTTATTTTATATATACTTATTTTATATATATATATATATATATATATATATATTCTCTTTTTTGTGCAAAAACTTAGAAAATGCTGCTCTCTCCTTTTCTCTCTGCGAGAACAGTGATTAATGATATATTAAAATGAATAAAATTCTATTCCACAAACGCGGAACAAAAAGACGCTAATGCGGTATTTTTTGCATTCAGTTTATTCTTCGTTGTTTTGAGAAAAAGAAATGAATTTTACGTTGAAAAGTAATTAAATTTAGAGAGAAATGAAAGTTAAGATGTTCATATAGCCTTAGTCCGGTACGGCTTAGCACGCTGCTATCAGACGGGATTTGCATCTAGAGAAGCTGAAGGATGTTGACATTTCATGGTAAGCGATCTTTTCGCACAAATAATGGTCGCTGCATTTCCAACCGGTTGGGATGAATGGGATTGGGATATAAGGTCGAGAAAGGGGTACAATGGGCACGATTCGAGCCTTATCAAAGAACCTTAATTGCATTTTTATCGAGGATAAAAAATGAAGCATGAATCCGACAGCGCAGTCCGCTACCAATGTGCCGGCGTGGCTTTCCCGGTTCGTGGATTGGTCGAACGATGGTGATGTCGGCGGATATAGAATAGGTGACGGTGGTGGTACGAAGGGGACCGGGGGGTACACGGGGGTTGCAGGGGAATGAATAGCAACGTGAAACAAAAGCACCGGGTTACAAATGGCGTGTATTCGCGACGGCATTGTTTTAAATGGCTGTCAGACGCCCGGAATTTATCCCGTTTTGCTACGTGACAAGCGCCATTAAATTTATTTATTCAGCCACGCAGTCGCGCAGGGTCGCAGACGCAAGAGAACTCCCAGAAGTCCCCGGGCCCCGCCAACCACTCGCCCTGTGTCCTCCCTCCCTCCCCTGCCGTGTTCTACAGGTGAAAACGAAACGGCGAACGAATATTGAAAGCGTGCGCGCGATTGCAAGTGATGTATTGTAGACTGCGGTAATATTCTACGCGAAAAGAAACAAAACGAGAATATTCGAACGTTGGAAATATTATTTACCGACGAACATAGAAGTCGGCGAGAGAAATGCGAGCGTGGAAATGTAAAACTGTTTACGTTTGCCCTGAATTTTGATCATGAGCGGACTCGCACACCGATGGTGCTATAATTGAACGTAATTAAGCAAGAAACACGTGACTATGCAATATTGCTATCTCATTATATTTTAAAAGAACATTAATCGATTCGAGAGATATGATTTCGTTTGCTCTATCAAGATTGTTAAAAATAAAATTATAAATTCGTAAAATAAATTATAAAAACTATAAATCGATAATAATAACAGATATTATTTTTACTATAAATTTCATTGTTTCATTTTCTTCACTTTTTAAAAAAAATAATTATTTTTATATCCTGTTACGCAAGCATATAAGAAAAGGTGACGTTGATTTTAAATTTTGTAAAAGCTTCCAATCCTTATATAATCACATCCGATTTTTATCAAAGTGATAAAGTTAACGCGACAAACAACTATAGAAAAGCACATTATTTTGCGCTTTCGAAATGGAACAGCCATCAAAGCTCTCAGGATTGTCATTCGCGATCACAAGGGTGATTACCGGGCACTTCTCGATATCTCAACGAGCAAACTTCATCGACGGCGGATCAATGAACGGTCGTTCCCGCGGAAAATTCGTCCCTCGGTGTGAGAATTAAATGCGGTGGTCGTTGTCGGCGGAAAGAGACGAGCCTGACCGATTCCAAGGTTCATATTAATTCTTAATTTCTTAATTCCAAGTCGACCGTTAAGTACAACGCTAAAGAGATCTGGTCTTCCATCGGTAACCACTGTGCAGTTGCCCTTACCTTCTTACCACCTCATCCACCCTCGTTTCCGGCTCTTCGGCTGCCGATGAAGGAAGAAAGAAGAAGGGAAGGATTGAGAGCAGGCGCAATTAAGCTCTCGCTCTCTTCGGGGATCCATTCATTTTTCAGGTAACGTCGCCGGACGGCCTCATCTAAGTTTTAAATCGCGTGCTGGCGGCGGTCTGCGATACGGCGACCGGCCTTGGACGAGGGACGGAGGAAGGCAGGGCTCGCCGCCAATTTATGTATATCAGGCCGAGATTTGCATTCACGCTAACTATTATACTCGACTCTTTCCCAATTTTAACGACGACAGCGGGTTCCTGTCACGTAGATATTTGTTAACATTGGTGTGCGTAAACTAGCCTGTAATAAGTGGAGAAGCCTCTTATTTAGTTAAACTTGCCTTGTAATATCTACACTAAGGTTGTAAAGATGTCGGATAAGCAAAAATTGGAATGGTAAAAGTCAAACTATCAAACAATCTTCTTCGATGCGGACAGTTTTTACTATGATTAGCTTGTCAAAAAAATTCTTTATATTAATATTAAAATATTAGAAAACTTATAAAAAGTTCGCGTATTTAATGCTGTTATCAAAAAAATTATTTTCCTCTTTTAAATAAACGATCACTTTTTAAATGGCAGATTTATTTTTGGATGACGCTTCCGAATATAATTTAATCAAATGAAGACCGCAATTAATTGAGATTGCGAAAACTCATGGAATGTGGAAAAAAAGAGTTAAATTATTTGAATAATTTTTTTGAAAGAGAACTAAATGTACGTAAAAAATATGCACAATTCTCAACCACGAATACGTTGTACGAGTGTTAGAGCAAAATGGTAGTTCCTGAAAAGTTTCATAAGCCGAAACGTGCAATGAGTATAACGCATTTCCCGGCAATGCCATTAGCTTTATCAGTTGCCTTGCGGTCTGGTTATTTCGTCGACAGAGATCTCCCGTTTTCGCGCGCTCTCTCCCCTCTCGTGCTTACACGGAGCAAAAGTGGAATCAGATAGGTATTAGCGAGATGGAGCATCGGACTGACCCGAAGAGACCGGCGCGCGATAGAAGTTTACAGCAGGACCCGCCTCGCACTTGTGTGTTTACGTTCCAAGCACGAACGTGCCTTACAGTCGCAAACCACCGACGGTCGCAAACTCGCCCCAGATCGTCGACATCTGTTGGTAGCCGTATCGAAAACAGAAGCTTTTCAGGCCGTTATCAAATTTATGAAACACGCAAATGGTAATTCTTCGCGTGATAGTGATACGAGCACGTGCGTACATCGTCCAGCATTATTAAACGCGAAAGCGTAAATATCAAACGTGAACGCCAGGTAGAAACAGCAGTATAATAGTCAACGTGTACTTTACCGTACGTGAGAAAACATACTCTGATCATGCTTTGCAAATGGCGAAGTTCTAAATTTCCGCCCTACACTTTTGTTCGACCTACGAAGTCGTCCGAGTGTGCATACGGTACGATCGTGCACGCTCATCGTTAGGATGCACGTGGGCGTGGACATGGACTTGTGTATGCCCACGTGTATGCACCGTATGTAGGAGTCGAATTCCGAAATGGCGTCATATACGTCCGCCAGCGCGCGCGTTCACGCCCGATGGTATCTCCAATGTGGGTCACATACATAGAATGGAGAAGTCCAGTCGCAACGAGCCGGAAATTCTGCATTCAAAGCCGAATGAAGGACTTTTGGTAGAGAACGAGAGAGACGGAGCAAAAGAGAGAGAAAGAGAAAGAGGGGGAATAGAATTAAGGGTAGGTTCAAGATAGAGATAGCGACAAGCTCTGATATCTCAAGTCCATTTCTAGCTCGTGCCACGAGTCGCGGACAAACGTGTCGTGCGTCCGACTTCCTTTTCTTCTCCCTCTTCTTTCATCCGCCGACCCTATTCCACTACCCTCGATCCTTCGGAACCACGTCGTGTCACCTGAGAGCCGGGCATATATTCCCTGCCGGCTGGGATCGAACAAGTTTTCCAATAAATTTCTATATCCGCCGGCTGCATCTGCAACGGACGACCCGGGACCGCCTTATTATGCGACCATTCGGCGACACCGAATTTCTCTCGTATCTCGATTCTCCGTCGTCGATGATAAGCGGCATTGGTTCTCCCCGTAGACGATCGCTCCGCTGCAGATTTTAACGTTTCCGCACGGTATGCATATCTGACCGTGACAAGGAATTTGATTCATCGTAATGGAAAGACGCTATCGTGATCTTCATGCATATCTGTTTTTATTATATTTACTAATCCAAAACGAATTACGATTACAGATTAAAGTATCAACTGTAAAATCTATTTCGCAATCTAAACACATCCAAAAAATGATGATATTTGCCGATTTCAACCGTCACATTTATTATTCTCATATTTCTGATTTCATTATATATCACACAGATACCGTAAGAATTTACTTATATTAAAGAAAAACATTTTTGTTTAACTTTCCATTATCATTTTATGAGATATGAATATATATTTGCAGAGAACAATAATAATGAAGAAATATTAGTAAAACAATAATGGAATAATGCTTATATTTAACCAAAACAGTAAAGCTATAATGATTCTATTAATTTTACGATACGGTTTTAGCTCGGAAATGAGATAACCGAAAATTTTCAACTATTGTTCTATTCTGCTTGTTAGAATCATTTATTATTACTTCCTTGTGAGAAGCCATTTAGAGCAATAGCGTCGGAATTGGAATCAAAGATCGCGCATGTATTCTATATTTATGGAAACTCCAAATGTAATAAATCATCGTTATCGAAATGGTAAAACCCACACAATAACATGTTCTAAAAATTTAATTAATTAAATTCTTGTCCTAAGTAAATTTCAGTTTCTGCCATTCGAAACGAGAACAATCTAAATTTCTTTATCTTTCTAAGTGGATCTTATGATATAAGACTGCATCAATATTTTAATTTTTCATCGTCACGAATTTTCCGTAGCAATATCGGATTGTTTTATTATTATCAAAATGTATAAGATTTTGACATTGATTATCAAGAAATCAGTTTAAGTGAAACAAATAAAGAGAGTCACGTTGTTCGATAAATTTAAAATCAAATTTAAATTTCTTAACCAACTAGATAACTAGATAACTCTTTAAACAAAGATACTTTAATTCTTTTAGTTATTTTAATGTCGGTATAATCTTTAACTTATGAAAGATGAGACGAAAGTTAAACGTGTAACTTTACGATAATTTGATTAACAAAGATTGACCTTCTGTAATCCACGAACAAGTTAGGTAACCAAAGAATGAGATCATTCGCACGTGAACAATATTATGTCACACATTTTGAAACAATCCAAATAGCGATACCTCGATATCACTGTTATGAGCCATAACGATCAAAATTCATAGGAACTGCAGCGAGGCTGAATTGTCGTCGCGCGCCGTTGACGTCGTGTAAATGGAAATGAGTGCACTTGTTCGTCCAAAAATCAATAGCGTTCCGCGCGAAATGGCCAATAAAATATGCAAAAGTACTAAACAATGTAAATCCCATGAATCACAGTCGTCGACAGTGCCGCTCGATTTTGCGACACGAGAGGAAATGGTGAGGATGTGCGATACATCGATAATGTAACCAACTGAAATGATAGTCAATGATATTGCCCTCGTTGTCCGTGACTCCAGCGGAAAGTAGCGATATGTTACGTAATACTGATGCACAATCAATTTTACATAGAATATTTTACAAATTCAATATACGAAATCTCGTAAAGAGATCTTGAACAATTTTATAATCACATTTTGCTAATTATAAATGTGACACATTTAAAATTGTGACACACTTAAAAATGCAGATAATCGAAGGATTATCAAAAAGATGTTCGTCTTTTTTTATATCTGTGTTATATCTTCATTAAAACAAAGTCTGCCAAGTTTTAATTTTGCAATGTAATAATGATGTAAATTTTTGTACTTACCGGACCGAATTGTTCGAAGTAATTTTTGACGTCCTCCAGCGTCGTCGGCGCCGATAATCCCCCGACGAATATCTTCTTTGTCCTTGTCACCATCTATAAGAAAACAAAGAAAAAAAGAAAGCAACATTAATTTATATATTTAAATAACTTTTTTAAATTAAAAATATCTGTTTATCTCACCTAGTGTTTCAGATTGTGACGTCAGCAGTGAAAAAATACATAATAAAAATTCTTGCAAAATGGAAATATGTTTCAATAAAACTTACAATCGATAGAACCGACTTGTAATATATTGAAACTTTCTTTCTATTTCGTTAATTAATCATGTATCTGGAAATGAATTATGCATCAAAAACAAAATAATGTTTACAGCTGTAACAAACTATCAAATTAATAATATAGAAATAAATAATAGAAATAAATGATTTAATTTCTCTCTAAAACAAAAAGATAGTTTAATATATTTTAGAAATCTATTTTATTGATTGCAAATGCTGTTGTATTGAAAAATATTTCTATTTGAATATAATATGCAAGAAGTTTTATTGTGTGTTTTCTCGCTTCTCACGTCACAATCTGAGACAATAGTGACGAACGAACAAAAGCCTAATATAATTCTTTTTGAAAAAAATAAGTAAAAAATAAGCAGTACAATATAACTAACAATGTTCCAGGAAAATAAAATTTTCAACTCTGATCGTACTAGATAAATTGATAAAAAATCAATTCATTAAACATGGATGATTTGTGTCTGGATGTGCTATGACATTTCCAGGTAGACTCCTCTAGCGGTGTTCTTGCCGTTGCTTTTAGCCTTTCATATTCCATACCTGTCTGGCTATCGACAGAAAAGTCGTAAATAATCGACACAGGTGCATTATTAACAGCCGAACTTACGCTTCAATATAACATACCAGTAAACACGGGAAGGAAACACTCACGTTATTCGCTTCTATAAAATTTAGAAAATAGAACGTACAAGATTTTCTCTTCTTGGCGACTATGGACTTCATAAAGAAGGAAGCAGAAAAGTGGAAGAACAGAGAATATTACCAGATCATGCTTTAAGGAATGAAACCTGAGAGCGTCGCGTTAAAGGTCATGGTCAAAATCAGAAGAAATGCATACTAGGCGTTCGCTTATTGTAAATTGGATGTGCGTGTCGTGAGAAACGCGAAGAAATACGTGTGACATACAAGCAACGCTCGTTTTTTTTTTTTTTTTTTTTAAGATCGTGGCGAATCCGAAATGCGACATCGGATCCTGCATTCGATGCAATTACAAGCCACATGCAAACTCGATGTCTCCAATCTCCGATATTCCTTGTGTCCCCCGTTAGATCGAACGTCATACTACCCACGCATCGGGAATTACATCAACCGGCGGATATCAATGTGATATGTTAATATAATCAATGAATTAGAAATGGAGATCACGAGAAATTCGATTAGTATTTAAGGACCGTCTAATCGATCCCGTACATACATATGCTCACATACATGATGATGAAGCAATAATGTACCACAAAAAATAAAAATTTCCAATAATAAAAATTTTTTAATGAATTTTTTAAATATAAAAATTGAGAGAACTGTTCTCTTAATTTATTTCCACAACAAATATATAAAACACTTCATATTTATTCCTTATTTAATAAATTATACGTTTTGCGCGTGCGTATATGAACTTATTTGTTTATAAATAAGTTTGAAAAAAGATTTATTTATAGCATCTTTCCAGGCAAAATGAAAACAATGGCGCATAATAACTGAGCGTAATACAATCATTAATAGTCGGATAAACATTGCAAAGTAATTTGATAAGGAGAATTCATCGATTCTTCCGTGAAATCAGCTCCGACAAGGTGGATTAATATGAAAAGCTTAAGGAAGCTGAAAGGAGAAGAGCTCACAGAAGAAGACCGATACTTCTAGTCTTGAAATCTTGATAATACAATCGCATTGTAATAAAGCCGCGGGCAGACGAGCCGGGGAATGAAAGGCAGGAGTCGAACATTTTACGGACGGAAGTTCCATGCTGAGGAAAGGAAAGCACGATCGGGATAGAAAGAAAGATGGGCGAGGGAGAGGGAGCGTGGCGGAAAGGGCGGAAGAGGTAAACTCTGGCAATTTCAGTGATGGCTGGGCTTAGACATCTCTATATCCGGTGAGTAACGTAAACCCCCGGGAGGACGCGAGTCCTTCCACTCTGCGCGCTCCTGAACTCGTCCCTCCATTCTCCGTCTCTAACCCTTCTTCAAAATCCCATGCAAACTCGCAGCTTTCTTCGTTCCGGCGTCCTTGTCTAGAAGGGAATGAGAGAGGCAGGTTTCTCTCGCGAGGTGGGTTAATCAGCGAAGTGTATAAAGTCCCGAGAATAAAAATAAAATGGCAGGATCTCTCCTCAGGAAAATTAAATAAACGATTCGCCTCGATTTCGTCGGCGAGAGGCTCATCGTAAGGAGAAAATAGCAAAGAGAAAGAGGGAGAAAGATATTCAGGAATAAAGAAGAACGTTATCACGAATGGACAAGGTGAAGGGAGAAGCGATGAAAGAGGGTAAACTTTTAACCAAGGAGGCCACTTATTCGAATGAAACCGCTGCAGCTTCCCCTGTTTTTCTTTAGTCCCGCCAAAAGCGGGATTTCGGTTTTCCTCATGTTCTCAACAAACAAAATCAGTTTTGCATTTTATCAACCGCGTAATGATGGCATTGTCGTGAAAACTAGGTAGACTTCTACCGAAATCTTCTATTGTCCTCCTTTGGTATACAGGACAAACAATTTTAACAATTCTAAAATAAAATATAAAATAACAGATACATAATATTTAAAAGAAATGCTTTTTTGCAGATTACTACTAGTATCGTATACGACACTAGAATAAAATCTTTTCTCTCATGTATAAACAAGTATTTTAAATGCAAATATATTTTTTTTTAGAGAGAACATCGATTCTTTTACATTTTTAATTATCATACAATATGGATGGACAGACAGATGCTCAGTTGTCAGTTATTATTATTTCAAAATAAATCCGTTTAACTTAGGATAGCAAAAAATCAATTAGCAGAATAAGTAGTCGAATTTTACCAAAGGCGAACAAAAGATAGAGTCGCAGACGACGGAGTGGACCGCTTCTCGCCGCGGTTAGCCCGAAGAATAAGGTGGAAAAATATAAGTCACGAGAGGAAAGGGGAAGAGGGGTGCCCCCTCGGGTCGTTAGCGGAGATAAGAGCGGATAGCGGCGGAATGGTAATGGAAACTCGGCGAGTTCCACTTATTACGCCGTAGCATTATGTAAATACCGGAAGGCTATTACAATTTTACAACTTACTAGGAGTGGCTTTATAGTTTCATCGCTCGAGGGAGGAGGCGGGCGAGAGAGCCGACCTCATCCCTCTTTACCGACCTTTTGCTTTCCTCACTCGATACGCGACCATGTACATGTTTCCGGGCTAGGTTTTAAAGTTTCCGCGTCTATGAAAATGAAATCGTCCTGAACAAAGGATGGAAGCTATTTCTGTCGTGCGCTTCACTATTTGCAGAAATTTAATATTTGTCTGTAATTAACGCTCTGTAGTCTAATACGATTTCGCAAAGATGTAAATTGTTTCACGTTAATTTTAAATATCATGTCGCTATCCATTGGAATTTATGCTGTTGAAAAAGAATGATATTTACAAAAATGAAATGAACCACGAAAGCGTATCATCATTATATCGCGCAAAACATGGAGCTTTATATTTTGTTGCAACAATTGGCTTGTGAAATAGAAACTTCTTTCTCCGACAAATCAAAATTATTGTGTAACGCAAATTACGAGCAGAAACGCGAGATTCGTAATAAAAGGCGCGCTTAATGGCAGCACAGTTTCACAAAAAAAAAGATAGGAAAAGACAAGGACAATAGTCAGCGTGTCTTTTATGGCCGTCGGGCATTATCGTTCCACGTTATTGCGATGTATTCATAAATGTCATAATCAGTTCCACGTTTCCCACCGCGTTTCCACCCTCCTTCTCACCCTCCTCCGCCTTTCTCCCTTTCTCCAATAAACACATGAGGGGCTGCAATGGCAAGAAAAATATTAGAATAAACGTTAATCAACGGTCTCACGTCCGCGCTTTAACGACAAAATGCTTTCGCTTGCATTCGCGATCATTTTGAAAGTTTAATCGTGCGTCCCGATGAAATCCCGCAAATTTACATAACCGAGAGATGTCCGAGATCGCGCGCAATCCGCTAGTAATGCAGTATGGTTTTTAAAGGTTGCATTGGCTATAGATAAAAATGTTGATAACGAAATTTACTTAGACGATAGATTCGAGGCACATGAATATATTTCAGTTTCAAAACAATTTACAAGCTCCTTTAAAAGTTATTATAATTATTAGTTACTATATAGACTTATTCTTTGTCGCTGCACTGAACTGCATTAAAACTTTTCTTTCTCGCTTTTGCAAACTTTGAATATATATATATCTATATCATTTTCAGTACGAGTGTACACTGGTACAAACTACAAAGAACAAATCATATGATTTCTTAAATTTGCGAAAAACTGCGATATATCAAATTTAATTGATAAAAAATTAACTTAAAAAGATATTAATTAAAAACTATATATTAATTAAAAACTAATTAAGCAATTGTAACTTAACCTCTACTATTAACCTTTGTTACTATTCGGATACAATTTTGTCATTCTAACGAAATCACATTTAGACATTATTTTATATTCTTGTATTCTAAGTTATAATTGAGTAGCAAATCAGAAGCAAATATTTTTCTTTTCAAGAATAAGTGGCATATCTTCAAGTATGCACTGATAGAAAAAATGATTTTAATTATCATAATTTAGCTATAATTTAACTATAATTCATTTTATGTGCCAACTATATATTTCTTTGGTAGAATTATAAATATAATTATTATTACTAACATTATAATAACTATAAAAATGGAGCTTCTAATCATAATAATTTTATCATGTAATTACAGTCATAAATATCAAACACTTTTCTCTTAATAGAAGCTACAGTCCGATATTTTTCATAAGAAAACTCAGAATATGCATGAAGAATATGTAAAATCTTATCAAAAACATTTTCTTAGTTTACTTTTATGCAGTTGAAGCTAATGATCTTATAGAACCCATATAAAAAATGCAAAAATTGTGCTCTCAATATACTTTTTACTGAGATTGTACAGTCAATGCATCCTTAAGTAAACGCGTAAAGCCGACACGCGCGTTATTAGATAGCGCCGCGAGATACATGCCGTGTATTACTTCGTGTCGCACACAGCTGTAATCGCATTAAGCATAATATTACGAAAATTTTGCATTTCGCTAAACGGCGCTAATGCGCTATGTGACGTAACTCGAAAGAAGGAAATAAAATAGTGCGCGTGTCCGCTGTTGCGAATAAATTATCGTTTTCCGTTGCGTCATGTATACTATCAATTTAACGACGCAATGGCTTTTGGTATCCATGGTTGAATGGCCCA
The DNA here is from genome assembly GCA_037157785.1 of Cephalotes varians. Lineage (NCBI taxonomy): Eukaryota > Metazoa > Arthropoda > Insecta > Hymenoptera > Formicidae > Cephalotes > Cephalotes varians. The sequence continues at coordinate 1,346,596 of JANQDE010000031.1, forward strand.
TCTGTATTATTACATCGCAGTACAGCGGCCAATCAACTCAACTTTAAAATCAATAACCTCCAACGCATTGCAAATATTACTTTGTCCATTCGTCCTTTTGGCAGGACGACACATAGGATGTGGTATCAATAATGTTATATTAATGAGAATGCATAAATGTGATAGAATGAAGTATAGACTAAATTTTAATGTTATTGAACAAAAAAAGAATTAGTTTTCTTATCTGATCTTTTTTTTATGTGATATTTTTCGCAAACACTTTAACTAATTTAAAATATTAAACGTTTTTGTGCAAATAATTCTTAATTAATTACAGCCAATATCATCATCAAAGGCATCATTGTTCTGCCCGCTTTATAGATGCCTATTATATAATTTTCTCGCATGGTACACGCATGTCAGTTTAATATACGCTAATATCTAATTGTCCGTTAGACACACACAGCATCAAAGCATTTTCAAACTGACGGCGATCAAAATTATGTAACATAGAATGATTCCGCTTTGTCGCGAATCGAGGTCACAGAAACGAATAGGGCAAGGATAAGGTCGGGAGAGAAGGACACGCGGAGATAGGGAAAAAAATGGGAGAGGGAAGGAAGAAAAAGTGACAGAGGGATTCCCAGGACGAGGTTCTCGCAACCCTCGGGATGATAACCGATTCGTCCGGTCTGTCCCTCGCCCTTTCGCCCTACTTTTTCTTCAGCTAGCCCAGTGCCGCAGAAACCATAGTCTTTCTTCCAACCCTTCTGTCTCCTAAGCGATCTATCCCCGTGTCCTGAACCGCTCGGAAAGAATTAATCCTGGCTAACCCGGCGACTGTGGTCTCATCCGTTGCGGATAATGTCACTCGCTTTTGTTCTTTGATGTGCTTGAGTTTCGCCCTTTTATCGAGCCATCTCTGTTTAAACGAAATCATTTATACGCGAGAAAAGACGAGGAAAAACGTTTATTGCTAAATGCGTGCAACTTCATGCATCTTATTTATTCAGTATATAAATCGTTATGTGTATCAACCACATATTTATATAATTTTTCGCGCTTTTCGAAATCTTCTTGTTTCAAATAAAGTAGCTGCCTATTTTTTATCTACAATGATTTCATCGTGGCGACCATACTGCACAGCAATCTTTCACGATCGCGACATTTCACCATTTTAGGTTACCGGTCATAAATAGCAAAAGGGGTTACGACAGTGGTGGAGGGAAACGCAGGAAGGAAGGGAGGTTATCAGTAACCAAGCGGTAGGTAAGGCGCTCAACGTCGCTCCATAGCTCGGAGCATCGCTATCGCGTTGTCCAGCCCTGACCCTACCTTGCTCTAACTCTGCTCTCGCTCTAGCTCCTCGCACTATAGCACGAGATGCTCGCCACAGAACGTGCTCTCACGTAAATTATACGCACATGCCTCATCCTACGTTTTCCGGTCGAGGAATATTCCGAAAATTCCACCTCGCTTGTATCAACGTTGCCGCGCGTCGATTTTGCGAATTTAGAAGAAGCGAATTCGAAGCTTTCGTGACTGGAATTTATAATTTTTTTTCAGGACGTACAGAAACAAAATCCACGTGGCATAGCAAAGTAATAACAGCTGTACGTATAGTAGCTCTCCATTTGTTTAATTCATAATGTTAGATATTCTCTTGCTATTTCAAAAACTAATCTCTTATGGACTTATAGTTAAGGTACTTACAATAATAACTTTGAAATACCTTCAACCTTGAACGATCATACATATTAATATGCAAAATTATGCATACCATTATATAGAATATATCGATGAATGTTCAATAAGAATGGGAGGTCGAGCCAATAAATTGCTGGACCGAACGTTACATATACTAGCACTCGTAATCCTAAATCCCACCCATTACATCCTCTGAACGACCGCAACCTACCACCCTTCGGCCACTATTCTGACTTAAACTGTTTGAGTTGCGACTTTACCGGATTACTACGGAATCTGCCAAACCCCTTCCTCGTTCGAGGAGTTCCAACCCTAGTGATTATTTTGAGATCTCCGTGTCTTCGTGTCGCGATATTCAAGATAATGTTTAGAAAACAGAATGAAACGCAATGTTAACAATAAATTACACCATAGATATTGCCACTAATAATTAGAAAATTAAAAAAATTAAATAAGAACGAATATTATAATAGAAACGTGATAATTCAAGTTTATTTTTACACAAAAAATATAATCATAAACTTCATCAAAGTGAACAAAAATTAACTATAGATAAAAGAAATTGATAGAAAGGAATGAAAATAAAATAAAAATTAATAGAAAAAATTATAATTTTGTTAGTAACTAAAATAAATATTGAAATTTTTGAATAAAACAAATCAATTTTCTTTAAGATGTAATTATAATTTTCCACATATCAAATAATCGCTCTAATAAAGACGAGAAACATTGTGCCTAATAAAAATTAAGTAGATATTAAGTTAAAAATTGTGCGTAAAACTAGTAAGGATTAAGAGTTTCCAAAGTCGTTTGCGTCGTCAGCAAATTCATGCGGAATCTCGAAATAAGCAATTGCCGTAAAAAATACAAGTGTAAACTCCCGTAAAAGAATTTCCGGACTCGAATTTCTTTCCAGGCTTTGCAAAATGTGCTTCCGTTATATACTCTCTACATAGTATTTTAACACATTATTCTGACCACAGATACACTTACCATCTGTATAAGAGCTGATTTAGCGAAGAAGTTTCGTTTGTGAGAAAGAGAACAGACATATTGAAAAACTTAAATTTAAATAATTTGCCATGTTGTATGTATAAATATGTTTACTTCGTCAAAATAACAAAATAAATTATACAAGGCTAAAAATCCGATAGACTCGACGCGTTTGATCATAACATCGCGACTGCGTTTCGTTTTCGCGGTTTTCCGAGTACAGAGACGCGAGAGAGCAGAGATTTCATTCTTTCACGATGAAACCTAATGCCGATGCGTTCGGCTTGCGCATGATACATTTATTGATCCTGTGGCATCAAACGTTTACGAGTTGCTCTTTGAGGGCGAAGATGAAAGCGCTGACGCTCGACAAGTGCGCGCCGGCTTAAGCGCTTCTCTATTTCTGCCCGCGCCTTTGATGCGCATTATCAGGCTTTCTTGTTTTATTCGGGCACCCGATATATCCGCGACTAACCTTTCAGCCCTAACGGCACGCCGATACCACGATCGAAGCGGCCCGTATTTTTAATCTGCCTCGGGATTGTTTGGGGACACGTTTGTTCGTTGTGTTACGCCTCACGAAATTCCGACGACAAGATTGGATAAAATAAATTAAATATCTCGCGGTAAAGTTTCAAAAAAGAATTTGTCGATGGAAAAATTAAATTAATTTTCAAACAAATTAATTTATTTTTTTCATCGAAAAATTCTTTTTTCCATACTTAGGTATTAAAAAATGTATTAGTCATAAAAAAGTGATATAATATATTAATAATGTACATATTTATAATTATACAATTTATAATTTTTAAGATTTATACAATGGTATTGATATAAAATTATTTCAATTGTATAATAAATTTTAATATATGTATAAATAGATGTGCGTGCAATATACACACATATATATATATAAACTAAATATCCAAAATGCAATTTATGTAATTTCCAAACTCGATGACTCCCGCATTCATTAATTTATAGTTTCAAGAATTCGAAAATTATTAAATTTATAGATATGTGGCTTTATAATGTGTGATGTATACTTTATAACATATTATCGCATTTGCGATACATCAAACAATTTTTGGAAAATTCTCTCTCTCTCTCTCTCTTGCTGAAGTCAAAATCCGGACTAAAGAAAATGAAATCCTATGATACCCCCATGACTAACTCTCTCATGGACAGAGGACGATAAAAGGGGACCTGGTCTTTCCCGTAGGGTGCTTTTTATCGAGTCATGCCCGAGATTTCGGGGGCGCTCGTAAACTTTACCCTCCGGGACATCGTTCCTTTCCAGAGTGGTTTGCGAAATAACCGGCATTCAACAGGACGACACTGAGCTCGTCCATGATGCAGTTTCGTCGACACGCTGACTATGACATTGGTCATGAAGCCGGCGAGCATAGCCGGCGACCATAAATTGAGCACCGAAGCGATCCGACCCTCGCAGGATCGTATTTAGAGTTAAGCGGCTTTACGAGCTTTCTTCCGTTTTGATTTAACAGTGGAAAAATGGCTTAAACTACATTCGCACTATGCTGTGAAAAATTGCGGCAAAACGTCATGACTAAATGTTTGTAGTTTGTAGCCCAATAGAATTTCTATTAACTTATCTATGTCGTCACATAAAAGAACTGTCAATTAAGTATTTTGAATTCAACATTGTCAAATGCAACGAAATGCTTTGGAATTAGTCATCATAGCGAATTATTTTAAATCATAAAAATAATTATTAACATAATTATTAATCAACACGTACATCCACACATAATGTATATATAATCTCTCCGATGGATAATAAGTATATATTAATAACCTTTTTATTATTTTATTTATAGAGCATTGATAATTATCTGAAAATTTCAATTTTGCAAATTCTTATTGAAGAAGATTTAACAATGAATGCGACAATGAAGTCCTTTCAAATTGTATACACATCCATTCGTTAATCTTCGTTTCTTTTGTGCTTCCATTCTCTCTGAGAATTTTCTAGACGATCGCGCATCTGAAGAAGCACTCTCTCTCTCTCTCTCTCTTTTTCTCTTTCTTCTCTCTCTCTCTCTCTCTCTCTCTCTCTTTCTCATTATTCCTCTCTTTCTCTCAAAGGAGTGGGGATGTAAAAGGACATAATCGCGCATCTAAGCCGTCCGAGCACGTAGAAATTCAATAGCGATCTAAACTCAATCACCTCGGCCACGAGTTAGCACATTCATAGTAGTTTACCCTCCAACTCCGCCCGCCAGTGCTATCCCTGCGAAAGGGCTGAATAGGACGTAAAGGCGGCTATTGTGAGGCACTATTCAATCGCCGACAACAGAAACACCATTAGGGGCAATGTACGGTGCTGCCAATTAAAATGTAGAGCGACAGCCGGAACGACCTTGTCTTGATTCACGTCGCTCGACCGTTGAATGTCGATGAATCGAAGCGCTAAATCAGCTGATAACACGAATCATTACAAAAATATACTACAAGACTACGTGAAAATCAATGTTTAATGTTTTATTATTTTTTTAATATTACGCTCAATTTAGTAAATTTAAACATCTTATTTGCGTCCTTAGAGTTTAATATTAAATTAAATTTTTCAAGTAACAAGAAGAATCATTAAGAATTCATCGGAAAACAAATAATTAAATCCACAAGAAAACAGAGATTTGTAAAAGATCAATAAGCTTCGTAATTGAATATTTTGATTCAACTTCGGTATTATTATTCCTCTTCCTATCATACATTTTAAATCTTTATTTTTATGATGAGATCGTTCCAATCGAGTTTCCTTTCAATTTGTAGAGTCATTATTACGTCTTTCAAGTCATTCGAGTTTCAACGGGTTCCGAATATGGTTCGCGAAACGCGAACAAAACGAAAATTGCAATATGGACGACTGCGGTACGGTGAGACGCACCGACGCATAGCGAATCCGGTTGGCCGCGAGCGGTTAAATCACCGTCGTAAACCACAATTCGTGTATTATGCCAACGCGATTCAACGGTCGAATGAGGTTGGAGGTCTCTTAGTGCGGATCTTGGGTGTACCGCACGTGCGCCGGCAAGGGATTAATTAACGAATCGTGTACCGTGCGCGGTCACGATGCGTGGCCGGCCAATGTCTATGTTCGTCGAGACACAAGCCTCAATTCTCGTCGGACTCGTTCCACTGGCATGTCAACGTACAACATTATTCCTTTCTTATTCGGCACCGTGTGTAACTCAATAATTTCCCCCGGCACAGTTCCTCGCGAAAGTGATCGATATTTTGAAAGCCAAGAGTCATAACAATAACTCAACTCTGCAATCTTCGCGCATGATTCATTAGGGCATAAGGCAGCCCAATTATTCTATAGTCCCTTCAATTTATCTTACTTCCTGACTACGTCGTGTTAATTTCCTACGGCTTTAAAAGAAACTCTAATGTCATTAGTCGCAGTTATTCGCCATCAGATAAAGTTAGCGTGTATGTGTCATATATCTGCTATTAGTAGACTATTAGTTAGTGTTCTTCAAAAGTTTTACAATTATAAAGGATACAGTTTTTTTTTAAATAGCGTTTAAATGCAGATATCGATTGCAGCAATATCTCTACGTACGGAACAATCTAAGATTAATGACTATATTGAGCTTGTCTGTTTCTATCTTGAGAAGTAGAAAAATATTGATCAGATGGCATAATCGAAAATTCATTAAAAATACACGAAGTTGTTATATTCAGATCATTTTTTCACATGTCAAGCATTAAAAATAATTTATCGAATCGCGGTTTGTCGAAATCTCAAGAGAAATTTGAGAATTTCCGACTGACATAATTTTCAGAATTGCAATCAAAGGTTAATACGTGAAAATGCGTATTTTAGAGCAGCGCGGAAAGCGCAGTCGCAAAAGCGTTAATTAATAACGCCAATATGCTTGCGTGCGTTAAATATCGAATATGTGCGCAAGTGGAACCATTCCCGACGTGCATGGACGCAATCTGCAAAATGATCGCAAAACGGTCAGAGAGACAAGGATCGGGAGACTAAAAAAAAAAAGAGAGGAAATAGTCGAGAGAAAAAATGTGCTGCAGATTGTGCGCATGCAAAACGTGCGTAGTGTGCCGCAGTTGCGCGAAAATATTCGCACGTACGAACGTAGAGTGGCGATAAAGTAATCTACTGTCGTTATTGTTTGACTTCTACCTCGCTCTGTTCTCCCAGGTCCAGACCACTTCCGGGCTATATCGTTAATAATTACCGCGAGATTCGCGTAACCGCGGAATGCACACCGCAGCCATTCCCTTCTAGCGTGGCGCTGTTAATTCCATTATTTATTACATAATTCGCGACCAGATAGATTTTTTCAAACATTCGATAGAAATTATTTGAGCAAGCATTTAATTAAATATCTCAACGTCATTGATAATCGAATTACTCCGCTTCGCATTGAATTAATATCTAGGCAAAAATAAAAAAAAAATAAAATTCGGAATTTGTCAGTATGTTACATACAAAAATAATATTACTATGTTTTTCTATCTTTCTTTTTATATCTAAAATATTATTTTGAAAAATATAAATAAAAACAGTAGAGATGGATTGTTGAAAAATTTAAGTTCATAACTTGATGATTATTTCTTCGTAAATGTTTAATTAAACGCATTGACTACGCGAGAAACGCGTCGGTCTTCTCTCTCATTCGCTTGTAGATACCAAGACTAACAACTAAGAGTTATTTGCGAGCACAAGATGCTCAAAAGCGAAAACGCGAATGTTAGAAACTCTTGTGTAAGTGTCGAAGAGATGAAAGTGATTTGAGTGGATCGGCGAGTCACCTACTTTTACATCCCGCCTGTTTGTTGGCGATGGAAAGGGTGGCGACCATGCATTTGTACATCAAATCCTGAGAATCACGAGGACTGCTACCGCCCTTCGGATTTAAAAGCATTCCGATGTAAACAACTGTATTTTCGCAACGTCGACTACCTAATTCTTTTTTATCGATAAGACATTTATTCTTCCTATTTTTTTTTTATTGTAAAACCTACATTCGCACTTTTTTCACTCTCGGAAGATCAAACTAGCTCGCGAGAAATATATGTATGATACGTAACACATTCTATAATATTATTCGATATTGTGAAAATCTGCAATTTTACTGAAAATGTTCACTAACTCGATAAAAACGTATATGTTTTTTTTCTAAATCACTTTTCAGCCCTAAATTTTCACAATAATTTCGCGTTTTTGCATTTTATCGCTTTTTGAGTTTTTTAAGTATTTCCTGTAAGATCTCGTCCGACACTTTTAATTGTCTTCATCTTTTTCTCCTCCGTGCTTCATCTTTTCAAGAAGCGACCACCAAATCCGCTTACTCTCTTTGCCGTTCGCGGAACGAGCAAACCGGGCTTTTCTCAGAAAACGAAGTCCAGCGTCGCCGGACGATATAAAGAGCGTATCGTCATAGTCGTCAGGCCGGAAACTTTGGCATTTTGCTTTATATCTTGGTGAAGAAAAAGGCTTCTACATCGTATCCAAGAAAAGACGGAGAGTAATCAAGCCCTGTCCCCGAAGGGCGCATCGCTGTAGGGAGTTCAGCGGAAAAATGACCCTCTGCGTCCTAACGCGTCAAACTTTAAAGGGGCGCAGTTTAGGATTCTGTTCGCGTAATAATGCCTCGTTTCGTTATCGCCGCTTTAAATCCAAAATCTCTTCCACTCATTGGCATTTGTCAACGAAGGATATTTGCGCGATAAAAATAAAGGGAAGAAATGTTCTACATCTCAAAAGCACGTTTGTGCACTTTTCACTTGTTGAACTTCAATTAGTTCGTGCGATGCTAATTTAATACTATACGACGTATTAATTTTTCTCGAGCAAAGTTATTTTTACCATTGAAAGAAGTATCGACAAAAGGAACGCTTATTCGTGAATACAAACGGTGACAGAATAATAATACTCCGGAAATATCGATAATTGGTTGGAAAATGCCGTGCCTGTGAGCCTTGTTTGCGAGACATTACCGATTTTTACCATCTGCTTCAACAAAAAGTAAAAACTCACATTTTTAAATTGGAAAATATTGATTTTCCGTTAGGGCAACGTAATGACTATGTTCTGAGGATATTTATGATTCGCTGAAAAATATTTATCTTTCTTATTCGCGAGTCTCACGAGTTGCAGATCCACGCTCGCGATATTAAAAAAATATTAAATGTCTCAGACGAGACTATAAAATCGTCCCACACACATTCTGAAGTAGAGATTGTATTTCAGATAACGATGAATTTTACAACGCGATGCGATATATGGGTCAGTGAAAGAAGAGGGTGTGAAGGTTCGTCGAGATAAGGTGGATGGATCGTTCGTGCGACGATTATCTCGCGTGACAATGCGTTACCGCAATTTCCGTCTATGCGGTAGAAAGTTTTAAGAACTTTATTTAAATGTCTTGAAATAATCGAATAGGAAGAAGCATCGAGCAGAGATATTTAGCCTGCATTATAAATCTCTATATATACCGTAATAGAATAAAATTAAATTCAATATATAATTCTTCCGTAAAACAAGTATAATTGTAGATATTAATTGCTTCCTGAATTAAAGAAGCAAGATTAGCTAGATACGCTAAAGTGGAAGTAAAGAAAGAGTTCTTAATTGAAAATCTATCACTCCTTTCGATCTCATTCTACAATCATGACTCTAAACCCTTCACTCGCACAGCCAAATTGAATTTAAGGAAAAACATGTAACAAGAAGTCTTAATGATATAAGAAAGAAGGAGACAAACAGCGAAAGTAAATTGGAAATAATTTGGAACATATTTCGTGATAGTTATTCATAGACGTACGACGTGATCGACATCGGATGATCACAAAGCGACAGTTTGAAACTAGAAATGGCGGGAGAATGCGGATAGCAATCGAGACGAAGAGATGGTGGAGAAGGAAAAGAGACGGAGCGAGAGGCAAGTCCTGCTGGACGGCTGCCACAAGGCGCTTCGAAAGTAACGATCTCGTTATCGTTCCGCCTCGAGAAGCGAAGGACTTAAGATAATAAGTTTGTATGGGAGGGTGGAGAGTCCTTAATAAGAAACCGGAGCGCTTTCGCGCGCGAGAGGGAAATAGCGCTCGCTTACCTCGCCTCTCTCTACCGTCATCCGCGTCAGACCACTCAACTTATTAATTCCATTAATATTTCTTTCATGCGATTTGACGCACCGACGCGGCGAGATTATTAAAAGTGCGCGAAGAAGCCGTAATACTCTTGGAAACTTTGTCTCTATTACCACGCGGTACTTGTTTAAAAAATTAACCGATTCTTCCGAGTATATCGTTCGTAATGTTAACGCGCAGTCAAGCAAGATTTATTCCTTTCATCTCGCGATATCGTTCTCATCATCTTCGAGTAGGGAATTGGATAAATGTTTTTAAAAATTTAATTTCAATCATCTCATTTATATGATTTTATTCATGAAATATTCTTTACGATATAATTCTCTTTTCTGATTCTCATTTGAACTCTGTAATATCAAATAATAAGTTAATTTATACAGCACAATCATCACGTAGTTGTAAAAATAAAAAAGATTGAATGCATTTTAAGTAAAATGAAGATAATGCACAATGTGAGATAAATTCAATAGGTTTGTCTTTATAAAGAAAAATAATAATTGCTTTCAAATTCAATGTAACTGCGATCCATTTGTAAATAGTCCAAGTAAACTGTTGAATTCAATAGACACAAATAATATAAAGTAAAAAATTAAATTTATTCATTAAAATGAAATATTTCAGGTTCGATGTAAATGAAAATCAATGTAAATGAAAATCAATATAAATAAAAATTTGCTCGGCTCACTTTCAATAATTACATCGAATGAATTATTTGAAATGACAGAGAAATACATATCGAACAAAATTTTTGCAAAAAAGATTATTTGTATCAAACGTAGAAAAAGAAGTAGGTAGTATTATTCTCTATTTCAACTATTGATCGAAATAAATAAGCCGAAGTAAAACATATTAATGAAATTCCTTCACTTAGCAAAGATTTTAGAACATGAAATTAGACAACAGTGATTTTCGAATAATAAAAATTTCATGTCTCTTTAATTTCGTACGTTTCAAAAATAGCTGACCGCGTTAAACTTCATTTGATAATTGACAGCTGATGATGAATCTGACCGGAAACTGATTCGTCGTCATCTCTTGCGAAAGTAAATCGTGCTAATTTGCTTCGAGTATCGTATATGTATCCGCGAGAAATATAAGATGAGCATTATCTACCTATGTAGACAAAACGGAAGCCGAAAAAGATTTCGAAAATAATAGTCTTTAATAGTCTTAACTTAAACGGACGAATCGTACGAGACGAAGTTGTCCGCTGTCATCTCAGTGAAACATTTCGGTCACTGCACATTGTTGCGAGGAGTGAGAGGAGCTAGGATAGAGATAGAGAGAAAGACAGAGAGAGAGAAGGGGTTAAAGGAAGAGGTGGGAGGGGTGACAAGGGGGAAACARGGAGAGAAAGAGAGAGAGAGAGACAGAGAGGGAGAAAATATCCGACACCCCGGTTGGTTGGTCCGCCTCTGTCCGACGGATGACGTCCACGATCAAGCTCCACCCACACACATGCCCCCAGCCAACGCACACAAACGCACACATACCCATACACGCGTGCGTACTTACACCTACGCATACCGCACTCGTACACACATACACGCACGCATACAATTTTGTATGATTCGGTGCGTACATGTTGGAGCCGACACTTGCGCGACACACACATACACACATACACACACACGTGCGCGCGCGACATTCGTGATACTTGTAAGCTCGCGAGGGATTCTCGATAGGGAAGCCTGGTTCGCGCACGGAGTTGGCGAGAGGGTTCGCGAGAACAGGGTTGCACGCACCGTACCTTCTCGGGGGTGATGAGCGGTGTGATGTACGTGGTGACCGCCGTTGTGTACACCTTACAAGGACCACTGAGGAGTTGAAAAAATTTGCAGGGTCACTCAGTACCACTGGTGGAGTACCGAGTGCCGTGCGGTCGGCGCGATGCTCTTCTTTGGTGCGAGAGAGAAACGGGCGTTTCGATCGGAGCCGATCTGATCGACCGGCTGCGAGCGGCAGATTCACGAGGTTGTTAAGCACACACGCGCGTGTACCTGTTGTTCGTGCGAGGTCGATCGTGTAACACGAATACGACGAATTCACCACACTCCCGTGGATCTTGCCGTGTTCACTAAAAGTCAAGATGTATATCTTGAAAGATCCGCCGTATGATTTTCGCGACGATGTTCTTTTACGGGATAAGTTGGTTTCAATAGACGTAGATCATCGATCCTGAAAGAATCCTCTCTTTCACAATTTTTCACACTGAATCTGGATGTGACTGGAGAATTCGCGCTGCGATCGTACACTTTTCGCGATGCGGAAGACACTCGAAATGATCCTCGGGTCTTCAGCGGGTGACGTTACGTGCGAACGTGACGGGACCACGGTAGTTGAGAGTGTTAATCGGTGTACTTCGTTTTCCCTCTTCCGACGAGACTGGGTCGGCGCACCTCTGATTGAAATGGAACCGGTAACGTCGTATCAGACGATTCTTCGTATATCCTCCGTTGTTACCACCGTCACGAGGGAGGGCACGAGCGAGACAGATGAGGAACACCCAAGATAGACAGAGAGAAAGAGGGAGAGAGATAGAGAGAGAGAGAGGGAGAGAGATCAACTTGCAAGCACACAGGCAGGTGGTCGTCGTCGCGCTCTTCCGTCACCGTACGTCGGGTTTCAATGCTGCACGCTGTGACGCCGAGAACAGAATGGGGCGATCGTAGAGGCCCGGGCAGTGAAGCCGTAGCGAGGGGAGGTGGAAAGGAGCCGCGCGGGTGGTGACGGCAGAGTGGGGTGCCAGATAGAGGGGCGAGTGGGTATTCCGGGAAGGGGTCCCTTCATCCCGCTCTTTCGCGTCCTCCGCCCTCGAGCGAGCGCTACCCCTCCGAGGCGCGCAGGCGCCCCCGGGCGCTGCCACCGGCTCGAGGGGGAGTACGTTTCCAGTGGAAGACGAAGGGAGAGCTATTCTAAAGAGAAGGAGGGTGGAAGAGCGTGATAGAGAGAAAGAGAGAGAGATAGAGAGGAGGGGAGAACACGGGCTTTTCTCCTTCTCACTCGCTTCCTTCCTTCCTTCACCAGCAGCACACCCCAGCATCGACCGACGCACCACGCTGCTCCGAGCCGCTTTCGTACCCTCTCCTCCCACGGCATTTCCCTCTTCTACCCGCAAAACCTTCTCGCCATGCCGACCCAACGAGAATACTTAATGCTAGGAGAGAGGCTGACTGCCTGACTGCCTACGCCAAGCCATGCTCGCTTGACGGTGGGATGGCAGCGAGGGAGATCAGCACACGGAAGTGAAGAGGTTCGCGCGAGCCGCCAGATATTGCTTGCGAAACCTTGCGGCTACTTGTTACGCGTCCGCGAGTTACTCCCAGCTGATGACAAGATCATGAATCGTAGAGATGTTGTACGAGATGCCATATAACGTGAAATTTTCATTTGCCTCTCTTTCTCTCTCTCTCTCTCTCTCTCTCTCTCTCTTTCTCTCTCTCTCTCTCTCTACATTATAAAATTTTATTCTTTTCCCTCACTTAGTACGACATATATCGTATATTGATTTCCGTCAATTGATTGTATGGTCGGTAAATTTTATTTTTATCACTGCTTATATTTAATTTGAAGCAAGAAGTTAGAGCAGTCAGATATATGTAACTTATTGAACTATTTAAAGCAAAACGAGTTGATGGCCGCACTGAAAGTCCATTCTGTCTATATTCTATCGACAGCTGCCAAGATAACGCAACAGCGATGACCCGCCACGCAAGTAGTTCGAACCCTCGCTCGGACCAGAACCGGAGAGTCTGGCCAATATTGACCACTACTACTGGCCATCGGATTCCGAAGCCAACTGTTTCCTCGGCCCCACTGCCTGGCTGGCCGAAAGCCAGGGGCCTCTCTCTCGTCTAGCGGCTCAGTGTGAACGTATCCTACGTTTAACGCGGAAGGAAGGGACTAACCTAACCCAGAAAGATTTCATTGAGCCGCAACGTGACTTGGCCGACTGCCAATATTATGGACTCTCTACGCAGACTGTCGCAATGACCGCCACTCGCGAGAGAAGCTGTTATAAGAATCGCCGTTTTTAGGAAATATCATCACTCTGGAATGTGCCGTCAAAGCTCCTTGGATAAGGTCGAATGCTTCCGCGATTATTGAAGGGGATAGGCGACCATTTAGGATCGTAACAACTCGGGTCAAGTTTCCACGATAGTACGTATACCGATATCGGCATTACCTTTTTCCCTTATCACCGGGGGAGATAAGAAATTTGGTTTGTTTGTCCGCCGTTCGGTCTACGAGTTATGGATGCTACCAATTGCTACCGATAGCGCTAGCGCAGAAGCGCAGGATTCCCAATACTCAAGATGACGGCGCTTGCGAAAGATGAGACGAAGGAGAAGACGGACGTTGCTTGCTTCGTGTGCATTTGGCTTGTGTCCAAAGAGAGACGCTGAATGAACTTGGCGGGAAAACCGCATTGGCGCGTGTTTCCTTCTGTCGTACGACAGACGCGACTACAATGGCTAGCAATATCCTTACACCGGCTGCGTAGAGACGTCTCTATGTTGAGAGATAACACTGACGATAACCTCAGAATTTATCAACTCTCTTACGATAGCAAATAAGTTTGTATTGTCCCAGTCTTTCATATAGCAGGTTCTGTTGGATAATTTCATATGTAATAATTTATTCGGCAAATTTGATATTCCAACCGCGTCACGAATATGCAATAATGTTATACCGTCAATCTTTATTAACTCTAATTACTCGCATTTCTGCTCTTTTTCCATATTGTATCTATAATATTAGAAAAATGCATCGTTTTTTTTTTAAACAACAAAATCTAAGATCTAGAAAATATTATGAATTTTAATAGAATGCATATATAAATCAATACAAGCGCATCGGCAAATTTCCAAATCAGATTTGTGTAATTGTTTAAATGATAAATATGCGAAGGATAAAGAATAGCAAATTAATTTCGAAAATTGAAACTACAATGGCGAGCCAACAAGCGTTCACATTAATCGTTTTCCATTCCGCATTTGAAATCATTTCGGCTTCCATTATCATATCTTCGCGGTTACGTATTTATGATGTAATAACAGCGCGTTACCGCGGAAACGGTTAGCGGCCGCCGAATGACGGATTATTCACTGGCCTCGAGAAATTTGGCCGGTCAATGCGATCCCGTAACCGCTTCGACGGTCCCACAATAATCATTACTCTAGAGGCTGTCGACTGCCAAGGATGACGTGTAATCATGATATTGGCACGTAACTGAGTTATCGCGCTACACGGGAGAATCCGCCCTTTCCTCCGGGGGTGTCCTTCGGTCAATGTATATTCCGCTCGATGACCAGATCGACGAGATGTTAACGCAATCGGATCGTACACATTGCGTAAATCTTGCTAAGTGAAACGCTTCTCCACCCTTGTGGTGAAGTGAACTGGTGGGGAACTGATTGAAACACTTAATTTGAAAGCGGCGCGTTAGAAACAACTGAAACGAGTGTTTAAATGCAGATTTTATCATGCTGTGTGTTTTACAATATCAGCAATTTTAAATTATACATGATATATCCAATATTCATTTAACAACTTTCTGCACTTATTAATTTTGCGATATTTTATATTAATTTAGTATTCTTTCTAAATAATTTAGGCTAATAAAAACGATTCAAATACAAAAATATATAAACATAAAATTAAGAATAAGAACTGCTAAAAAATATTCCCATAAAAATAAAATTTTCCAAAAATAATACTCATATATTCGTCGATGTTTTTTTAATCATTTGTATCGTACAAAAATAATTTTCCTTTCTTAACTTTATAGATATACCCAAATTGTTAATTGTATTTCGAAAATGTAATTTCAATGTTTCTATTTTAAACATCAAATTCTCGCAATATTCAAGATCGCAACATTGGAACTAGGTGAATGAAAAAGTACAATTAACTCGGTCGCAGAATCGGATTCGTACCCCTGGAAACCTCGATACCAAAGAAAGAGAACGCCGATCTCTTTTAACTCGCCTTCTGCAATCGGTATTTGTTTCGGTGACAGTACAAGGGCAGCGTGTTTTCGTCGGGCAGTAGCCGAGTTTCGGGAAGCCCGCATGCAAGATGCACACGCGCGGGGAAAAGGGAATTGGGAAGAGGGAGGAAGAGACCGTTCGATTGCATCGTTCGACCGCAATGGAAACTCTTCCACGACCTAGTTCGCCCTTTCCCGCATGACGTTGCTGGGATTTTTGGTCGCGATTCTCGAGCTCGATACTTATCTCCCGCAATATGGCTCATCCCAGGCGACCCGCCTCGCCTGTCTACCTCGAAACCGCTTCCCGATATTCTTTCGACTTGTCTACCATCTTCTGCTTCATCCCCGCAACCCGGCCGAACGAACAGCTTGAAACTTTTTCTAAAATATTAGACACTCGACGTGCTCGAAAGGCGTGAGGACGCCTCTCCCCTCCATTCTCATCTAGGTTTCCTTCTCGTTTCAATCTTTCTTTTCGTTCAATACTCATTCACTCCGAACTCAGTTGTTCGCAATTCGTTCGAAGAGTTCTCTCCGAGGTCGGACGTTGGAAAAGAGGAAGAAGGAAGAAAGCGAATGAGAGAGAAGAAACGCGAGCGGGTCGGATCAAGAAAGCCAGGGTGGATGGGCAAATAGCTCGAATCACGCGAGCCGTTGCCTCGTAATTAATAGGGCGCACGAAAACGAGCTATTGCGCCATCAGCGACCCTCAAGATCCTCCCAGCAGCTACACATCACCGAGAAGAGCCGTCCGCTAGAGAGTTTTAGACTCTCGAGAGATAAGCATTAATCGATATTGACAGTATTTTACGCGTCCGCCTTTTTCGCCAAGACGATGATAAGGTCGACGGATATAAACTTGCCAGTTCATGAAATAGTAGATAGTGACAATCATTTTACAATCAAAGTAGATTTGAACTGAAAATGAATAATCTGAGATGATTGATGAAAATTAAAGATAATGAAATACTTGATCGTAGAAAGGGAACAATAAAAGAAAAAGATAGAGAAAGAGAGGATTAAATGTTTTAACATTCTTACTATATTTAAAAAATATATGCTATATTTAAAAATATTACTACTATACTACTTACTATATTTAAAAATATATAATATTTAAATAATATATATATGCTTATATATGTACATTATATAAGCATAAAAAGATTTATATAAATTTCTTACTTTTCTCAAGAGAGAGTGAACAATACAATTAACAGAATACATTATACAATTTATATTCAATATACTTAACTATACTTTTAACTTATAAAAATATTAAAAATAATTTCTTCTATATTTACATTTTTAATCTTAATAGAGAAAGTTTCTTGTAAGATTAACGACCCAAAATTGTTATCAGCATAAACTACAATTGTAATATTCATTCAATTGCAATATTATTTCAATTACATCAAAAGTATATTTATTAATTTTTTAATAATGATGGCACATTTTCGAGTGAGCATCAGTATTCGTCAAATATTATACCGAGCGACTTAGCGATGTAGCATTTCGTCAAGATTTCATACCTTACAAAGTTCAGCCCAAGAATTGCTCTCCGTCAGAATTTTACTCGCGCGTCTTTTCGTGCAAAAATTTATATCCAGTCGTAAGAACGCTTCGTACTTTCCAAGCATTTATCTCATTCACTTCATGAGGATGGCGGGAAAGTGAGGACAAGGACGAGAGGGAAAGGGCCGAGAAGAGTTGGGGCGCTTGAAGTAAATCAAAGGAAGGAAATGAATTTTTATCGAGGACAGAAGGCTCGATTCGTCCCGGATTCACCTCGGAAAGCAACGCCAGCTCCTTGCTCGACCCGTAAGAAGCAAGTAAAATCTACGAAAAAATCGGCGAGAAACTGCGGCGAAACGATACGGTGCTCCATACCGTCTTACTCTCGTCTTCGGAAAAGTACTCCAGGAAAAATTCACCAGCGCGATAAATTTACGGGATCCTTCTCCCTTTTCCCGGAACGCTCTTATTTTTCTCTTCCCAGTGGCCGGTTCTTCACCGAGTGATTAATGGCATTAATAAGAGAGAGTTACCATCGTCATACCGATTGCCAAGACTTCTTTCGATGAAAATTACGCTTAATAGTTTTAACGAATGATGGATATTTGGCGAGTGTAAAGCAATATTTTAACATAGAATTAACAACTCTTTTCCTTAATTTATAAGAGATAATATAATAATATTAAAGTATATAAAATAAATTTTTATGATAATAAGTTAATCGTAATAATAAATTAAATCGATAATTTTTATGTTATATTGTAAACATGTAATAATTATTTAATTTCTAAACTGCACTCTCTCTTATATAAATTCATTACCTATGATTCCAACAACAATTCTATTGTATAATCTAACACATTCGTAAAAACATGTAATTTAACCATCTTCTAATTTTCGTAATATATATTTGAACGTGTACCTTTTTCTTAAAATATATTTATAAATTTATTTCTTTCTGACCAGATAGTTTATTTTTTCCTTTATCTCCCTGAAATTGTGTGTTTACAACAATTACTCTAAACCTTACGTTCTCGCTTTATATAAAGTACATGGTTGGCGAAACCACACGTGATTCATCGCATTCGGATGTTAGAGAAGTAGCAAATGATTGTAGTTGGCAAACATGTGATTAGTAGAACGCGTCGGATGCATCTACGTGGAGCGCAGAATTTCGCTCGCGTTTGCTTAAAGACAGGAGAGAAGGAAGAGGTGTCGCTGGTAACTCTATGGAAATGTACACGCAGGTGTGTGCCCATAGTATCTCGGGGTTCCGTAAAGCTCAGTCGTTAATGACTCTCGGTCGTTAGATTGGTTTGCGCGTAATATGCCCGTCGACGCGACGCTATATGCTCGATTAATCCACGACGTCGTTTATCCGTGTGATATTAAGTCCGCGTCCATGAAAGAGAATTTTCCGAGAGAACACGTAAACGATTATTAATATTTATCTGCGTAACCTTTTTTTATACCTTGAACCGCACTGAAATATTTGTGTTGATCCTTTTATTATTAAAAATAATCTTTACTTTTATTTTTTTACAGATAGATCAAATAAGATCAATATTTAGATAAAAATATATAAGAAAAAATTTATTGTAAAATAAGAAATAAACAGATATTATATATAATTTCATGAAAAATCTCGTAGGCTATTATCAGCTCAGAATCACTAAAGTTCGTCATTAAAAATCTAAGTAGCAAAGATCCAAGTTTTATTTTAGTCAGTTGCTTAATTCAAATGTAGTCCGAAATAAGCCAGTGAGATTAAATATTGCAAAAATAGTTGGTGCAATCATGAATCGACAAATATCTATCTTATAAAATAATTTAAATGAGTTTCAGTAATCTTTAGAACATGATTAAAATAATTTAATAACCGTATTTATATACTTTAAAATGTTCAAAAAAAAACATAATTTTCATATTAATAACAACATTTAAATAACAAGAGATAATTTTAGAAGCAAAGAAGAACAAATTTGGATTTTAAATATTAGAACTTATTTTGTTTATCAAGATTGCGTAATTTGATTTATGCCATTTGCGGAGCTACACATTCGACGAATTAAAAAAAAATCGCATATTACAGAAGTGTTACACTCGCGCAAATATTTTTACAAGAGGCGGCATTCCCTCTATCCGTATAAACCTTTAAGAAGTGGATATTGCTCGTTTCGCACCTCTTATGACGTTGATCGTAAGAGGATTAGACTCGGATTTACGATTCTTTCGGCAAAAACGACAGTGGTACAAAATAGCGTAAATTCTTGAAACATTGAACGTCGGTACAAACTGCAGGTTGTCATTCGAATCCACTCCACGCACATATATTCGTATTTAACAAACCAATAGATTTTTTTTAAATAAATTTCACAGAAGATCTTGTTTAAATATATCTGTTTTATCTCATCTTGCATTCTCTGATAATAAATTATTTGGCACTAACGGAACGTAATATTAACTATTAAAAATGTTTTCTTTAATATATTTTTACCTTTAATTTTATCTTTAAAACAGACATTGCGCGCGCATCTACTCCGTAATATATAGATATCTTATAAAATACATAGCACTTGCTTTTAGTGATATGCAGTACGTTAGTAATTAGAGCTCCGATCAATAAAAAAAAAATTAATCACATAATAATAAAATATCATAAAATCATAATAAGTATCATTCAATAATTCGTCATATATGGCTGACGTGAATTGTTTTCCCCTTGGAAAGTTATCAAACATGATTTTACGCACAGCTTTCAACTRTTTCCACAAATCGAGAGTAAAACTCTATCGTAGATGGAAACACATTGTTCAGACGAACCTCGTATTTTGATGCGCCAACGATCCGGAGAGGGAAGTAATGCGCGCGACGAAATCCCCCATGTTCGTTACAACGGTATCGAGTCTATTTCACGCTCATCAGTCGCGCGAGCGTCTAGAAAACTTCGGGACGAAGAGAAAATCTTGTCTCTGTTCTTCCCGGTTGCTCTCATCTCCGGTTTTGACGTCGACTACGGTCCCGAGCTCTCGAGGACCTCTCCGTGCGACACAAAGAGAAGAGACCGTGAACACAGGAAAACGCGCTTAAGGGTGTGCAAGAACGGCTGGAAAGCCTAGTGAGAGGATGAGAGTGAAGCCATCGTGACAACACACGCGGAAGAAGCAGCATGGCGACGACTTTTCGTAAAGCATAATGAAACTGCCTGGTAATCTTAGAAGCGCCGCACATTGCGACCGGTCTCGACGTGGTAGTCGGTCGGGTTAAATGTCTCGAAATGGATATTCCTGCTTCTCTACGGATAGATGTCG
Organism: Cephalotes varians; assembly: GCA_037157785.1. Taxonomy (NCBI): domain Eukaryota; kingdom Metazoa; phylum Arthropoda; class Insecta; order Hymenoptera; family Formicidae; genus Cephalotes; species Cephalotes varians. Next base: position 1,367,245 of record JANQDE010000031.1, read on the forward strand.
TATTCCGTGGTCGACAACATGCGCGTGTTACCGTTTCAGGTATTACACCGTATCCGCGCCGTATAGCTGAAACTACGATGCAAATTTCGTGCTTCATCTAAAGAGCTCACCCTAAGCTAAGTGGTGGCTTTCTCATTCGAGAAGGTCAGAACTCCGAGTGCGTCGAATTTTTTTCGATCTCCGAGCGACGAGAGATAAAGAACATGTCTTCGTCTAGTTTGAATTTTAGAAATAGCTCGTTGGAATTTTTACGAATTGTCATTAGTGCTTTGAAAAAAATCAATTATTAACAAGCTGTCATATTGCGATTATATATGTTGTAAATGTTATTTTTACGACAAATACAATTTTGTACTCAAACGCGTAAAATGTATTTTAATAATATGCGCTTATATGGCAAATATTAATAAAATATTTGTTGTCATACTGATAATATATCATCAAACTAATATTTTTATACAATTGCGTCCAAAGCGAAGGACGTCTCGTTTGCACTACTTACGTCAATATACAAATAAACACTTCTATTTTCGGGATTAAAGATTTTGCTGACGTTATATTTTTGTTTCAAGATATCACTGACTGTCGCCGAAGAAGAAACGCGCTCAGAAAGGTGCGGAGGAAGAGGAGACCATTACGAAAAAGCTCGCGAGACATTAGTTCGTATTCTTAGCTCCATTTAACAGCACTTTCAACGTCACATGCAGTTCAAATCCGTTATTAAAAATCGCGTTCAATTTTTCGCTTGATATTAAATTTGCGCTGACGATATAAAAACGCACACATAGATAAAACATATATAATGTAACATATATAAATAATAATTATAATATCGAAATTAATATTGAATTAGAATTATTGTTTAATTTCGAAAGTTTCATGTCGATCTCAATTATGTTATAATTATTTCCATAGAGTTATATATTCTTTTCATACATTTGCTACATTGCTAACATATTTAGAGCATAATGATAGAAATTCTCGTGTTTCATCTTTGCAAAAACTTTTCATCATGCAAAATTCAAATTCAAATACAAGAATGTCTGACCTGATAACATTTCTCAGTTGATATTAGTTCTCGTGATATCGAGTTGACTGGGTTCCCAACCTATCGCGCATTTCCGGGTGATAATTTTTAGGTCAGACGCGAATCGAAGTTCGATCGACACACCGAAACGTAATCGACCAGTCTGTAATTAAGAGCGCCTTCCTCGAAACACGACTTCGCGATCGGCAATGAGCGAGATAAACAGGAACGAGACGGTCGCTTTAATTTCGAATTTCTCCTTGCTGCTTTCACACGGGAGACTCACCGATTAAATGCGCGATACGAGCCGCCGACAGAAAACGTCTCTTCGATTCTTACCTGCAACAAAAAGGCAACGAGCATTTTAATCAAACTGTCGTCGAGCGAGATAAGAATAGGACGCGTCTTGCGTTGGCATTTAGAAAGCGATTTCTTTCATTCTGTCTCGTCTTTCGAGCCTCTTCTTTTTTTTCGTGGTCTAATGATGAATTTTGTAAATAAATGGTATAAAAAATAATTTTATTTAAAAAGCATTCCTCTGATACCGTAACTGAAATGTTGATTTCTTCATACTTTGTCAAGACTACTTTATATATAAATCTACTCCATTTAATAAATCTTTCTCAAACAATTAAAAATGCATGATACGATATAAATGTAACGGAATAAAGGGATAAATTTAGAATGCAAGACAATTAAAGATAATCCACGGTAAACTTAAATTCACTAAATTTATATTCGGTGCAACGAGGGCAAAAGTACACCGGATCGTAGGCGATCTCGCCAAAGTGCCCTGTACACAATCAATCTGTTAAACGTACTTATTTATCCTTGCCTGTCGGGACGACGAGGCAACATTGGGACATCGAGACGTCGGTGTAGCTATTAACTACGGAGATATATTTGGCAATGGTTGCGAGCAGACGTACTGTGAAACTGATTTTACCGGCATTAGTTAGTCAAGATCCACTAAAGACCCGAAACATAATCCCTCTAATGAATAAAATTCCCAATTAACATTGGAACGTTTATTAATCTCATACATAAAAATGTAATGCATAAATTTCTGGATAAGTGACAAAACTGGCAGGGCGAATGCCCCAGCTCAACGAGTCATTTAAGTTCGACTGCTGCCTACCCGGCAAGTGGACACAAAGCGTGTCAGGGGTGGCTATAAATCTCAACGGGCTTCTGATCAAACGATCAACTAATACCGGACTGTGAGAGGTTCGCTCTTTCCCCGGGAGCTGTGTCAGTGCCCCCTTCGTCAGGAACCCACTCGGTTACGGGATAATCCCAGCTGCATTACCTTGATGAGCTCCGGAACTCCGCCTCCTTCCCATGCCCCACTACGAAGACCCCGGCTTATCCCGGCGTTTAAGCAGACGTGGCCTAAAGATCGCAATGCATTACTACGATCTGTACGTATGTGTGCGCAAACATGTACGTACATACGGGCGCATACAGGCACACGCGTAATTCCGTAACCGGGAAGACTGGCGTGTACATGGCGCGATATTGGGCGGATTGTTGCTGCTTTAAGACGTCGTAGCGGCAAGCACGAGGACGCTGCGATATATCGCGAGGAAGGTACGGGATCCCCGGGAGAGACATCTTCCATTCAGACCGAAGGGAAAGATCGCCTGAGCCGGAGAATTCTGACGTAGCTAATATATCCCGCATCGCTCCACCTCGGCTCTCAGGCTATCTAGATCTCGGTATCGCGAGAGCTGATTTCCGGTCGGACAACCTTCTCCCTGAGGATTCCCCACGGAAATTGCTCATGGTCAGATAACACGGCTAATCGACTCGAAAGATAAAAATGTAGCGAACCGAATGAATTTCGTAAAAAGTATTCAAGATCGTGAATAGAACACTTGTTGTATTATAATCGAATCAGAAATAGTTCCTGAAATACTGTACAGAATAAAAGTAAGTTAACAATTAAATGTGTGATTCTCGTTGAGAGAAAGAGACTAAAACTTGGTAAACACTTTAAAAAAGATACAGCGATTCAGTATACAATAGCAAACGCTTCTTGTAAGTTGAAAGAATAATTAATAGATAACTTGAAGAGAGATAGAAGTGAATTAACAAACGATTTCTAAATTTAACCTTCAATTATATTCAATTGCTTTCCTTGTACTTAAAACGCTTAGGTCAAAATGGGATTCGACAGCACAACCGCCAGAAAGTCAACCGCGACTTGCAAATTTGATCACGGAAATGCAGCCGTCGAAGTTCTGAGCGCGAGACTTCTAATCTCGGCGAAGAAGGAGAATAAGATAGCGGTGGAAGAGATGTCGCGAGATTAAAGCGGGGGAGGGTTGTCTGGCACCGGGCTCATCTTAGTTGCTCGTCTAAATCTCCCCCTGAGCAAGCTCCAGTGGCAATACGTAACAACTATTAGCGAACCGACATTCACCTCGTTTAACTCGAGTTAGCGGTCGCGCCGCGTAAACCAAGTCCAGAAGCCGCGTTAGCAAGCTGCACTGCTTAATGCGATCGTTGCAAGCGAGAATCATTTCGCTAATTTATACGAAGTGGTACGACCTATTCGAGCGCGTTAATCAATATTTGTTCGTCGCATATTGCACTCTCTTGCAACGACGTCAGAAAATTACAGCAACGTGTTTTTAAATGCTGTGCATAAAATACGGAGAAATAAACATATAAAAGACGAATTTTAATTTCTCTAAATGTAACGTAATAAGAGAATGCATTAAAAAAGATATAGATTTAAATTACATTCATGGAAAAATTTAATTAATGTCATTAATAGTAATATAAAAATTATAATAAATATATTATATATATATAATATTATATAAGTTTATAATTAATATATAAGTTTGTATATTATTAATTATTATAATATATACATAATAATAATACAATAATACAATAATGAATTAACGACGAATTTGTTATAAATATCAGAGAATTCTTATAAGCTGCAACTAAATTTCTAGTCGGGAAAAAACATAAAAGTCTTTTGCTTTCTCATGCAAAAGGATAAAGAGAATGATAGGAAGGTTAATTTAACTCGAAACGCTTCGCATTAACTGGACGAGACGTCAAAGACGCTCAACAATATCGCGATATGCACATTCCAAGAGTATTCGGCTCATTCCGAACACGTCCGCGGCGCAGTATTATGTTATTAGCCAGATCAACGAGCGTAAAGCGGTCAGAAGTGGTCAGGAAATACACCTGGAGAACATGTCTCTCGAATCCCGAGAACCCGGCACTGAACCGAAGGGCATAGGGGACGTAAGCTTGTTAACAAGTGTACAGGATGCGGAACAACTTGCGGGACAAACCGCGCAAAATAAACGGACAAACGTCAAACGACTTTTCACACATTAACCATCCGAAAGCACGCCTTGATAAACGAACTCCCTGTACGCGGTAATTAACGGTAACGGCATTAATTCCCTTCGACAAAGCGATCGCTTAACCGGTTAACCAAATACGGAGAATGCGGTTTTTGTATTACGTTGGGTCCTTCATTAAATTTTTCTCGTTAAAGAGACCGTTACCGAGCGTAACTGAATTAGCGGGGATAATGGAAATTAACTTTTTACGTCCGCTTCTTTTATTATCATCTTCTTCTTTTGCTCTCTAACATCTCTTACGAGAACTTAGTATGAAGAATTTTCCAATGAAATAATTATCCTTATGTAGCCTTTTTTGTCGTTAATATCCCTTTATTTGTTTCGCGCTTGTCGTATATTCTCTATCTCTCCTCTGCGCCCGCAAGCCTCTTTCCTGCAGTCCTTCAATCCTTTCTACTACACTCTCCTGGCAGAAACTCCTTCGTCAATCCCCAAAGGAGACGCAAGTAATGCCGGGATTATGTAAACGTCACTCCAGCGAAACACGCATCTGTTCGGACGCATTCAAATTATTCAGCTGACAAACAATTGTAAGCATCTCTCCATAGCTCCTGAATAATTCTAATCGATGCAAGAATAGCTCTAGATAATGTTGCTATTAAAGGATTTCGTTCTTTGATCTGATCACAAAAGGTTTTAATTAATTACGTATTTTTCTTAACTTTTAACTTTTACAAGAGACACAAATTGAATATTATGTTATCTCTTGCCGATCATTTGTAGAAGTTTCGTCATGAAATATAACGCGAGAGAGAATAGAGTGTAGAGCAAATATATTCTCGCGCGTATCAGTCAACTTGAAACTTTCTCAACTTCCAACGTGCTCTTACGCGATTCAACCAGCGCGACGATGTTACATGAAAAGACGTTAATTTACGCTACTTAGTGATTCCGTTTCGCACATGTGTGTCGCAAGATCTTTCGCAAATCTACGCTAACGAGCAGCTCATCGTCGCGCATCACAACGTACGTGATATCTAAAAATAAGTACAATGCGATGTATATGATGAAGAAGCGATGTCGCAGAAAATGTATCGCAGCTCATCTTTATTCTTACAAATCTTCTCTGATCCCTTTCGCATCCGTTAGGAATTCGAAACTCATTCAAGTTCTTGTAATTGGTATTCACTATCCTCACTGTCTTCGTCGATGTACCATACAGTTGGTGCTCCAATTTAATATGACTTATGCATATTCAATGACTTTCCTCCGCGTCTACACAAGAGTACGATGTGCGCACAATCCGCCGTGAGATGAGAAAGGGAAGCAAGTCAAGTTTTGTGACTTCCTAGTTTCTGCCTAATGTATGTATGCTAAAGTGTTAAATGATTAGAGAGAGGAAAACTTTAGAACGGAAAGAACGTAAAAGATTGTCGAATCTGATATACAATAGCAAAAAAAGCGATTTAAAGTAATTTTTATAGTAGCGATTTGGATTTTTTCCTCATACTTTGCCTTGTAGTAAAGATATATCGATGCCGTTTTTGAATATGTTATTTAGAAACACACAACGTATTAAGAAGATTTAATTGTGAAAGATATTAAAAGAAATTAGAAAAACTGATTTTCTTGAAAATCATATATTTTACTAATTTTATTTTTTTTGTTTCTAAATATACACAGAAAAACTTAAATCAATAAAAAAGCTATTACAAAAATACATTATTAATATTTAGTCGGATCAGTGCGCGCTTTGATTAGCATCTATTCTGCATATTACCAATCAATTTATTCATCACAGAATGAAAAATTATCAACTTCGAAAATATCCCAGTATATCCAACTTTATGTCATGAAAATTGCTTTAAAATATTTCCAATATAATATACACACATAACACACATCGTATAAAAAAAATCTATTATACCGTTTATCGTATCATAAAATCTATTATACCGTTAAATAAATAATAAATAAAATTAAATAATGTGGACAACAACGTAAAGAAAATAAAGTCGCACATTTTTTTTATTTGTTACCGTACAAAAATGCAAATTTTCAGAAACAAAATTTTTTTAAGAAGTAGAAATGGATTGACAAACGATTAAGCTAAAGCTGAAGTATGTAATACCACAAATAAATGCCATGCAATTTAATAATATTGATGCTGAACAATTTAAAACACTAGAAAATTTATTAAAATATCGCAAAAATATCACCATATGCTAATTTGTAAAGACTGTCGGAATGTTGGAAAGTCCAGGCTCTCTGATGAGATGAGAGTGATATTTTTCGCAATACATTCTTTGCAATGTTCTAAGATGCTCATTAACATCAGTATTATTAAATTGCTCGGCAGTTTAATTTGAGATTACGTACTCCAGAGAGCTTTAGTTTAGGAACTGTGTGTAATAATCGGCGTGCAGTTTGTATGAACTGGACATTATAAAATTCAAAAATATTATTAGTTCTGCTTTGATCAAAAAAGACTTTATTCGCTTATTAAAATTTGTTTAATCGCATCATATTATTTCGTGTTTTGATTATTATATATTTTATATATATTATACATAATAAGAAGCGTACAAAAACGAGATAAGTTATCAAAATTAGATGCAAACAGAAACAATACTAAAATAATACTAAATCTTTCTGCACCAGATATTAATTGCGATTCTCTCCACGATCAAAAATTATACAGATAATCGTCACCAAAAAAATACCGTTCCGAGATTGCAAAGGTATCGATTTCTGCGGAAGATTACGCACAGTGATATAATATTCTGAATTCGAATAACGGAGAATGAGGGGGAGTAGGAGGAAAAGAAGAACTAGGAGACAGACAGATATGGCGCGCTGCGTAACTTTTCCCTTTATCCGCTCATCCCGACGTCGTCTGCCGGGACCCGACAATGAATGGATGTCAAAAACGCAGCAATTAATTCAGACCTGCGGGGAACAAAGGCGTAAGAATACCGTCGGCCGTCGTCTCGTACTCTAGAGAAGTTCTTCCTCGGAGACTCTCTCGCCAAAGAGGGATGAGATGGGTGGTTGGGAAAAGAGAGAGAGAGAGAGAGAGAGAGAGAGAGAGAGAGAGAGAGAGAGAGAGAGAGAGAGAGAGAGAGAGAGAGTAAGAAGAACGGATGTAGGAGGGGAGGAAGTATAACTGGCAGTGAGGTAGCAACGAGCGGCATGGCACAATAGTCGGATCATCCAACTTTACTTTGCTTATTGTAATTCAATTTCACGGGGCGTCCGCCTGTTCCTCTCGGCGCATTCGCTTGCCCGCGTCCCCTTCCTTATTTCCCTCTTTCCTGATGTCTTCCTCAGCGCGCGAGAGATTCTCGTTGGATTATAGCGGGAAGGGGGAGAGGGCGCGAGCGTCTACCAACCCGAGACGCGAGAGATGGACTTGACAACTGTTTAACATCCTCGCTTACAATGCCGATCTCGCGCCGGCGGCCGTGATCGTGCCGCGCCATTCTAGCCGCACTAGAACCGGGGAGTTCGCGGTTCAACTCGAGCTCTCTCGGGTTGCTGTAATTTACGACGGCGTGTAACGCGAAGCGTTTCTTCCGCTTCTCTTCCATTGTCACGAGCGTTTTACCTGTCCAACGTGATTTTCAGCGGGACTATTTAGAATGTAACCGTTAAATATACGTATAGTTTAATTTAGTTTGTCTCTGTGAATTACAACAATGTAACGTAATACGTAAGCTGCATTCTCTTTCCCTGTTGTTCTTCCTAAAGCACACGCTGATTGCTTTGATTTAACGAAATCGTAGTCGTCGTAGATCCATCATTGAACACTTGCAATATAAATTTACTGTACAGTTTAAAGAATATAATCTCCAAGGCCTTTACAGGATTAGTGAACGTTTCAATAATTCCTGCTCAATTAAGATACCTTGAATCGAAAACAGATGTATGGATCCCCCACGGTGGTGCCGTCAAGCATGTAGGGTAAACATTGGTAACTGCTTGGGCGGCGAAGGGTAAGAGGGTTGCATTCCCAAGCAATATCTTGCACCAAATTGTGCACGGCACGAGACACCCCTTTCCCTCTTCCAAGCTCTTCTACTCATGTTCTCCGTTTCTCGCTCTCCGTCCGCCTCTCTTTCACTCATCTAGCTCCTCATCTTCATCTCTCCCTCCCTCTCTCTCCCCCCCTCTCTCTCTCTCTCTCTCTCTCTCTCACTCTCATCTTTACCTGATTCACCGGGTGGGCTTCAACCGGATGGCTTCGTAGCGATGCCACGGCAAATACGTGAATGTTGACTCAGCCAGCTATCAGACCTGGTACCGGCGCGCTTTATTCGAGCTGACTAAACATGCCAACTTAGATTGCCATAACACTGCGCGAGCTACCTGCCACCAAGACCTCCCATTTCCACTTCGGTAACGCACGCGACGCTCTCCGATTCGCGAAGACTTTCAAACGATATCCGTCCCGGTAATAATTCCGATCATCGTAATATCGAGATTACAGACGATTTGTCAACATCTGAATGATTTTTATTTATAGACGACAACTTAGAAATCTAGAATGGATTTTGTATCCTTGAGCAAAGACCAATTGTATTTCAACACTTAATCTCAGTCTTTAATCTTCTTAATAATTAAATGTAACAGTTCTACGTATTTTCATGTGCGGCAATTATAAAAAAAATAGATCTTATCTACTAAAATGCTATTTCTATAAGATATAAGTATTTTAACGGCATTTAACTGAAACTGAATCAGCGAAATTTTGCATCAGATGAAATACAGAGCCTGCAACCTTACCTTAAAACCCTTTAATTAACTCAGATAACGAGCAAATCCATGCGCTAGAAACGCGAAAAAGGAAATAACATTATATTAAGGTGATATAAATGCGCGCGCCATTTCGCCCGCTCCTGAATTATTCTCTCGCACTTATCAGGCGCGACTTTGATCGAGCGCGACGCAAACGTTTATCGCCATCAGACACGGTTGGCTGGACTCCAGCGGGCGGCGGCCGTTTACGTAAACAAAGGCAAGACGAGGAGCCCGATATAAATCACATGGCGCATTATATCAGGAATTAGCCGGGTGGCGCGTGGCCGCGCCGGAAGATCGAAACCGGTCCAGCAGCCGCGAACCGTTCCAGCGGAGCGTGATCCTTTTTGAGTTACCGCTTAACTCTATTACACGGCCTTTCGCTAATCTCTGCCTGCCCGCACTCGTGCGAGCAGGTGCATCCGCGCTCCGTTACCCACGACTCGAGCTATCTCCGTTACACTTCAATCAACATCGGGAGCGATCTGCGCATTCGGGTACTGTACGGGTTCCGTTCTGACGGCGTATCAATCGCGCTCTCCTTATCCGCCGCGCTTACCACCGAAAGCCGCCTCTTCATGGTTACGCATGGTCCAACGCCTAGACCGTAAATAAACGGGACACTCCCGACCGACTGCATCTCCCTTTAATACAGATAGATAGTATAGTATACCATACAATCAATTTCTAGGAACACGAATATGCTTGAAAGGATAGATTATGCTAAGGATAAATTATGAGATGCTTGATAGATTCAATTGTTTGTAAATGCAAAAAGAATTACAATATTCGCGACGAGCTGTAATTTAAAAATAATGTTTCTAAACATTGCGCATAAGAAAATGCCATTTTTGAGAATAAATATTTCTAAATTCTAATGCCATTAATATTAATAATACGTAATGTTGATTACTACTACGTTTATTTACTTCTCTGAAGGAAAAAAATATATATTTTTTAATTATTCTCCATAAATATTGAATATAATTTCACATTTACAATACGCAGACATAGTTTATCTTTCTCGAGTTGTTTGGCATCGCAAAGTAAGGCATCGCGTATTTTTGTCACGACTGTCTGTCGAGCTCCCAAGATATCGCGTTAAATATACGCGCTACTGCATTTCTTTTTACGGGCTTTATTCGAGACGTCAGGAGGGAGGCTGTGCCATCGCACGGTTTATAACGGGAAAATTGTGGCCATTCGTTGTTATGATTCCGACTGTGATACGTGCCTCGCGATCGAAAGACACGGGACGGAAAGCGACTTACACGCGACATACGGCCGGTTATGATCGGGCGTAAGTACGCGATATAAGATGTCGTACGGGCAGTCATAAACCTGACGGACACGAGCGGACATTCCTCCGCTTTATTATCTGCTTTACTACTTTAATATAATAAAAGTCGAACAGCGCGGTAACGGACTCGTCGCCTTCGAAAATCCGAACTTTATCGGTCGAGATCTAAATTCCGGATTGCTCCGTTACAGATTTTCTTTATTTTGCGCCACCCCTAGCTGCTACCCTCTACACTATGAATATATTATACAGAATGGTCCATCATACTACCGGAAATTACTTTAATGCCGGGGACTAGCGGCCAAGATAAGGAGAACGACGGCTGTTTCAAAACTGAATCATAAATAGATGTCAAGATATAAGGGAATGAAGGAGATTAAAACCTTACTGAATTTTAATCTTTAGGAACACAAGCAGAAGAAAATTTAGCCTCTCAGTTAATAAAATAATCGATTTTTCACGTGTAAATTTCTTTAGGTTAGTCGAATTACTTTATGTCCTACGTAAAGCTTGATTCCGATGCCGCAGAAATATCTAGATACCTACAAACTGACTGACGTTTCATGTCGGATGTCCTTGTCATAGGACGCGCTGGCACGAACTCGTAGACAGTTAATTGCGGTATCCCGCAGACGAAACGTGCTTCGGATCCTGCAAAGGACAACACGGAACAGGCTCCAGTCTAAGCGTTTCGCTTCTAAAAATAACATACATAGCTCGTGTAATATCTTCTGATTTTATTATTGAAAATACAATTATCTGCAAAATTCTTGATTACAAGTTGATTAAATGTTTTTATTGAACGAACCTGAAATGGCACTTTTTTGAGCATTTGATTTTTAATATTTCAAAAAAGTACAGTGAATTTTGAAATCCGATATATGGATGTATTAACGTACTATTTGCATTTTACAGCTTGTCGAATTTGTATCCTTCAAGCATGCGCTGTTACACGATACTATTGTTACAAATCCCATAAACTGAAATCACTGCACATTTCGCATTCAATCTTGCTTTTAATTACCTCTATCATTTTACACAATCATATCGGATACTGTGTGTAAATTTCATAAAATGTATATCGTTCATTAATTAAGAAGCATTAACAAATTGCTTCAACATCCCAATATTAAAATCACGTCCATGTCAACTGGTTATAACTCTTTGTTCGTATATTTATACGATTTCGCAGCGTGTGAAACATTATTCTATATTTTCGGTGAATGTGTTACATTCAGCACTTTCCGATTGTACGATGAAATTGTACGCACTACACGCGGTTTATATCTCATAAACGCGCGAGGCTGATTCAATGCGAGTTTCATATACGCGAACAAGTCGAAAGAAGAAGAAGGGCGTAAGAAGCGTAAATGGGGGGGAGGAACGCCGGTAGGTCTCTCGCGAAAGGGCTCTCCTTCCCAACCTCGCGTTTCTTTATTCCTTCCTTCCTTCCTTCCTTCCTTCCTTCCTTCCGCGGTGCGATATGAGACCACGCGGTGTATATTTCCTCTGGTTATTACATGCACATTCTATTATCTTGTATTCGTTTCTCCACCTTATACCGCGGATCTCTCGTACTCCCCCCCCCCAACCTCCCCCAATATCCCGTGCCTATGCCATATTACACGGCGCGCATGCAAGTTGAACTCCCCGCACGCCCCCACAAGCCCCTTCGCTCGCCGTCACTTTCTCCGTCCTCCTCCTCCCCCTTCTATTTCTGCCGGTTTGAAATCCAAACTCCTGGAGATTGGTAGCGGAAGGCGCCGTTCCCCGCCTATCCCACAGGGAAATACATAGCCAGGCTCAATTAATGCCCTCGGAATCGAAATCTTATTTTGTGCACTCGCATTCCAACGGGTCCTTCACTATCTCGCTACTTCTTTCCGTCTTTCCCTATCTCTTCAACTTTTTTTTGTTCCTTTCTTTCTGACTTGTTTCCTCTTCGTCTCTCTCTCTCTCTCTCCGCGGTACTAAAGGAAATCACAAATGAATACGTAATGCGTCCCCGCCTGGCAACCGCGACAGAAATCAGCCCAGTTGTTTTCTCGGTGCTTCGTTTTATCGGTAGCGTATTTTGTTCCTTCATTGTTGAGAAGACATCTCGCGCGAACAGAGGAAGTCACGAAATGCGAAGTTACGGTTGGAAGATTCTATACCGAAATCTGAATTAGAATATGCGAGTGAAAATTATAATAATAAATTTATTAAGGAATAATTAATTAATTATTATACTATGATGCATATATAATTATAATTAATTAATTATACGTATAATCAATTAATATTTAGTGATATTTGAATTACTGGCTATAATAATAATTTAAAGTAATAATTTCTTTCTCATTATTCTCATTTTATCATTTTGTTCACGTAAATAAAAAATCATTTCTTCATTTTCTTAGATTGACATATTATTATTATTATTGATGTTATATTATTAATGATACTGTTATTGTATTTAGCAATAATTTGTAGCTACAAAAAATAAATGTAATTCGTTTGAAGTTATTGCAACAACGATTGTGTAGGCCAGTTTATCGGTACGTGTCTTTACGAAACCTCGACTTTCTGACCCAGTTACGACTTCACGTTCAAAAGCGGAAAAATATTGTGACATCTTGATCAATAAAGTTCAGGATACGATAAACTACATGGGTAGATTTTATTGTTTTTTTTTTACTGTTAGTCGGAAATTTATAAGTACAGAAAATGGAATTGCGGGGTAATATATCGCAGATATTACGACGAGTATTACGACATCATTTGATCGAACTAAATTGTTAGCAGATAAATATTATAATAGCACATAAACATCATAACGACAGTTATCAGTGTTTGACTATCTTGACGACTAATATTGACAATTCAATGGTTACAAAAATAAAATAAAGCTCGCGAAACAATCGTTCGTATATCGGTCAACATTTCTTTTTTTTAAAAAACGTTAGTATTATAATTCTGGAGCGACGGGAGTTGGCTTTGCGAAAAGACTTAGCCAAGTTGCTCGCAAAGTAGCGGACGCTGCGACATTACAATGTCGAAACAGTCGAAAGTCCGCGTAACTGGCGCTATGTTCGCGAGCGATTCGCATAATGTCCGAGGTACTCTTCGCCGGCCAAAGAGAACGCGAAGAATACGCGCCCTTTACCGCCGCTTACTTTGGAAGTCTTCGTATCCGCTCGTGCATAAATAAAGAATATCCTCAGTCGCCCACGACCGTTTCTATCGCGATCTCTTCCTGCCTTCAACTTCACCGCCTTCCCCAACCGAACCCTCCTACCCCGCTGTTCCTCCTCGACGCCTTAAACTCTCTCTTGTCGGGTCTCGAGTTTCCACCCTCCGGGCGCCCCCGCTCTTAGAAACAATGAGGCTCCCAATCGCATTTGCTATTCCCCGGTTCCATCGTGCGAGCCGAGCCCACATCCTGCTCCTTGCCTCTCGTCCCCACTCTCTAAACCCCCAAAAGCGGTTCGCTCGCGAATCCTTTTACATTTTTATAAAGCAGCTTAATTCGCTGCCAAGACGAAATGGCACACTCGGCACTCGCACGCAGAATCGCGTCGTGCAGAACGGGACGAGGAAATTGGGAAAGAACGAGGAAGACAGCCTCTCCTTTAGCAAATTTGACCTCGATAAGAGATCTCGCAGATTTGTTCGTTCGTATTGTACTGTCCCGTCAGCGATACAGTCGATTACGAATAATAAAATGCATAAAGATAATTATATCACGTTCATTTACGTCATGTTCGGAGTTCATGATCTTTATATTTGTTATGAATTGATGGATGCGTAAGTCATTTCATCTTAAATTCGAAATTGTGACATTTTCAAAAGCTTTATAAAATATGATTAAATATTTTATGTTTAAAACATGATTAAACATTTTCAACAATAAGATATTTAATGATTAAAATAAATCTACAATAAGATATAATTAAAACAATTTAATTATAAAATATAATTAAACATTTTATTTTTTAAAATATAATTAAACATTTTCAACAATAATGATGAAAAGATATGATTAAAAATGATTAAACATACATTATACAAATAACAACAAAGTTACATTCTTTTCGCAACTTGAACAGCAACACAACTTTAACAAAATTCACAATTTTCTATCTAATAATAATTTCTAGCAAATCGCTAATTTCTCAAATTTTTATGTAATCTTGGATGGTTGAGCATATGAACTCGATTAAGGAGGTGCAATGGAACGGCGTTCAATAAGTGGACGCGGGTAAGATAAATCGTAGCGTTATAGTGGAGAGAAAATCATTGGAGAATTTATTTTTTCTCTGCAAAGAAATTATTACCGCTATTACATTGAACGAACACATGTTTTAACTGACCCGGGGTTAAGGTATTCGTGCCATAATAAAAACTTTATAGCTATAAAGCTGTAACGTCCGAAAGGCGCCAGTTGCAGAATTTTCCTTCCAATAAAAGTTAAATTGATCATCAATCCCATTTGTGATCTTCGAATTCATATCACCTTGCAGCTCTGAATCTTATAATTTTATTGCAGTGACATTCATCTAAAATTGCCCAAGGCATGAGATCCTTTTATTTATTCGCATCTATGAAACTTAATCTGCTATTATCATATTTAATTCTCAATATCATATAATTACATATTCGATGCTATCAACGTTAGATAATTATACTGTTCAATATTAAACACCATCTACCTTTCGTTTCCTCGTGTTCGCCGCGCCTGTGCTAAAATGCTGATTAATATTAACCGTGTTACTCTCGCTGTTGTGATTAATACGACGTATCGATCGGCATTATCTCAGCACGTAATTAATTCGAGAGCGTACACGGGCTTACCGTAAGAGTTATTATAGTTGGAGTCTCGTGTCTAGGTCGTTTCTGAACGATGTATCACGCCTATTTTACATATATTTTACAGTCACGATGGTTATCACGATCAGAAATCAACATAGATAATTAAATTGTCTTGTTCTTCAAAGAATTGCTGTTAATATACAATCTCATTAATGAATGTTAAGATTGTTCTGACGAATTATTTTATACGGTGCAATTATAAATTTAACGCAAGAAACTCTCTTTTCTCTTGTATAAAAACAATGAATTCAATTTTTCTAATGAGAAAATACTATCAGGATAGTCTCGCACAGGCTTGCGAGATTCAGTATAAGGAGCATCGGTTTGACATCAATCTCGAGTCGGATTTTTGCCGACACGCATTTCTCTATCGGCAACCGTCAAAATGCATTCGGCCAGTTTCTGTCGGATGCCGGCCGTCATAATGTCGGCCCTCGGAGACGGCGCACCGTGCCGCGCCGCGCCGGTTCGGTTCGGCAGTCGCGGTTTTTGAAAGCCCTCTCGACGCAAAACAGACGGCGAGGTTGCACACGAGGCCCGGGCTATCCGCAACCGACAGCGCAGTAGAGACTGCGGTTACCAAACCGCAAGCTACTACCGCTCCAACGGTGGCGAAGGGTCAGCAGGGAACTAGCGGTCCGGCCGGGGCCGAGGCGCGCACCGGCGATGCTGTAAACCCTCTAACGAGCTTACTTCCCCGTAATATCTGAGCGTTTTAGTTCAACCCTGAAGCGCGCTAAAGATAAATTCGTTTACGATTAATTTCTGGTCCCGACGCGCCGGTTCAGGAATTTTCGGGTCGTCGAGAGCGCGATTTTCGCAACGAAATTGAAAGGCTCCGCCCTTCACGGATGCTCTCTCGGCAAATTACACGGCCGTGTTTTTTACGTATTCACGTATTTGGCAACACCCCTCTGTTACGTTTGCGAAGGACTAACTCGGACATAAAGACAAACGCGTCCTCGTTCGTTTAACACTTTAAGAAAATTGGCGGCGAGAGTAATCCGTCACGCGGATTTAGAAATATTTAATAATCACGTACGGCTCGAAACGCTCAACTGAAATAAGACATTTATCCTACGCATTCGCAAGTCGCAAATCGAAAATACGAGAAGGATATATCATCCGTGCATCGATTCATTCAAACGCTTTGACTTATATTTCCTCACGGTCGTGAAAATTGACCGTGGAATATTTACGGGATGATTTTACCTGGATTCTCTTCTTCTTTTCTCACACGACACCCATTTAAAGAGATCTTCCTTCGTCAAGTCTCCGGAATTCCTCGCATAAATGCGTGTGTCCGTGCATGCGGTCATATAGTACCAGCTAGGGATTCGCGATCTCTCGCCGAGGAAAAAAAAAGAGCTCCTTTATCCTCGCACGAAGCCTGTCGTCGTCGATTGTAATAAAAGGGGGAAAAGTGGCTACGGGGTAGCGGAGGAAGCGAAACGGAAAGGACGAGAAGAGAGGTCGAGGGGAGCGGGCCGAGGTAGCCGGGCAAGGAACGCAATCGAGCGGGATTAAACCTTCTCGATTGCTTCCAACTTCGCGCGAGTTTTCTCCCTTTTCCCCGCCCTTGTGTCCCCTCCTCGCGTTTCGTTGCGGTGAAAAGACGGTCGACGATGGTGTGCGGGGTCGAGCCGATTCCATCTATCCCCGATGCTCCTCGGGGTTAATTGGACATTTTTTATTGTCAATTTGTGATTGAGATCGCCGGGGTCTTTGTCGCCTCGAGGTGGGAATAACGGCAAGGAAAACGGGCGAGGGAGCAGAAGCGATCCAGAAATGGCGCTTTGTCGGCGAGCTCGCATTAGGCTACCCTTTGTACCTTATCGAGAGCCACGGGTATAGAGTCGCTCGTCTTGGGAAAGCCGTTCTGCGGCGATTGTTCGGGAAGATCACAAAATGAAATTTTCTACGATACCATCTCGCATTGTGATGTGAGAACAGCTCGCTTAACTCGCTGATTAATACACACTCTCTTGGTGCACAACAACTTGGTACAACATACAATATTTTATGTCAATATTATCTCAAGCTACCGTTTTCTTGTTACTTCGGCAAGAAATAGCTCATAGTGATAAAATGGTTATGGAATAATAAATGCATCATCAATATCAGCTTGAAAATCAATATTCGTAAAGTGGATATTAAAGACTATATCAACCTTCGCGCGAAATTTTTCAATAATTCGGAGTTCGATGTACGACGTGAACAAGAAATTGCAAACGAGGTGAGCATGAGATAAGAGCGAGGAAGAGAGAGAGAGAGAGAGAGGGGGGCACGGAGTGCGCGCGCTTTGCTATTTTCGGCCGGCGTATTGCAAACAGACGGCCGAGCGCAAGACGAAAGATGAGCGATGAAAGGCGGCGGGACAGGATCTCTAGCTAAATCACGCGGACTCTCAATGTGCGCTCGCGCCGCGGAAAAAGCTCTGAAATATTAAACGCGCAATTACCAGGCCTATTCAGGGAGATGCATCACGCGACGCGACACATACGCGCGTTCGCAATGCACATACGGGAAGAGGGACGGAGGGACGAAGGACGCGTCGGCGGACAAAGGCAGAGGAAAGAGATGCGAGGACGCGTGCGGAGACACAGGCACTGCACTCCTTCTCTTTTACCGCGTGTCGATTCAGCGCAGTGATAAAAAGCACGCCGGGCGAAGAGCTTTCGAGCCAGACGTGGAACTCGCGTAGCGGAAAAAAAACGACGCGCGGCGCAGAATTATCCTCCCTCGCCCTCTCCCCCTTGCTATCTGTGTCGAGTCGCGTCATTGTTTCTGCTTCTCGATTCACCGGAGTCCATTGCGAATCGTCATTAAAATCGGCGCTGTTAAGTATATTAGGAGATACCTTGCTATCGAATGATGTACAAAGGATTTCTGAAAATTGCAACGACATTTCGTTCACTCTTCGTTGTCTGAAGTTCTTAATTGTAATGGAGTACACATGATGTACGTGCACTCTAACTTCGTTTCGACACCGATCCAGTTTTGCTTTGCATTTTCGTGTAGAATTCAATATACCATGTAATATAGTATAATCATACAGTTTTTATTTTTTATTAATTATTATTTATTATTAATTATTATTTATTATTAATTATTAGTCTATTATTAGTCTAAGTTTGCATTATTTGTTCAAGTACATCTTTTTCTCAAAATAATTAAGATGAAAACCTTGAAACTAATCAAATCAAGCTATGGATATACGCATTTAGTGTTTTATTGAAAAATTAATTAATTATTTATTGAATAATTAATTAATCTCTATATAAAATTAAAGATTTGCATAAAATATGGAGTTCTAATCCAAAGAAAGGGTAAAAATCAATAAAATATATGAAAATCTCTTCGGACATTTCGTAAACCCGTCAGGAATTTAAGTTTTATTGCGAAAATCGAACGTATTTTTCAAAGTAGCGTTATCACTAGCGCATATTTCCGAAACACCCGTTACATACGCGTATGCATACGCGTATAAGACAGAGGAGACGAGAGGTCGACGGCGCATCACGTATAGCTATACATTATCTAGCAGCCATTTCGGTGGCATCATGGCATGGCCGTCCGGAGTTTACGGGCTGCTCCATCACGCGGAGCTTAGCTTATCTCAATGTGACACAACATATCTGAGGCTTCCGTCTCCCCGTCGGCAGGAAAACTATTGTCGGCTGCGACAGGTGGTGGATTCGGAGCAATTCGCGGTCAAAGTATACGCGGGCGTAGCCGCGCGTGGTAGCTCGTTTTAGGAAGTTCCCTCGAAGATTAACTCGGCGATTTATCGCAAAGGGAGGGTAGGTAGGTTCGGACAATGTAACTTCGGAAGCTGATCATTACCACGACCGTCGCAGTCATTTCGCTCGTTTGTAACTCGGACGCGGTGACTTAACTAATTATTCTCCTTGATTTTGGCAGAATATTTCCCAGTACTGACATATTGTACAGGCAATATTATCTTCGCGGTTAGGAAATAAATATTAAACTACGTTATTACTATCATATGAATAATATATAATATAGTAATAAAGTAATCATAAAAACTTTTATTATTAATTATTAAGTTTAAGTTTGCAGCTTATTTGTCCAAATACATTTTTTTCTCATGTAAAATACTTTAGTTGAAAAGCTTAAAACCAAATCAACAGGAAGCTATAGATACACGCATTTTATACTGAAAGATATAAAATTAAATCTATATAAAATTAAGAATTTGCATAAAATATGGAGCTCTGAAGAAAGTACAAAAGGGGTAAGAATTAATTAAATATATGAAGGGTATTTCATATTTGCACATTAGTCCTAAATTAGCAAAATCAGTATTTTTGGAAGCAATATCGCAGAGATAAGTTAAGAAGAGAGAGATAGAGTGTGCTACCTAATATTTTCTATTAATATTAATCCGATCAAAGTATTCTTCGCACTAATATTGACGCAGTATATTGTGGCAGACTAAAATTGCTTTATGAATCGCATCCGTATACAGAAGTACATTTTACTAATAGTGGCGAAAGTGATATTCTTAGTATCCCAAGCGTGACCCCGGAGCGACGTATCTTTTTTCCCGACAACACACAAGCTCCCCCGGGAAGCTCCGCAATCATAAACGCACTCGGATAGCACGAATAGCGTGAACAATCCCTGCTCGAGACTCGGACCTTCGGGGACGGGGAACGACATTGCACGGAGAGTAGAGACGCCACTTACGCCGCGCAAACATTCCACCTCCGGTTCACGTCATCTCTCCCTTTCTCCGTGTTTTTCTCGTCTGTATAGCCGGAAGACCAGCGAACGAAGAGGAAAGTAGGCGCGTCAAAGCGGCGGAAGGAGAAAAGGCTTCGCCGGAAGGTTATGTGAGAGACGAAAGGGGTGGCTCCTCGGGGTCAGCTTGTGTCCACAAGATGCTGCGGGGAACGGGGAGGATGGGGGAAATTGTCGTAGGGTACACAGCCGCCATAACCGACGAGTCGTCGTGTTGAATGACCCGGGCGCGTATAAAATGCATGGGATTTCACTCTAATGCCGACCAGGGAGTTTGCCCGGGAGCATATTTAGCCCCGTGCAGATGTATGTAACAGGTCCCTTTTGAACCGAGGGACGCAAGACGAGATGTGACTGGCCAAAGGATGTGCACACATCTGTAATCCTTGCTCCAGTCGGAATTACGAATAGGCCTCAAGGGAGAACCCCCCAATGACGTCAGACGAACCCTTAACATTCAACCCCGTTGACGATTCTTGCGTCACTTACGTACGCGTCGTTGCGTGAATCGCTGTATTTTAAAGTCGCCAATATTGTCTATTATTTTTTTTCAACGTTCAAATATCTTGACTAACTATTTGAACTTATTGCTACATCTTTCTTTTATGTATTCATTGCGCATTCTAAAGAAGTTTTTTATCCTTAACATTTCGCGATTCTTCATTCTTTCATTATTCCAAACTGATTAAATTTTGTGAAATGGCCTTCCGCGTAGTTGGTATAATTGGAGCACAGTATAATTGAAGAAATATAATAAAAAATCTTCTCTGCAGTTAACATTAAATTGCAATGATATTGCTCTAGTGAAATTACCTTCGTGAGAAAATTAAAAAAAGTATTGCAATCAACCACGAGAGAGTATAACATGATGAGAGTATAACTTTAATTTAAATATTCATGAAATTTACTAATTATTACATTATGTGCTAGATATTTTTGATATTCGTTTCTCATGTTACTCTGCAAAGTTAATCTTTAACCGGTTAGATTTATATCCACAAAAGAGCTGCATATTAACATTAGAATAACATTATTTCAATAAATCTTCTAGAGTTAAAGTCAAGATTTAATCATACCGGAACATCTTCGTCTCAACTAAGCATATAATGTTTACGATTTAATCTGTAATCTATATCTTCATTTTTTTTATTCTTTTATATACCTTCATCTTTTTCTTATTCTTTTAGTTATTCCTTTCATTTTTGTTATTTGTTGTATTAAAGCGTAAACGTAATCGAGCAGTTTTCGATAGTTTCGAAAAAGGATATAGTTTCACGACGTTTTGAAAAAGTTACTTCCGCAACGTGTAAGTTCCAAGATTGCATGCGCGTGCTCGCTGGAGAAGAAGAACGAAGCCGGCACGGGGGACTACAAGCCGGAGGGTTTCGCGCGGAGGCAAAGTCAAACAAATCATATAAGATAACATTAAAGTACGGCGGCGGAGGAGGCTGTCGCGCGATCGGGGGTTGCCGAGTATCGACGATATACTTGGCGCCCCGCTCGATTCGAGTGAGTGGATATCTCTCACTCAACGGAGAAAACAAAACAAGTTCGTGAAAGGAGGAGTACGCGGCTGTGAGGGCACGTAGGTAGAGATGTCGCGCTGTGGTGGACGAAGGGGGGACAAAAGAGAAAGAGGGAGAAAGAAAGAGAGAGATAGAGGCGAGCGAAGGGAAAACTGAACACCCTGGGGAGCCGACAGCTCGTTACGCGAGACATGGTGCAACTATCCCGGCTTTCCCACCCTCCTTTCCTAGATTTTCTCTCCTTTTTGCACATCTACCTTCCTTTCTCTTTCTCTCTCTCTCTCTCTTCCTTTTCTTTACTCTTATCCATCTCCGTCGTGTTGGAATCTCTTTTCTCCCTTTTCACCTTCGCCGTTCTTTTCTCCCTCTTCTTTGCATCTCTATTTCTTCTTTCTTCCGCGGTGCCTCTCGAGAAGCGGTTGGAGTAATATCTCCCGCGTATGTATACATATATTCAACGCCTATATGTCTTGCGTATACGTATTACTACTCAGTAACAAGTGGATATTATACTGGAGGTTTTTTTGGCGATGCCATTACTGTCCCGAACAGTTGCCCGTTTCGACTAAGGGGATGACACCGCGCCATCGATAGCCAGCGCGGTTTATGCGTTACGCTAGTTGCTCGTCCCTTATTCTCGGGCTTGCTATAGTTTTCCAGATGGTTACAATGAGTTATCGCGTTGTACTATCACCGAACGTAAATCTTCCCTGTTTACTTAAATTAATGTAATGATTTCTCTCCACACATTTAAACATGCAAACATTGTGAGCACACTCATGTTTGTCTTCGTCAGATAAATGAGACAGATTACGCAGGTTGCACATATATTTTTAAAACACTTATACACACACGTTATAACAAAATTTACGCGTTTTGAAATTTTAATGCTATCGGAATTTGTTATCATGTTTTGCCTCTCACAAAAAAGAGTATTTTCAAAAAGAGATTTTATCAAAATATTAAGTCACCTATAACACATTTTTTTATAGGATTGTCAGAATTTCAATCCTTTTGTCAGAATTTCAATCCTTTTAATTATATCAAATTTCCAAATGTTAATGAAACATTTTATTTATTTGCAATATATATGCAGCATTTGACAATATAAATTAATTTTAATGTTATTCTGTTTCAGATATAAGATATTTATTATATTTTTGAAAGTAGACAGTTTCCCATAAAAAGAAGAGAGAGAGAGAGAGAGAGAGAGAGAGAGAGAGAGAGAGAGAGAGAGAGAGAGAGAGAGAGAGAGAGAGAGAGAAAGTATCATATATCCTTGATTAAAAATGGATCTCTAGTTGCCGCGAGTAAGTCTGTGCCTCCCATTCGTTTCCTTGGTTACGAAACTTTCAGACAATTATCTGAAGTACGCCTTGCATTTTTCCAAAAAGCGGTAAAATCCTTGCCGGGGTCTTTTTTCGTGCGTTCACCGTAAAGGAACATAGCAAAGGAAAGGAGCGGCGTAAAGAGGATAAGAGGGAAGGAGGGGCTCGGTAATGACTGTCGCTACTTTTCCGCCGTGTCGGAAGCGCATTGCGCCATTTCCGTCAGACCGGAAGTGCGGTAACAAAGCGCTTCCGGCATGCGGTCCCAAGGAGGTTGTTACGACGAGCGCGGGAGCACTCGGTGACATTTCAATGAACTTTGCGGCGGGTACCGTTCTCCTAAAGTTCAGCGGGTCTAACGTGCGTTTCGGGTGTTGACGAACCGGCGATATTAAGTGTCCTATTGTGTGCCCTCGCAAGTGATATTAACTTGACTTCTAGCTGAGGCGGAATCGCGTGTAGCCGAGCAAAATCGCGGACTATTAACCTCATTCTTACAACAAGAAGAGCATTCGTTAGTTAAACCCGCAGTCGGGTGCTTAGAATTGAGCAGGCTTGTTTCCGTGCTACGCGTTATATTCGACGTAACGTATATATTACAGATCACACAAATTGTCGAGATTCATATTCAGATCCCTACTCGAGAGAACAATAAATATGAAATGTATAATTCGTCGAATTTACATACCTGGAATTAGATATGTGTAAGCGACATTAATTTGTGTATTCGTGCGCGTAAAATAGAACATATCCCTTCTGTATATTTGCGGCAAGTTACCGTATCACGGAACCGCGCCAAACGCGTGCGAGCGGGAAATAATTTCCTGGCATAGTTTCCGATCTCGAAGCGTGCATTGGCACAACTTATTCAAACCTTTGCAACGCGAAGATGCAAAATAAAAGTGAGGCTTGGGGAGAAGCTGGCGTTATCTCATGAAAATTACATCTCTCGTTTCACATCCCCATTCCAAAACGGTGAAGCCTGTACATGTTATACTCGTTACAGACATTACGTGCAACGTACGATGCCAGTTGTGTTATTTTGAACACCGTGCATTCGCACATTAACTTGCATGACCTGTAGAATGTTGCATACTACATTCCAGAAAGTTTGAGAACTTGAAAATACCAGTTCCAGAAACTTCGATTATGAAGTCGTCAATTGGATCATGTCGCGGGAGATCGGATTATCCAGTCTGTACTAAAATAGTATATTATTATTCGCGACCCAGGTTTTAAACTCAAGTTTCCTCTTCAATATAAAATCATTACTCTATTTATGAACATGTCCATATGTTTCAAAACTCATTACTCTATCTATATTTATAAACACGAATTTTAGTATAGTTTATTAGATATTTCAGATCATTAGTTTATTAGATCATTTTAAACGATACGATATTAAGGATTATTCGATAAAACTTTAAATCGTAAAGCAAAAAGACCAATCCTTGCATTAATTGCGCTAATCGAGGACTGATATTTTATATCAAAATGAAAGAAATAAATTTAGAACCCACAGAAAATAATCGTAAATACGAAATAACAAATATATAGATTATATATCTCCGATATTAGATTGTCTCGAGAAGTTATCTCCGCTTTATATTATTCCAAGAATATTTTATTTCACACAGCCAAAGTTCCGAAGTTGGGATTCAACATTTTGGCACTGAAACATTCTGCGTTTGTGATAGATGAGATTTAGTTGGAACTTCCAAGCAAGGTTGTCATACGCAACATAAAAGTGACGTTTGCTCTGATTTCAAGTCTGCACCAAAATCTTCTATTTCTCACAATTCAAAATTTGTTTTCCCCGATTTCTGGCAAATATTTCTCAGTCCGAGATTGCCAGACACCTTCCTGGATTGTCGAGACGCGTGCACCGACGGTATTCGCGCGTCGTAATTTCGGGCACACGCGCGTCGTAAATTATGTCCCTTCGGGGATTCTGCCATCCAAATAAAACGCTGGAAGGGTCCAGTGAAGGGGAGTCCGAAGGAACTGAGAGACAAGTGGTGCGCGTTATAAAAACATGTAAAAATGCAATGGTAGACAAAAGTGAGAAAATAGCATCAGGAATACAGAGTACGGGGAATAGCCGCAACAGAGTGAAAGTGAGGGGGAGGAGGAGAAAGAGAGAGAGAGAAYGTGTCACCGGAGGAAGAGAAAGGATACAATTAAAATTAGCGCAATTCAGTCACTCGCCGGTAATTCACATGCCTGGCATTTATATTATTAAGTCACGCAAATTTCTCTACTCTTATCGCTTTTGTATACGTGCACTCGCACAACCTTTCTGTCCCGCTTGTCCTATCAGCTATTTCAGCGTTCTCCACGTTATGCTTCCCGCGCGTTTTCTCGGCGCGACCGAATGTCGCTTCGCTGCCGCGATTATCGTCGCCGGCAAGGAAGTAATCCCAGGTTTCGAAGCGAATTACGTTTAATTGCTCTTATTGCCAGGGCCAGTCGGCTTTATTATTCCCTCTTCAATCACGCCCTCCGAACGCGCCGTCATTTGACTTTTTAAGCTGTCCCTCCCGCCCTACGTCGACCCTGCCGACGCCGACGCGTTTCCACATCCATGCTTTTTCTACGCGCGGCAAAAACACCGCGTTCCAAATGAACGTTGTGCGAGTTCCCGGCTACGAGTAATTCTCGTTAACTCGCTATTTCACTCTGCCACGCCGTCGCGTCGACCGAAAGGATTGGTATTATAAACGTCAGCGTCGACTCGTTCGCAAATGGATGAACCATTTCAATTCTTCACGTTAGAATCATTTCCGATAAAGTTTGCATTCATCATGACGATTTTTCAGCGCTGCGCTTACAAGATCAAGTTTAGTATCAGAGATGTTACTTCGACATATAATATGTTTTTCTCGATAGTTTTGACGTTATTTTATATTACTTTGCGGATTTTCAAAAGTTGTTTTTATTATTGCTATTTATATTCACTGTGTAGGCAATCGGTAATTAACACCGAGATAACACATAATATATACAGAACACGAAGAGAAAGAGAGATTCAAATTATAGTAACGACGTATTCAACAAAATAGTAGTAATAACAGCAAGTTTTCTTACCTTTGGATGTGTTCTCCTAGGAAATGCTACCTTTGGGTCGATCTGAAACAGAGAAAAAATGCCAAAAATTTATTTTAAATAAACTACTTAAAACTTAATTAATATACAAAGATGTTATGAAAGGACTTAAAAATCTGTATAAAGCAACTTGTATAAATTTCTCGATGATAAATCTCAAACTGCCTCGGAAGCTCTGAGTTCCGCTGAGGATATAACCACGAAAAGAACATTACGCGCCACATGCGAATTCAAATTCAGAGACAAATCTTGTTCGCCAGCGAGTTTTGCGAGAGGAAGGGAAAAAAGGGCAAAGAGAAGAAACAAATATGAAAATACGACAAACAGAAGAAACAATATGAAAATAGGTATTACACGCAAACGCAGTGGGAAAACGCGGAAAAGGGAAGAAACAAGAATAAACGAACGAACAAAAGGGGAAGCTCTCGGTGGACTGTTTTCCCAGTTGAAATCCCCATTACAATTAATTACATAGTAATAAAGAGTAGGTACTCGAAAAGTCTGAATTGACTAACCGAAACCTTAGCTACCGCGTCGTTACCGCCGCTGCCTTTTTTTCACTTCACGGACAATCCCGAAGGGGATAAACGGACCGACTGAGAAAGAAAGAAAAAGAGAGAGTCGAACATAAGAGCACCTTACGTTCCGTACTTTGCTAAAAACTACACTGACCGCCCACGAAACCGAAGAACTTCCGGCACGACAACTGCGTAAATTCTAACGCAGCGGATTGGAGAACTTTCGTCGCGACAACTGCGTAAATTCTAACGCAGCGGACTGGTCTACTTAGATGTTCTTTTTTATTTCATGAATCTTTAACTCTTAATCAGGCAGAAAGAATCTCAGAGGCAAACATTTTTAAATGTAAAAAATGCCGATAATTAACTCTTCCGATTCTGAATAAATCATTTTCTCTTTGATTTTTGTATTTTCCGATATTGAATTTGCATTTTATTTTAAAATTTGTCTGAAAAACAATATGAGCCTCTAAAGCTGCTCAATTACGCACAATAGCAAATGCTTTCTGCTTCAGTTAAGAGTCAAGAATGCTACCTTTCCGATGTTTAAAGTTTACGAAATGAATAGGTTTGCTAATCAAATAAAAATATAAATTAAATTTATATTATATGTATATTATATGTTACATTATATTATTGCGCATCATTGTATATATTGGACTTGCATTATTTACAGTATTGTGAGATAAACAACATTATGAATATTAAGCTCACGGAAATCCGCAGGAGTATTTATTGTTAATACTAGAATTTGCTGGAAATATCATCCTGCTACTTAAATGCGGTAAAGGGATCTGATTCTACTAATTATTTTAATGCTAAATGAAACAATATTTCTATCTATTTCTCTCTCTCTATTTCTCTGCGCATTCTCAGCATATGTTCAGTATTAAACGTGACTACTTAATTTTGAGTTTTATCATGCTATGTTGCCATCATTTTGCCGAGTAGCAAACTATTTCGAGCCATAATAATGTTTTTTATAAATGTAAAATATATTTACAATGGAGAAAAAAATTGATAAATATATAATATAAAAATATTAATATAAATTAATGCCAAAATATAAGGAATTTCAATTTGTCTGTACTACAAATGCAAATAACTTTTTATTTATATACTTATGTTTAAGATTTTATTGCATATATAACGTAAGCCGAGCATCCTAAATCAACAATTTAACGACCACGCGGTAATATGCCCTAGAAATTCTCAAAATCCCTCATTTCTGTCCGCAAAAATTTACCCACGCAAGCTAAAAATCTTGATTTTAAAGAGCAAACCGTTTTATATTTTCGCGGGACAACGATCGCAATCTCGATCGATTAACATTATTAGATCGGTGTGTGATTTTCGCGCGCTTGTAATTAGCTTTGAAAGCATCATTGAAACGCCATAAAAAAAAGTATATTTTGTACAAACCAAGAGAACGAGTTTTACAATTCTCTAGGCACCAGGCTTCCTCGAAACAGAGAGCGACCGGCACCCCGGGCGGTGGAAGCCACAAACGTGGTAATGACAAGCAAGAGAACCCGCCCGCCGCCATCACCACCACCAGGCACCGTCACCGTCATCATCCACCCCGACGCAACGTGACGATTCTCTCTATCTATCTCTCTTCCCGTACTCAGAAACCACTCCCGTTTGCATAATCCCCTACGGCGAAGTTCACACCGGTCGCTCGCATGCTCCCGGACAAGAGAGGTGTCTCGACGTCGTAGACGACGACAACGACGACGACGGTGAGAGACGAGAGAAAGTCTTCCCGTCGTTCTTTCGCTTTGGTAATACCTCTTTTTCTGATCTCGTCTTCCGATATAAGGGAAAAGCAGGCGGGGATGAAGGAAATGCCTCTCAAACTTCGCTACTGCACCCGCAGGAGCTATTTGCAACGGATTTCGCTATACACGTCCTTCGTCGGATAGCGAAGTTACAAGCTATGACTATGGTTTTGGATATATATATATATATATATATATATATATATATATATATATATATATATATATATATATGTATACATATTGAGAAATTGGAATAATCGATGATATTCCTATCTCATAGATGCAAGAATAGACAAAATGGGAAAAGTTAGATATTAAGGAAATGAAAGGAGTTAGATATGAAGGAGATGAAAGGCTAATCATCTTAAAATATTAAATATAAACTATTATGGATTTTGTTTATAAATTTGTTTCTCACTTTGTTCTCCTTTTAACGTTTAATTAGATTGCTTTAGTCTGTTTGATTATTTCAAATTAATTTTGCTTATATTTGACATATTTTTAAAATTCGAATTTTTAATTCAAGGGTCTCTTTATGTGACATAAAATCGCAAAATAATAATAAATAAAGAGATGCTATCTGCCTTTTCGTAATCGCTTTTCTCTATCTGATGTAATAGACATTGTCATCGAGACGCAATTGGTGGTCGTTCAGTCGATCAACGTGAGATTCTTCGATGTCCCATTCATTCGATTCGTCTCATCGAACGATGGTTTCGCGAGGGCAGAACAGAGAGTTGGTAACAAGGAGATAGAAAGCGAAACGAAGAGCGAGGGAGACAGAGAAAAACGTAGACGTGCAAAGACAAGCGAGAAAAAGAGAACGTTGCCGGGAACGGAGAGGTAGCATTACCGAGAAAAATCGAGAGGCTCGAAGCCATTTTCGCAAACATAACCCAGTTACCCGATATCTCGCGAAATGATCGGCCGCCAACCGTCGTCGTTGTCGTTGTCCTCGTCGTCGTCGTCGTCGTTGTCGAAGACGATAGAAATTCAATCTGGTTGGCACGCCTGGAAATTGGAAGAGCCACCTACCCCTGGATGCTTCTACCCTGAAGGGGCGCGGTAGAAAGGAGAGCCTCGAGTCGGATCGGGAGCATTTGGAAAAGTAATTCACGACGCCATTCTTCGCGATCCCCGTTCATCCCCCTCTCCCCCGCCCCCATCCCCAGCCCCGTCGCGACCGTAAGCGGTCTCGCACCGAAACCTCAATCCCCGCTCTCTCCGCCCCATTTCTCCCAGGGCGAACTGCATCCGCGGATAACGCGAACGAGAAATTTCACAGGCGAACTCGCGCTAATTCCGTAGGAATTCGAATGCTGGTTAAACTGTTATACGAGGTATGTGGTCGCGCGCGCCCGTATCAAAGACAGAAGAGACGCGGAAATAGCCGGGGAGGCCGTATAATGTTAAAGTTTCAATTATAACGCTCAGAACGAACGACTTCCGGCGCGAATTACGAGCAGCTCCATCGAATTCCAAAGCTGGTGAACATGTAAATCGTTTGAAAGCAACGAAATCTATTTTTGAAAATTCTGCTAACGCGCTTTTAGAAAGGCAATAGAAAGGTAGGCATTATCGAAGAGCGATGATGACATAACGTCCTTGGCAATTTCTTGGTATCTTCAAAATTGGCTGTTGTCTTTGTTATTTCGATAAAACGAAAAGCGGCTTAATACGACAGACAAATCACAAGAAGACCATTTCTTCTAATTATCCTATTAATCGTTAAACACCCTTTATAACAACGAAATTCTCTGCTTCGAATTTATCTGCTGCGCAATTATCCGTTTTCTCCTTCTACAGTGTGGCTTTACTGTCGGCTCGTTAGCTGTTTAAATAGAGAGCGCGTTTATAATTTATTTCTGCTCCAAATTTCCGTCTCCGTTCGGACAACATCGAACTCGCGCAGAGAGGCGGTCGGTCTCGTCGCCGATAGATACAACGCGAAATTCATCGGCGATGTCATATTTGGCGATGTACGGGGTTTTGGAGACGAGAATTATTATTAAATTTCGGAGAGAGACCGCCGATTCGTTTTCATCCTCGACGCCGATAGCAACGGTGCGATAGCGTTTGCCCGTCTCAAATACCCGGTTAATTCGCTCGGCAAATTAAAGGCAAATACGCGACCGCGATTTTGCAACTGATCATTTCCACCGTGCCGGACCTGCCGTCGCTTTTTTCCCGTTTCCTTCCCATTATCTCATCGTCGACGTCATCGTTGTCGTTGAGAACGGAGACATTATCCAAGTGCGTCCACGAGAAAAAAGTGATTCCCTTTGAATTTGTGTTAACTTTCAACAATGTTCATTAAAAGATGTATAAATTGTTCTTGCAATTCTATTAAGATTCGGTTATACTTTTACTAGCGAAAGTAAGTGTCAATCTGTTTCTACAGAAGAATCACGATCACGCATAATTTGCTATTTTCATATGTTTTCTGACATATACACAAAACAAAAATTGATAAGAATTAGTAAAAATTATATAAAAATTTATGATCTTAATTTTAATTTTTTTTTTAATTACAAATAATCCTGTCAGCATCTCACGTTATTCAGATCTTTGAAATAGCGGTTTTTATTTATTCGCGTATTTGTTTTCTTAGTTTCACAATGACAGAACATCGTCGTTCCCGGTTTCGTCCATCTCATTTTCCTTTATTCCGATGAAAGATTCTCTGTGAATACGTGATTATGTAGGATATTTTATTGCTAACATCAGACTTATGTACATCTCATCTGTTAATGATAAGTTTCAATGATTTTAAACAAATTATCAAATATTGTTAAAGCAATGATCAATTTTTTTTAAATAACATTAGAACGATATAATCTATTTAGTAACTTTACTACTTTTAACATCAAATATTCTATGTGAATATCCAAACTCAAAATAAGTGATAACTAAAACTTTTTTACTTGTGTATCATTGCATAATTTCATTTTTCTCTAAATATTATTCATTTATTCAAAAATTCTTAACATAGCATTGAAGTATGAGTATTATATTTTTCAACTCATTATTTTTTGCGGTTATTATGGAGCTCATCCACATGAAAACTTTACGCTGCGCCATACAAGCTCACGCTGGAAATAAAAAAAAACTCCGAGAAAAAGAGACAGAGAGAGACTATTATTCTCTTCACACAACTGTGCGGATTGCGTAGGCAAGTGCGACTGTGCGCTATATACTGGCGGTCAGTTATTACGCGCGACTGAGCGATTGCTTTTAATATTCGCGCCAGCTGCGTACCAAGGTACCCTTCGCGACGTACCCGCTAAGATGTATAGGCCGATAAAAATGGACTACCGCTTCGATCCAACGCACATTACTTTTCGCGCGCGACAAATGCGTCGTTATCGCGATCGGGCCGAGGCGAAGCTCGGAAAACCATCTACGCCAATGGAAATCCGTCTCGACGACGAAAGAGGTTCAGTTTAATGCGATTTCATCGTTCGACCGTGCGATTTGAAATTTTTAACGGAATATGCGCACTATAAAAGAAACGCTCGTATACTGGAAAAAATCTGGTTGCATTAATTGGAAATTTGGTAGATTCAATCAGTCTATTGGAAAATCGACGAATTAGAATTCTTGTAGGAATTATCAATGATTAATTCCTTCGTTGTTGAATATATCAAAATTTTTGATGATCAATTCTTAATTGAAACGATTAGTGCATAGTAACGTGCACAGAATTTCACTGTGGAAAACATAAGTTTTGGTGTTTGTGATAATATTTCAGGTGCCAATTTTTTAATTTGATTTAACATTATGACACATATAACTCTCTGGAATTATAAGATTCCTGAATTATTTTTTATATAGAACTAAAAACTGTCAAAATATATCTCTCGTTTATTTTTATCTTCGAAGCCAATTTTGGAGTTTCGCATTCAAGGAACTATTCTATTAGAATATCGGTAAAAAAATCTCATAATGCTGTGCCTTTTATTCTATTCTCTATGGTTTTTTACTTACAAGAAATAAAACTTCGCGTCTATCTGGCGACAGTGCCGCGTACTGTCTCTCTAGTATTATAAATATAAATAGAAGTTTTATAAATCCAACCAAAAAATACTATATAATCAAAGCCTTATAGTTAAATCTATCAAACGTTTTAACTATAAAATATCGAGTCCAAGTGATAACCAGAAATTCTGTTTCACTAAAATTCTACCATGTATGTCTCGTTGATATAAATGGAACATTTTTCTCTTACGAATGAAAATTAGCTCAAATATATTTTCATTTATCAGAGAAAGAAAATTTGTGTTACTACTAACTTCAGCTAATTAACGCTAAACTAATTACACATATCTGAGTCATATTAAACTGAATTTATTTTATCTCTCTAAAAAAGGATGAAAAAAGTTTAGTCAAGACGAGTTAATCAAGACGCAATTCATCTTGTGTTAGTCGCACAAAATATTCCACATTTGAGAAGATATGATGATTCTCTTCTTTGTCTTAAGGATGTTTTGGCTCTATAATACTAGTTAAAAGTTATTAAAATTTAAAAACTGTAGACTTCTCAGGTTTATTCTTTTTTTTCCGAATCAATGACAAAAAATTTTAACCGTAAATATCGGAATTTTTACTCCGAAACAATTACAAAGGGAAAGAACAATGAAAAATTTGAATTAATGGATTGTAACTTATGGATTATAACTTAGCAAAATGATCTTATTTCGCTGCAGTTTTAGAAAAATAATTTTTAAATAAATCATTAGATCCAAATGAACTTTTGCGTGAATATTTATTAGAGTTTTATTAATACACAAAATTTGATTTAATTTGTAATGCTACTTCCTCCACCAAATTTGCAAATAAGTGCAAAACGCTTTTATATAAGAATCAAGAATAAACAAAATAACTTTTAAACTAATAAGATAATTATGTCCAAATTTTATAGAGACATTCAAATAATATAATAATAGAACAATTGTAAAATTTTTAAATTTTTGGTAATAATTTGAAATGTGACACATTCTTAAATATTCTACAAAAATTTTATTTCAAAGTTTTCAGACAATAGACGCTTGTTTCTAGAGCCTCGAGCTCACGATTCTTCAGATTTTTAATAACAACGCTTGTCAGTAGTCTTCTCGACAGCGTCACCGACATTCGGCGCCAGCCAATATCGCGGCACGATGTACCTTTAACGGCTGCCATCTGGATGGCTCTTTACACCGACAGCAATAGGAAGAAATATGAAAGCGAATAAGTAATGATTAAAAGTTACAGGGAAAGTTACGACGCATAAAAGACTAGAGACAAGTATTAAGCTATGTTAACGCAGAATGTGAATACATTGTTATATAGAGTGCACGTATTAGAATTATTTTCCCAAGTAATTCAATTGACGGAAAATATAATGTAATATTTAGGATATTTTAGATGCTTTAGCAGTGTTTCTATATTAAAATAAGATTCTAAGATGAAAACTAAATATATATATATATATATATTACGGAATGACCTGAATTACTTTATGACATATGACATGTCTATAATACTAAAATATAAACATATATGAAATTCAACAATTTCTAATAAACTTTTTCAGAAATGTTTTGGATAGTTCATACAGATACAGATCTGAAAATAATTTTGTTAGACTATCAAAATAATTATGTAGGACACAAACATGATGAGCAATATAGAAAATTTTGATATTCTAGCAACAACCAGCGTGAACATTATTTTCAGATCTGTGTTAATTAAATTTTTAGATATTTCAGCAAAACCTTTCTTTCCATGTAACGAATATATCTCGAGACTTCATCAGGAACCTTGGACTTGCTTTATACAAATCACTGCTAGTCCGGTGCGATTACCGAGAACTTGGTCTTCGGCGAACAATGCAATCTTCCCTGTCGATATTTGCGGACATCAGAACCTCGCAAGTTATCGAGATCCAAGTCGAGTTGGCTATTCCGGAAACGATCTCGAGAAACTCCGCATCCAGCGTAACAGCAACAACGACAGCGACGAGGACGTTGCTGTCGCGACGAACAGTGACAAAACAATTAAGCAACTTATAACTGCCTAGCACAGCCGCTCTCCGGACACCGTTCTCCGCTCTCTCCAAGCTTGCGTCAAAATGTCACAGGCAACGAGGTCTACCAGACCGAACCAAAATTGCAACTCGCGAGGGCATGTAGCGGGCATAATGTCCTTTCACAAATTCGCGCCGTCGCGGAAGAAGACACCTGAGGAAATTCAGGAATTCGCCAAATGGCATCGATATTACCGAAATTTCACACGAATATGTTGAACATGATTTAAAAGAATTCAATGAAAGAAATCGGGACAGTTTACGTTATTCAGAATTAGAAAAGCACGATCTTTACTGTTGCAAGACTTATTAATCTATTCGTTTCTACATCACGCTATAATGTATCATTTGAAGAGTCAAAATATCAAACAATTCGAAGTCATAATAATGAATTGATAATGAAAATTGTAATCACGTCGACGATTCACCGATACACTCGGTAAAAGCGGATATCTGAGCGGTATCGGCTTGCGAATGAAATGGCGCCGACAAATACCGCACAAACGACGGCAAATGTTAGAAAGAAGAGAGGAGCAAGAGCGCGCTGTTTCCCGTTTCTATCGGGATACCTCAAGAGGAGCTTTTGTGCAGGACGGAGGAATTCGACGGAGCTGAATCGGGAGTGTGGATTGCGACGAAGAAACGAGAGAGAACGACAAGAGAGCGGGTGAGTCT
The DNA here is from genome assembly GCA_037157785.1 of Cephalotes varians. Classification (NCBI taxonomy): domain Eukaryota; kingdom Metazoa; phylum Arthropoda; class Insecta; order Hymenoptera; family Formicidae; genus Cephalotes; species Cephalotes varians. The sequence goes on from JANQDE010000031.1 coordinate 1,402,334, forward strand.
TGGAAGAATTACCGAAAGCGTTTCATACTCTCCCCGCCGACAACGTCGCCCGACCGGCACGTCAATGCTCCTGGGCGATAAAGTGCTTTTCTTTACGAAGCCACCATCCGTCGCACAAGCGCGGCCAATCAGGCGACAATGGTTCGTAAATTCGAGCCAATCAGGAGGGAAGCCGAGACGTGACCGCGACCACGGCGTGATATTGCTTATGAATTATTTAAGCGGCCGGAACAACAACGTCTCGCCCGTTTTTGATTTCGCGGTAGAATATTTCACGCGATGATAAAAATCCTGTCCAATAGGCGCGTGAGGATTTTTTGAACGATGAATGATTGTCTGTAAGACTATTGCAATTATATTACAATTATTGCATAATACCACCTTTTGACAACGATTGTTCTCGCAATCACTTGTACATAGAAAGAACAATGTTGAAGTATCTAAAAATTTAGCTAAATACAGATCTGAAAATAATTATGTTGAATTATCAAAATAATTATGTAAATGCTCAAGCGTTGATGACAATATTGCAAAAAATTGTAACATTTTAGTAGCCAGTTTGAGTGTCCTCAACATAATTATTATATTTTAATGGTCTAGACAAATTATTTTCAGATCTGTATCTACCTAAATTTTTAGATATTTCAGCAAAATTGTTCTTTCCATGTTCTTGCAATACATGTATTTTGATGTATAATAATTAATTCGCGATCAATTATATTTTTTCTTACATAGATAATATATGAAGAATTTGAAATATTCGATGTTAATATGATGAAATATTCGATGTTAATATGATGAAATATTTTATAATTATCGGAGTTTACATTACGATTTTATAAAAAAAAACACAACTTAAAATTAATCACTTAAAATTGATGGAATAAAAAATATCTTTTTATATCCTCGGCAAAACTTTCAATTTCTCTTTATTTCAAAACATTATTTGAACACTGAAACAAGCATCACTTCTCTTGATCTTTAGTGTTGCTGTCTTACATAATTTCTTACATACTGCAACAGAACGCGTGTTTCGGAAGTAAAATCACAGAACTGCGGACTGAACACATACAAAATACTAAAGATTGACAGAGGAAAGCTCAAGTCCGGCTCAAGTGTTCCTGACAATTTGGATGTTTGCAGGCAAGAAGGCGAACTATGCAATTAGCCGACAAGTTCCAACTTCGATGATGGAGGACACGCTTCCGCGTTTCCAGCACGTTCCCCGATTCTCTACTGCCTAACCGCTTACTTCGTGGGAAAGCCTGCAGCCTCCTCGGCTTTCGAGACCGTGGATTATAGCACATTGTCCGTGAGACACCGCCTGAGAACTCGCCATTGATTTTCTAACGATTACTTAAGACTTTCCCTCGCTCTTCGTTCTCTAACTTGTACAATGGATTATAATGTTTCTCTTTGGAAACTGTCTTCTCCACCATGTTGTATGTATTTTCTGTGCGCCATTAAGTCCAACATTTGGACCGAAGTCACCGAGCACCACCGTATTAATTCCTAAAAACGAGAGAACTTCTTCGACAATTAAATTCTGTCACATAGCATTTATTCAGAAAGTATAACACGTGTGCTGATAATTCTCGACATTTCTTATCTTGCAATTTTTTTACTTTTCATTTTTATCCGATAAGAATTATTTTTCTTCAATATTATTTGAGAATACACTTGTTAATTTCTTTCACCTGCACTGTTTGCTTTCGGACTTTCAATGCTTCAGTCTCGTTACATAAATCGGCGTAGTGAGATATCATAGCGTGAAAATCCCTGGCAAAATCTTCCCTTCGTTCCACGTTCCGTGCTGGAACTTTTATTTCACCCTCGCGGGGATCTCTCGTCTACCACGTCGCGAGTCTTCCTAGGAGGAAGAGGCGGCCAACCGAGGTGGAAGCAAAACGCGCGATTCAGGAAACTCTCGCGCGCGTCGCTGATTACATTCGTAATTATTATGACGTGTTAATACGCGCGTAGCAGCCGCACGACGAGCTCAATAGATTCTACTCTGTATCTCGTCCTACCTACCTTCCATGAGTCGAGCTATTATTCCATCTCCCTCCCCCTGCAAAACATTCTCGCCACGCTGACGAGCTTTGTGTTACAAATGCTTCGCACGCGTGGTTTCGCCCTTCCCACGCCGATCTACCCTTCGTACTTTCCATTTCGACGTCACGTCCCACCTTAAACGATAACGCTTGCCTCGGAGTATCTCCGTCCGCGCATCCAGCGCCTCGTTAACGTCGTTCTCATCGATCTCGGCTGACCCTGACCTCGCCTCGAACATGTCCGATAGCCGGAAATTGGTCCGTTAAGGAAACAGACATAGTCAATAATTTCGATAAGATCGCATAGCGAAAGTAATATTGTTTATTGTAAATTCATTCTTAATTTATCTATATTTATTAATTATAATACATATTAATAATTAATTTTAATTTTAATAAAGATGTTTAATGTTCTTTTTGTAATTATTAAAGATATCATCTTTACGTGGACATTTAAAAATATTCTGATCTCTTTTCGCGCTAGAAGTTAGTTTATTTTAATAGTAGAATGTACAATACTCTAATTGGTACGCTTTAAAACTGTCTACTGCGTCTTGATATTACGAGTCAGCTTTCTCGAAATGTCGCACGATTAAGCAGATACTTCCAGTTTCTCTAAAAGCGAGGGGCTCGTTTCTACGAGGTTTTAAATGATAGCACGCGAGTCTTTTCCCTTGTCATCTACTTTTTGGAGTGCGGACCAGAGAAAGAGTATACGAGGTCCCTGATATTTCGAAAGGAAGAGAAGACTCGAATGCGTGAAAAGCGAACAGACGCAAAGAGAAGAAAGGGAGGGGAGAAGAAAGGAGAGGAAAGTAAAGGAGAGAAGTTCTTGTGTGTACCGCATGAGAGTGGAGTTTTACGCGTGTTTAATCTGGAAATGGATCGCCCGAGAATACGCTTCTATGAGGCGAGTTGAAGAGGCCGACAAGAGAAACAGACACGGAAGAAAGAGAGAGAGGGGAAGAGAGAGGGGGAGAGATAGGGGGAGAGAGAGGGGGAGGAAGCGGACACAGAAAGAGAGAGAGAGAGAGGAACAGGTGAAACAGACTGTTTCATCGTCTCTCTCTCCTTCTCTTCATCTGCCCTTCTCCTTGTTTTTCCCTCCCTCATGCTCTCCCTTTTGCCAAGTCGCGCGACACGAACTGGCCAGCAAACTGCTAGGAAACGCGAGAATAACTTCTTGCGATCGCGGTTCATTACGCAAATTACACATTTGTATAGGACGTTGAAAACAAGATACGTATAATTTAACTACGTAAGTTGTAATTCTCAAGGAAAAGCAAAAAGCTCTTCCTTTACACGTAATTAGCCTATGCACTTCTAATTTTTTATATTAAGAACTATCGCAGGGCTTTAAGTTTTAATTAAAACTAAAATTTATTCAAAACAAATCGACAAGTACAAACATTTGCACTCGTGTGGAGCTCCGTTCGTCAAAGTCCTGTAACTTACAATATCTTTGCAATTCTCCATCGCGCGCGATTTTGCTTAAGTATACACTTCGAACTTGGAAAATCGGTACAAAATTAATGACACTTTTGCGAAAAGCTGATGTGTTCCTCGTTCAGCTTCTACATTCTTGTTATGCGACCAATTTCTGCTTACCGAGTAAGTCTAGTATAAGATAACAATACGAGGAATGTATACTTGGGTGAACATATTGTCGGTAGGTAATACATAATTCAAGATGCGCAGTCAAGAATGTAGTTTCCAAAACGAACGACGTCTGTTCTTCATAAGGTTCACGAACGAAGAGTGCAATTGCGCCAAAAATGAATGATGAATTATGTCATGTATCAGCATAATGAAACAACTCTTAGTCCTTTTCGCGCCTTGCTTGCTTTCCTTTTTTAATCGCTCGTTATCGCAAATGAAAATTCTGCACGCCATCACCAGCTCAAGTTGCGTTAAGGGATCGCATCCAGGAAAACGTTTTAGGGCATCGTCTTCGACATCGAGAAACATGAAACCATCTTCTCTTAGGGTTGAGGAGAATGGACCATCATACGCATCTCGCTTTTCTCTCACGCAGCATCAGTCGCCCATTAACCTTACAGATAGCCTTAAATTTTCTAGCCAAAAGTTTGTTTTCAAAACGATATAACACGTTTATTCCATTTCCCCGTTTTTAATACTAATCTCATAAGCTCAATTATGTGCGATGTGGAAGCGCGCGCGCGCGCGCGCGCGCGCGCGCGCGTGTGTGTGTGTGTGTGTGTGTGTGTGTGTGTGTGCGTGCGCGTGTCGGTGTGTGCGAGTGTATATGTTCTGTGTCACTAAACATTTCATGCATTTGCATTGGTTTCTATTTATCGCTTAATAACGTTAAAATATGTATCTCGACAACGGTTTTCTCAAAACGAATGACATAAATCGCGGGCGGCCATGCTAATTTAACGAGTAAAATGTGGCCGCTCTCGAAATAAAGCCATAAGTTGCATCGATATACCGCGTCCGACGCATCCGCGCGAAGCAGCGAGCGCGCCTGCAGGAAGCATATATATCATACTAATTATTTATATTTCATCCACACTAGGACAGAGGTGTAGCTTACGCGCGCGCGGTATTTTATACTCGCGGAACATCGTTATATACAATGTGCACGGCGTGCAGACCCCAAGATCCGTGCGCGGTCCAACAACGAAGGAAACATCGTGTTAACTTCATGCTTTTTAAGTCATTTGCTAATTCGAGATAATAAAAATAAAAGAAATATTTAAGAGTCAGGAAGATAATAAAACAAAAACAAAATAAAATTTTATTTGTCTGAAAATAAATAATATCATCCGACTCATATTTATATTAATAAGTTTTCTCTTACATTATATTATAGTATTATTTTTTACTTTAAAATTATTTAAAAAAAATTTAATAAAAAATAAAAGATCATAAAATATTATTTGCTACGTTAAGAAAAATTTTAGAATTACAAGTTATTAGTAGAAATTATCGATTATTTTATTAGAATAAGCAATCATACATTATGGATGATTGTATATTGTTAATTAAAACACCAATTCTTATTTAAATAATATTTTTCAAAATCTTTCTTCCACTATTATTGATTCCCTATTGGAGAAAAAAAAATTTATTTCTTTGATGAAACAAGCACTTAACCTTCGACTCATCAACTCCCTCAAATTCTAGTTAAAGACATTGATGATCCATCAATCTTCACCAACGAGACAGATAACATCCGTTGAATCTTTAACGGACTCTTAAATGCAATTTTTCTTGCCTCATTGACGTCTGTTAGCGCTGATGCTTGTAAATCGTAACAAGCCATTAAAAATTGATGGATTGTCAGCTTCAATATCATTAGCATAAATTTTAGAGCAGAGCAACTGAGACAAGACAAATAAATATTAATATAGTAATTAGGTTGTGCGCGCGTAATTTTTCTCAATAAAAAATTAGAAACTGACGGGAAAATGGCTGTATATCTGTTTAAGCATTAAAATTTTCATCTATCTCTATTTTCATAGTAAATTGACATATTAAATCAAATGCTTTTTTGTTTACAGGAAACGTAGTGAACGTTCTGTTTGTGTCACATACAAATTTGATAACTAGCTTCTAGTTTAACGCTGCGTTCAATAAACATGACACATACAGCTGTAGTATAAAACGTTTGCTGCTAACGAAAGATATAGTGCACCCCTTTTTTACATTGGTAATTTCCAAGCTCGTTAAGGCTGCAAACGTGTGCGTCATATAAATTTGACAACTTTACATGTGAGCTAAAAATAGGCTCAATATAACACGGCAATTATGAAGAATGACGGCTGTATTAAGCATATCTACATTTGTATTTGTTATAAGCACATCTGTATCAATTTCGCGCAATTTTTTTTTTTGTCTCTTTCCTTTACATGATATGGATTCATTCGCGTGGTAGTTATTTCGTTGAACATTGAATTTCCTGTTTCTTTGTGATTCATAACTTTTCTTAACAAGCATCGGGTACGGATTGTTCGACAGATAGCGATAGTTTATTTCGTGACAGGAAAAAGGGATTGGACGGAAAAATTTCTGTTGATGTTATATATGCGCCATTAACGAGATAGCATTTCGCCGAAGCCGGAAATCAAAAAGGGCGAGGCATTGAAAGCCGCAGAGGGGATTTCTTAATTTTATATTTACGTCGGTGAAAGAAGGGGATCGAAAATCTCCCTAAGGCTTCCTTAAGGATGCCGAATACTTAAACCATGACGAATGATCGATCGACTAAAATATCGTTACAGAAACAATAGTAATATGAATAAGAATATTATCATTATGCTAACTATATATGTGTAAGCATAATTGTACTTCGTCTATTTCAATAATATATACTGAAACGTTGGTATACGTTGTATTTGATTAATATGTTACTAACTTAATTAACTAGTTGTTAACTAATTCGCTCAAAATACGCTTGTTCTTTGATTACAATTCAGCAGTAAATTCCACAAAAATTTTTGAAAATTGAATATAATTAATCAAAACGTTTGTTCTTATTGTGTATTAAAACTTTTAATATATTTTCATGAGAAAATATGTTGTGAATTAGAAAAAAGTATTCATAATCGCGTTTATAGACTCTTATAAATTTCGCAGAGATAACAAAAGATACGAATCGTTACAATAAATTAAAGAAGGAGATATCTTTTATTTCTGCTATTCTCCCAGCTCTTTTCGTAGATAGCTACATTCACTATCCCGCTCCTTGATTTCAGTCCGTGATATATGGGATTTTTTATTTCCCGTTCCTTCCGCAACTGTCTGATGTAGGTGCCCCAGTTTCGACTTATATTCATGCCGGCTGTACTCCGTATATCCGACGCAAAGGGCGAGTGAGTTAAGCCGTTAGTAACAGATGCCGCAACCCGGCTGTATCGGTTTAATTCGTTGGCGCGATAACCAGAACTTTCCCGGCGACTCGACGAGATGCGTCTTCATAAACCGCGAGCCATAAACTTTCCCGAATTACGATTACAAAGTGACTAATTCCCTTTCCGCTTCCGTGCCTTCTAATTACGTTTGTGTTTCCCAAGGACCCCCAGAGTCTTCCTGGAGACTTGAATCAACAGTCTCGAGCAAAATCTTAACAACCCACATAATTCTAACATTACGAAGTATATGTATAATTCTTGTAAATATAATTCTTTTTCACATATTTGATATAAAGAACTATTAAGCTTAATTCTAGTTTTAATCGAGTATAAAGAACATAAAGAATTGGTTTATAATAAATAACATTTGAAAGTGTACCTAGAATAATAGAACTTGTATCATGAATGACTTTTGCTCTAGAATTCAAAATCTACATGAAATATAAGTTTACTTTAATAATAAAAGTTGTGATAAAATTAGAGATGAGACACTTTTTTACTATTTTACTATTTTACTTAGCAAAATTATCTTATTAAATATTAATGTTACCGACATGTTTTATAATCCAATGAGATGAATCATAGTATTCAATATCAGCACTGGATATAAGTACTACTCGCAATAAACGTAAATTATATATTAATATGCAAATTAAATATAAGTACCTTGGAAACCTCGATCTATTTAATAAATAAAAGATAATAAGTTAAGTAATAAAGAAAACAAACGCATTCTTAAGACTCTTCAATCCGTTCTTGTGACAAGAACCTTGCCTTTGGATTCTCACTTTCGATCAAGGAAGTCGATCAAATCGAAGAAATCGAGCCTACGAGCGTAAGGGATGATACAGCAAAAACCGCGAGTAAGAAATTCTTTTGAACCACACATGTCCAATGACGTTGATAGGTTAGGAGAGGAGGGCGGTATAGACGAGATAAGGTGTAAGCGATGGGGTAGACGGTTTGTATTTCAAATTTAAAAGCATTCGACAATGGACGCTTCTCGTATTGTTGACTCACTCGAGAAAGAGAGAGAGAGAGAGAGAGAGAGAGAGAGAGAGAGGGAGAGGGAAAGAGACAAGAGGGAAGGAAAGTGTACGGAAGTGAAAAGAATCGGCTGAAGAGAACGAGGAGAGGGATAGCTCGGAGTTTTGTGAGGGACTGCAGACAATTTCCGCAGGGCTTAGTGGCTTCGGGCTCTCCAAATAAATTATTCCGCGGATGAGCGACGCTGCTTATTTTTCAGCATTTTCCAAGCCACCGCTTGAAACGTACGCAAGGCGTTTAAAAAGCATCGATCGAAAAAGAAAAACATGTAAAAGAACGGAGAAAAAGCGAGAAGGGGGAGGAAAACAAAAACAGGAAAACAAGTTTTATATTTTGAACAAAACCCATTTAAACAATTTTTAAGAAATGCTCCACATTATAAAATATATGTGAGTCATTTGTTTTGGAAGTAGAATAAGGACGTGGCACATAAAAAAATTTAAGCAATAAGACGTAAACAGTAAAGAAATCAACATTTGGATTTGCTACTGCTTATGTTTTGTCTTCAATTCTTAACTGTGATTGGCTGATTCGCTTACTGCTTAAATTTTACTGCTTAAGTTTTTTTATGTGTCATGGCCCTAAGAGAGTTTTAATGTTTAATAGTTAAATTTAATAGTTAAGAAAAAATCTTGCCGATTTCCGTATTATCCGTATTTCGCTAATTTGTAGCTTATTTTCAAACTACGCTTATCGAAATAAAGTCATACATGCATGTTTGCAACATAATAGCGTTTTATATTAAATAAGTTAAAGATATAGTTCACAAAACAGGTGTAAAATAGATTATAAAAGCTTGTATAAATATAATCATAAATGTATATTAATGCTTAATATTTAATCACTTCCAATACGCTACGTCTTTGAAATAAGAGGTAAAAAGAGGGAAACCGATTTTGCTCTATCATGCTTCAATCTATATCAATGTAAAAACTGATATTACCATGAGCATGATTGCAATGTCGTTACGAAAAATATCGATTCTTAATACTATCTTTATGAAAAAACTCGTTTAATTACATTACGACATTGCAATCAGGATTTGCGAGAATTTCAATTTGCGTAAGTATGGAAAACCGCATTCACAGAAGTATCGGAAAACCGCGTTTCAGCATTATATCGACTTATCGTTTCGGTTCCCAATGAAACATATACATTTTAATACGCACAATCCCGCAAGGATTTTATTTCTCTGATAACCTCGATAAAAATATTTTTTTATTTTTTTTGCTTTATAATTGATATTCTCTTAAAATTGATGACAAATCAACGCATTACAAATCTTTGAGTTGCTGCATATTTAACACATAGAAAAAACTGATAAGAAACTGTAGGAATTTTAAACGCATTAACAAAATGCAAAATAATGTTAATTAATATTAGCATTAGTCAGTAAAATATTGAAAATACATTTATGGTAAAATAGGATTTTCAAAAAATTTCTCTCTCCGTCAAAAATTTCAGTTAATGTATATTTTGAAATTTGAAATTTTAATTTGAGGCTGTATTACTAATATTTGAAAATAAAATAAAGATGTTTCACAAATAATGAAAATTAACAAATTGTCGAAAGTGAATGTATAATTAAAAGATTCGCTCCGTGTTATACGAAACTATAGCCAAGAGAAAGTGAGTGTTCTGTGTATTTTTTTTTTATACGTTCTTTTTGGTAATATAACCGATAGGGTTAATAAAAAAATGGTAATAAAACCGAAAAGGATTAAAGCTTGTTCTTCTTTAAGGAATAAAGGAACTCGAAGGATGAGGAAAAAAACGAGAGACTCGTTCGCCACGTGCTCTCATACGTTTCTAAAGCGTCGAGACGTCTGAAGGTATCCAAGAATGCGGGCCATACAGAGAGTTCTAAAGAGCTTCCACAATTTCGCGTGCATCCACCCTTAGAGGTTCCTTCCTTCTCGCGATTTCCTTCTTAAACCTCATCACCCGCATCTGTTCTTATCCTTTATATCATGTCATCACGCATCTATGGTAAATCATAGAATGAGGTCGAAAAACAATTAGGATTTATATCTTTGATGCATGGGTTAATCTTTCATATTAACATGAAAGAATAGCGATATTAGCAGGAAATTTAAATTTATATTGCTTGAAATTAAATCATTTTCCTAGAAAAACTTAAAGAATAGTCGCTTCCACGATAAATATTTAAAAAAAAGGAAAATTTATCATAAAATATAAATAAAACAAAATTCTTATTGATTTTAACTCATTGTCAATGCGAATATAGAAACTATTTTTTCCTAATCATTACACACTTCTTGCTACACAATACAATCTTTTTATAATTAAAAGTTGCTTTTTTATAAACAAATTCTTTATTGAGATCAGTTTCTTCAAAAATTTCATTAATTGCCTTCTTTTTGAAGCCTTTGAATTCTCTGTTTTTTAATTTGTATCATAAAAAAATTTTTATAATTAAGAATAATTATTTTCCTTAATTGTGTACAAAAATTAAAAGACTATTAAAAATTAAAAGACTATTTAATCAAGATTTATTCAAAATGCATCGGAAAACAAAATAATGTTATTCGTGTACTTCCTCGAACTTAATTCGTTGAAAGTATTTGATTCTTAGTCGCTACCGACTCAAAACCGCGTTACTGTAATAATTGCTGTTCCTCTAAGTTCGTACTCTAATCTACAATTCTGCAGAGAGTCTGTACTGCTAAACTTCTGTGTAAGAGGATGGAGAACAGCTCCGCAACCTCATATTATGCGCCAGCATTATAAACGAAACACGCGCGAGTACAGCCGATTTGGCTACTTCCACTACGCCTGTCGAGACCAAACGGGACGCAAACGAGGACGCGCACGTTCGACCCACGTATTTTTTAATCAGCACCAGGCCCGATTAAGCGGAATCTGCTGGCTATTCTGATCGGTCAGCATTGTGCCGCGGTGGGTGCTTACGCGGCACGTTGCGAAAATCATTGTCCATGCCAGATGGAGAGAAACGTCTGGCGTATCGACCCGTAAAATCGCTCTTGCGTGAACTAACCTACGCTGATTTTCGATAATGTTACATAATCAGAATGGTCCAAGTGTTTAGTTCACGTACGTGGAAACTGCTTCTTTCGTAAAATCATGTACCTTTTTGATAAAAAATATAATTGTCAGATTGTTTGCATTCTGCAACAAATATTTTTTTGTATTTTACAAAATTTGTGTTAATTTAATTAAAATTATGTAACTAATATCTTTTTTTAATTTAATTAAACACAAAATGTCATTAACGTTTACTTCTCTTATAAAAATCCAATTTAATATATATATATACTGACCAATTTAATACTGAAAATTTCTTATTTTAAGTATTAAAAGTTGAATAACAATATATATATACAGCTATTGCAATAAATATCCGGTTCCTTAATTTTAGATAATAATATTTCTACTTTATTCTAGGAAAATTCACGCATGAGAAATTTCACACATGAGAAATAAAGCAAAGAGAAACTATATGACAACTACACTTGCCGGTAAAATATCGCGTATTTCACTCTTGTCCAACTTTATTTATATTCGCGTGTTAAGGGTTCCCCGCATTCGTGTGAGCGGGAACGAAGGCCGCACTAATTAATGCGGCGATACTTGTCAGTGAATCAAAGCAACGGGCTCTTCCGCGCGTTTGCATTCCTTGTATGTTCCTCGCCTCTTCCTTTTTCCTCGGTGAGAGAAACAGAGAAAGATGGAATGAGAGGGGAACCGGCAGATAGAGTGCTGGAGGGTGAGGACATCTCATCCCTTAAGAGGAAGCCTTAATAGGATGCGCCGGCGGTTGCCCTATACGCGCGATATTCTCTTCCCGCTATCGGGAAGGTGTTAGCTTCCGGATCCGTGCATTCGCAATTTGCATTAGCCGGAGCGAATTACGCGAAATTTATGCGAGCCGAGGATACGGCCGGGGTTGCCCTCGCTTAAGCGTATTCGGGGCCACTTAGGCGGCCGCTCTAGCGCTGGAGTCGCTCTACTTATGGCGCCGTGGACAGCTAATGTCCGCAACTATTTCTCTCTTGCCGTATAGCCCGCACTTGCCGTCTTACAATATTATTCCACGAGCATTGTGTCTTACCTACTTAGAAAGAGAGAGAGAGAGAGAGAGAGGGAGGGGAGGAAGAGAGGATGGCACGTTTGCCAAACGACTATGTCGGCCCACGATTAATCGCACCGTTCACATCGTGTTCCACTCGATGCCATTGCGCGTATACCTTAGGAAAAGACGAGAATTGATAAAGAGGTACCACATCCTCCTCGATGAAATGAGATGAAAATCTTTTACAAGTAAAAATTCAATCAGTGACACGCAATTGCCTGACATTAGAACATTTTTGCGATTATCGCGATTATCGCTTTTAAGTGTGAGACACGTACAACTCGAAATATGAAATAAGTCATGATCATCATGAGCCACAGTACGTCTCTTGAGTTATAGTAAATGTAACAATAAGTTCGCCTATCAAATTCGATAAACTATATATTATTCTTTTGAATATAATACCACAATTTACTGAACAGAATAGGATCTTATATGACGTTAGATTTTTCGATACTAATAAAAAAAATGTAAATCTTGCTATTTGATTTATGTGTTGACATGAAACTTGGAAATGTCAGAATGTAACAGGAAAGGAAAGAACTTTACTGTTCAATTAATTTAAAACAATTTTTCGTTGTTAAATCTAAAACAAATGTTATTTATAAAAATTCAATTTTAAATATGGTAACAATCTTGAGATTAAGTCACAAGATAGACGTATATTCAATGAATTTATTTATTTCAGGAARTAGATAAATTAATTTGTCTATGCAACTTTTTCCGAGGCATTCGACGAAGGATTTCGTTAATAATTAAACTAACTATTCATACAATTGCGACATGACGAATGATATGCCTGCACTGTAGCGATTGGAACGAAATAACGTTTGACGCTAAATTAATGAAGTTTCAAACGCGAATAAAACTTTGCTCCTGAAATCGATGATACAAATGCATCCCGAATCGAGATATGCCTATGGACTGCAGTTACCAATCGGTTCGATCAATCGACTCGCGGCATGCTCTTTCAATTATTTCGGGATAGCAGCTCCGATCGGACGTGAAAATTAATTGCTCGCGTGACGCACATTTGATCACGGCAATTTGTATCTTTTTTTTTTATAGTTATCCTTTTCCGCGGAATGACTCTTCCTTGATAAGCATTTACGATCGTCAAACAACTCGAAAGAAATCACCCTTTCTAACATTAAGGTAAATTGCAAAACGCAAGTAAACGAAGATTCTCGATCGACACACACACAGTCGAATGATTTTACAAGTTACAAAAATTATTAAATTATATCGAGAAGAGAATTAATTAGAAAATGTCGCATATGGAATTGTGGACTCGCGTTCGATAGTATCGCACAGTTAAGGAGTTAGAAAGGTCAGAAACTTTAACTCTGATTGTGTACTGTTAGAATTAATCTGGTAGAATGTGATGATTACTCACTTTCTTGCCGTCCAATTCGTGATTGCCCTGCGCCAGCACTTTGTCTACGCTCGCAGGGTCTGCGAATGTGATGAATCCGAAGCCCCTGCAAACAAACGAAAGGAGGATGTTTAATATGAATGTGTGCTCGTTGCTCGGGACATTAATTAAGCAAGCATTTGCTGATAGTAATAGTATTTCCATCGGTAGCGCGTACGAAGATAGCGGTTGTATAGTACAGCGGCACACGTTGCAAGATACATATCTCGATGTAGCGCATACATCAAAGCGCGCGATTATAAAAAGAAAGCCGGTCGAGAGCATAATACATTTCCGTATTAATTCATTCTCGTAAATCGCGATATACGATAGTATTAATTCTCTGAATGGGATAATATCCGTTCCTTGTCCGCAATTAAAACTAGTCATTGAAAGATAATTAATTACTACCGTTTCTCTTTTTAGTTTACGAATTAAATTACGTCAAAAAAATCATTTTGAAGAGAAGCTTCAAAATATTCGTGATATATTATATTGCCTTTATTTATCACGGATATTCCAGTATTAAATTAAGATTAACGATGGATTAATTCCTTGTGTTATCTCTAACAATTAATCAATATATCATATTTATGTATTTAATGTTTAGTTATAAAACATAATTACAAAAATAATTATGTTTTAATATAATTATAAAAATAATTGGAAACCAATATCGGAAAATTATCTTGGGCTATATATAATTATATAATTATCGTAGATATTAAGAATTTTTAAATTCTTTGAAACGATAACATTTGATAATAATATTTTTTATGTAAAAAAAATTGGGCACTCAACGGTATGATTGCTAATTTATCAGAAACAAGTTCGTAGAAGCCGCCAGCGACATTAAAAACTAAGAGATTAAAATGAATATCGGGCCTGGCGTGGTCCATTGTATCATAAATCTCGCGCGGGACATCGTGTACACACGGATATATTAAAAGACAGTTCGACCCCGTGAGCTAAGGGGGTGGATGCCGCTGGCCGATTCACGAACAAGGGATGAGCGATACGACGATACGAGGGAATGCAACGCGCCGAGAGCCGGACGCAAAGCGGTTTGCATTTTTCATGCCGGGGCCGGCCCGGCAGTTATTGAAAATATTTACATGTTATTTATGGGGCACACATGCTTCAAGAACCAAACGCGCCACCGAGCTATACCCCGTCGATTCTCCCCGTGTGCGCTCTCCTCGTCCACCTTTCGCACGCAAACCCCTTCTTTTCCGCCTCTTTTCCTTCGACTGCTTCCCTTTTTCTGTTTCACCGTTCCCTACGGAACGGCGTATTCCGTCGCTGCTCCCTCTCTCAACTCCTTCATCCGCTTCCGAGGAACAACCTCCCGGACCTGCCGGCAACGTCTCGAGAATTCTACAAAACGTTTCACGCCTCTCTTACTCTCTGCTTCCTTCCCACCGACGAAACAACGAATACTCGTATGGATTGAATTTTTGATGGAACCGACCCCTCCGGGCTCTCGATCCACCCTCTTCAACCATCCCGTTCGTCGCCGCTTTCCTTCGCGATATTCGGCGATTCGTGCGTCGAGTGCGAACTGCATAGAAACATCGGCGACGACTTCTTCCTATATCGATTTCTCCGGGCACGCGATATCATCTCGAACGAAAGTCGATGACGAGAAGGGTGCGCACCTAAGAAAAGTAAAGAAAGCGGTAACTTGCGTACGCGAAATCGGAAGGTAGTCGATTGTTATTCCGCATCAGTAACAGTTCGAAAAGGGCACGTACAACGTCTCGTGTTTTCACATCGTTGGAAAAAAAGCTAGTTTCACTCCTCGTTCATTTTATAACAGCGAATTGCAACCACAGTTATTGCAATATCGCTGTGTCAACACACATGGTACGTATACACGTATACATGAATATACGAGATTGTCCTTTTGCCGCAAAAATTCTGCCGTTTGCCGTTATCTTTCGCAATTTTCTTAATTCTCAACATTGATTCCATAAATGTGCAAACGTTTCTCAATAAAATCATTAAATCATGCACACATTGGGCCTAATACATACAAAGTAGGATTTCCCAGAATTTGCAATCAATTTTTTATCTATCGATTCTATGGACCAATTTAGAGTCGATTTTCCTTTGGTTACAATATTGAGGGTGATTGCAAGTTTTCAATATCTCCAATATTAAATATCTTTTTAATACCGCCGATTGGCTAAAAAAATAGATAAAAGGCACAATATATAGTACACGGTTCCGATTCATAGCGTCCGACATTAGTGAGCTCGCGATTTACTCGCGCGGCTACGACGACTATATACGTGCCGAATTTCGGAAGGTTTTTCACAGTACGCACGGCCGAAGCGACAATCGCGGCAAACGAACGGCCGCTGAATCGGCAGTCGTCCAATCAGCATTAAAACGCCAAACAACACGAGCGAGAACACCACGGGCAGTTCGCATTTGCATACAACGAAACGAGAGTTCGTCCGGACGTTCTCTCTCTCTCTCTCTCTCTCCCGCACTCTCTTTTACGACATCGCATGCGTTATGACGATATGCGTGCAATGTACCGAAATCATGAACAACGACCTCGGAAAGCCACGCGAATAATTCATCCTTTTTCAACCGAGCGTCACACCGGAATTTCACAAGTTAGATTTCATTGGAATTGGTTCGCCAATAATCAGGAAGATCATTGATTAGCTATCAGTGATAGCATAATCTATGTGTAACAAAATTACATCGCGCTTTTTTAGACGATCGCTCGTACAAATATTTCGTCATCATCACAAATTCCATTATCAAACAAAATGTAAATTTTATATAAAATTATTTTATATAAAATTTTATACAAAACTCACGAAATATTTGCCGTTTATTCATTTATCTTCAAATACATTTTGTTATTAAACAAAGCAAAATTATAATTTTCTTTTGCCAAAAGATTAAAATTGTCGCACACAATTTTCCCGTGAAAATTTTACGGAATGTAATACCGTAAACACTGTTAGATTTAATTAAAAAAGAAAAATTAAACACATAGATATTGCTCGGTAACGCTATTACGTACAATCTTCATTCCGCATTCCTGACTAAACTCAGTTCCAGACTCTCGCGGAGATTCGATCTTTTCATTTACAGTAAGTAATTATTCACGACCAAGGATACAAGTCGTATCACGGCGAGTTACCAATCTTATGTCGGTATATCAGAGGAGGGCCACTCGAGAATCATCCTCGGGATGAAGAAAGGATCTATCGCGAACGCAACGCGCCATCGAGGCCGCGCCACTCGTCACCCCCGGCCATTGTACGTGAATAATCTATAAAAGGCTGAGTAGAAGGATGGCGGCTGACGTGTCCCTTGTCTACTTGAGCACGGTTTCCACGATCCTCCACTTTTCATCCCTCCTCGTCCTCGTATTCTGCCTCTCGCCGACCACGGTCGCTTCTCTCTCATTCTCTATCTCCGCCGACTTAACCACCCTTCGCCTGGTCCTATCGCCCTTTTCGCATGCTTCCCCGTCCCAGCTACGGAAGGGTGTCACACCGGGCTGACGTGGTGCATTTGTTTGTCACGGTCTCTCTTGCTCCACCGCAGGAGCGGTTCTCCGATATACGCGAGAGCATCCCAGACGCGTGCCGCGAGAAAAAAATCTCAAAATCAGTTCAGGATAACGCGGCGCGTGAAGCGAACCTCGGAAGAATTCGATAAGCTAAATGTCTGATGAAAAATCGCAAAGATATTCAAACTTACGAATGATATTCATCAATTATTGAAAGAATGGGAATTTGATTGGAATTGCTTCGTTATAATAAGGAATAACTGCAGAATAAATTTCAAGACGTAATTCCAATATTCGTGAAGTTGTAAGTTCAAGCTCTATTTTCACACATGGAATATGTGTATCTCTCTGATACAAAATAAATTATTAAATTAATTATAGAAGCGTAAAAAGATTCTATTAGCAATTCAAAGAAGTATTCTTTTATAATCCTAAAAATTTTCTATATTATATGCAAATAGAAAATTTTTATAATTAATAATTTATTCTTAAATATTTTCATTAAATTAATCAATTGCATTTAGTATACATTCAAAATGTAAATTCATAGTCAATTTCTTAAAGAAAATATGGTTTACTATTTTCTGCAATAAAATATACAAGCTTTCTATAAAATTTTGAGAAAATGTAAATTTTATCAAACTTTATCTGTCATTTGTAATTGAATTGCTACAATTTAAATGGCTTGCAAAAATAATATTGTTAATTATTTTTATTATAATATCAACACGCGCTGTGTATCCTCATTATTGTAATTGAAAACCGATTTTACAATTATACACATAAACCTACAAGACACGAGAAGGGAAAATAATAAAATGCAAAGTAAATCAGCTCAACACAGCTCGCGCATACCTTACCCTCGTATCGCGTCGAAAGGCTACGCTCCTAGCTCGAGGATTTACCACGACGCAGGATAAAGCTGCAAGACCGGAGAAGAGGAGATGTCGGTGTATTAGGTGTATTTATGTAGGCGGTCTCATTGCGCGCGAACTTACTGTAAGTACCGGCAGTTACTTAGCCCGACAGTTTCTGCTATTGCAGCCGACTGCGATATACCCCGGCCCGGGTCGGGTCGTAGCTTCGTAGCTGAAGCCAGTTACGGAGCTAGTTCGGCGAACGCACACACCTCGCATTCCGCCAACCATCGTTCCAACGTCGCAGTTCGGAGTCTAGAAAACGATTCTCCTTTTCTCTGCCCGTTAACCCTTCCCATCCCGCTCGCGCTACGTTCACTATCACGTCTTTCCCCGGAAGTTTCATCCACCATACGCTCGCTGCTTTGTCGTACTGACAATATAGTAACTGCTCTTTAACTAACCGCCTTAATCCGCTTTCCTCTCGCCGAAATGAAGACAATCAGCTCCAACGTCGAGGTGAGAACACGCGAAACTCACCACGAGCTCGCTGATCTTCCTGACTTGTGTCGCTTTTCCTACCATATTTCTCTTTTCTCGTTTACCTGAAGCACTGTGCCGCTGAACAATCCCCTTTTGTCTTGTTTTGTATAAACTTATATTATACAGAAATTTTGAAGGAGACGGAAAAAGACTTTCGGTTCCTCTTATATATTTTAAATGTTAAATAAAACTTACACTCATAACTCTCGCATGTCTTTTTAAAATCATTTATACTTATAAAAAGTTATAATATAGACAGAAAGAGAGAGAGAGAGAGAGAGAGAGAAAGAGAATCAAAATTAATTAATGAAATCAAAAGATTGAAAAATTGATTATGTATTCAATTGCCATTCAATGCTATTCAATGCTATCCAAGTACCTGTACATAAATGTATGATATGTATTCATTTATTTCATCAGCCACAGTGAAAGAAAATAACAAATTTAATTAAGCAATATTACTACGTTCTAAGATGTGAACCACATTTTTACTCCCGTAATGTTTCCCTTCAATTCTCCAGCAGGACAATAGCATCTCATTTTGCGCCCGTAAAACTGCTCTCGCAGGACTTCCGCCGCGATGTGGATTGAAATGTTTTCACGAGATTAACTTAACCGCGTAATAATTCCAGATACAAGCTATGCGGCTGCATTAAAAGCGTCGCCAGTCACACACTCACCGTCATTACGGCTGTAAATCGAATCGAATTACGACCAACACCAAAGTGTAAGAACGCGTCAAGTCGAATGACTTTTATATAGGTTTTGTTTCTTTCCTCCTGCTATGCAATCTCCTTCCTCTATCCTTCTGCCCATCTTCCTTCTGTTCCCACCTTCCTTCCTCCCTTTTTCTACCTCTTCACTTCTCTCTATCCTCGCCGCCTTAATGACCGGCTGAATATTTATAAAGCTGACATCGTCTAGGTGGCCGGTAGCAAGGCCGTGAAAGCCACCGCGTCCCATGGAGTCTCATTGTAATTGCCCTGTTCTTCTTGACTTTTCCTTGAAACGGGATCCCGTTGAATTGCATTATGCAAATCGCAATCTCCCTAAGTCAGCCCGCCCGGCCGCCGCGGGCTGCGACCAGGCGAGACGTTTAAACCGAGCAGGAAAAACGCGAGGAAAAATCTGCTCAATAGCCTTCGTGCGTCGTAGTCGATAACGATATCCGCAATCGCTCGCTAATGATAAGGTGAGTATTTGTATGCAGAGAGTACAAAATCGTGTTGTACCCAAAAATAAGATTGCGTTTCTATTTTATGAAATTATCGTGTTGAAAATTTTTCCTCTTTATAATTATCTTTGTAGAGAAAATTGGTTAATGGAATTCCATTTAAATATCTTTTACGAATAATTGCAACAAAGATTCTCTTTTCATTAATACTCACGAAAAATCGTATTTGCTAAGCCAATCTTTATCTTTTTGTGATAATTATAGAAATAGTGCTGTAATTTTAGCAAAATCTTAATTAATTTTTAACTAATTCCGATTGGTTGATTTATTTATATAATCGCAATAGAGTAATTACTTTAAACAGTTAAATACGCATATAATAAAATTACGTTCACATTTACAATTATTTTCATAAGTTAGATTTTTCTTAATTATAACTATAATATAACTATATAATTTAGAAAATATTTATTGGTATATTATTCTCAAGGACTAATACATAAATATCTTAAACGTAAAAGGTTAAGGTCACGTAGTGGGCAAGAAACAGGAACAGTAAAAATTCGCAACACTCTTGCCAAATGTCGGGCGAACACAATTTTATAATTTCATCGAGTTTTTAATTCACGACAACTTTTTCTTTCCACGGCGACGCCAACGAGAAACGCGAGGTACGGGAAAAGATATGAATATTCATCGGGCATTTAGGCCGCGACGTAACTCAATTACTGACGGAATTATTGTCCTCCGCTCGATGGAAGGATGAGAACAAGCTAGAGAACGAGGAGAAACCTAGTGCGCTCTGTCTGATTTGTCTGTGAACTTCTTGAGTCACGCTCGAGCGAGATTTTTAATCCTTTTGGAGACAAAAATTCAATTTTTGTATTTTATTTAGGAGAGATGATCTATTCGAATGACAAAAGCTTAAAAAAATAGTTGTTCAAACTTTATAATATAAATATAAAAAATTTAAAAATAAATCCTTTTCTAATCAATTCAGATTGTAATACATATATCGCAATAAAGTATCTTTCTTTTTCAAATTTTCTCTTTTATAATTTCTTTTTGCGGGGAATCAATATTAATATGTTAATTACGCTACAATTAAAAATAACATAGTCTTGTGTCATCTCATCTTCGTTCAATTATTTATTATTTGGCCGTCATTCAATTAAAATAATTTCAATGAGTATTTAATAATGTTAAGATATCATTATAAAGAGTTGATATTCTTTTTGACGTTCTTTTGACATTCTTCCTAAAGACTTAATGCTCTTTTAGAATTAATGTTTTATTTTTTAAATAAAATCTTAAAAATAAATCTTATAAATAAATATATAAAATTTACGTACTAAATTTTATTCAAGTTTATACGATGAATCGAATATATTATCTATTACTGGCATTCCGTACAATTGAACGTTGAATAAAAAGTGCTTAATCTCAATTGATGCAGCATTTCTGCTTCAATAGTTTATTCATCCACAAAATTGATTTTTAAAACTTTTTTTTTTGGTTAGCTATTTTTATCGAAGGAATGCTTAATACGGCCTTTCGCGCTCGCCTCCCGATGGATAATTTATGTTGAGGCGTCATAGTGGCTCGTCGCGGAGTGGAAAATTAATTTCATTCGCGGATTGTCACGCATACACCGCAGTCCGGTCCATCCCTTTCAAGTCTTGTCCATCCTACCACACCGGAATTCGTTAATATTCATGACCGTGGGGAATAACGCTTATCTCACAGCGCTGAAATAACTCGATAGGGCGCACTGATCCTGACTTGGCATTTTCTAGCATCGCTTTTTCGGCTCTTTCTCTCATAAAAGCCTTTAACTTTTGCTCTCTATTAATATGAATTGCAGACTATCATAATAATTTGCATCAGATGGTGATGCGATGTGCCTTTACAATGCCGTTACATTTTAAATTTGCAATTTTTAATTATTTATTACGGATTTAAATTTCAACACTTAGTCTTTAATATATATTTATGATAAGATTTATTAATCTTGCATACTCACATACTTGGCGATTTTTACACGTATAGAAAAAGTCCTTCTTTCGTTTGAAACTATTTTCCTGTATAATTAAAATCATAATTGCATATTATAAACGCAATATTGTAACAATTATAAGTATTAATAATTATATTGCATCAATATTAACGCACGATAATTTTACATTTCGCATTATTTAAATATTAAATGGCTTGATAAATATCAATCAAAGAAAAGAATTAGTAAATATTTTTTCGAACAACACATAATGTTTATTTTTTTGTCCACATTATTATCATATTTAGTGATTGAAGATTGAATATAAAACGGTACGAAGAATAAAAGCACTGAATCAAAAATTCACGACTCACTTGATAAAGATAACAGAAATTCATCAAATTCAGCGATGATACGCGGATAGTATGCAATCTATCTCGTGGAAACGCGCTTGAAAATATTAACCGGCCAGTGAAAAGTTATTTATGAATTAAACGATTCGCGCGTGCTAACCGAACACTGGATACACCAAGACCGAGGAAGAAGCATAGAGAAAAAAAGCATCACCTTGGCCACCTGTTGATACCGTCCTAAATATTCGTCACGCGTCTTGCTAACTGATTATTACAAATATTTGATTACAACGCGTCAAAAAATTCTAAACAGATAAAATCATCTCTTGGAAAGTTCTATCGGTTTGTCTTTGGACTGGAACCACCCTAAAAACATGAAATACAGATTTTCGGAAAAAGAGAAATGATATTTTGACTCATTTATTTATACTTTTGTATACTTTCTAATTTCTAGTTCTTTGCATGCTTCGCATTAAATATAAATTCTTCAAGTGAATTATAGCTACGAATGGGATAAATTAAAAAATGAACTTTAAAAGCTATATGAATATATGTTATTTATTTTACATTATTAAGTAAAATGATTAACATAAATGCATTATATGTATTAGTTAATTGCGTGTTTTTAAATATTTTAAAATATTTTAAATATGCTTATGATAAATGACTAATAAATTATATACGATTAATTCTGATAATATAATATTCATTTAACAAATAACATGTGTATTGGCTAATAGTGTAAATCTGCGATTGCTTCATCGCAGCTAAAAATCTGTTTATCGAGTTTAAATTAATTTTGCGTATGCACATGCATATGCATCCGGAAATTAAAATCAAATGTCATTTGAATCTGTGCACTATCATGCAGACTATTTACAAAATTTTCCTGTTTAAAAATGAATATTTTATCTGTAGCAAGTAAAAGCGCAAAAAATGATGCTTCCACTTGTGTCAAATTTTATACACGCAACTACATCGCCGAAACATATCGGCCAAACAGCTGGCATAGTAGACCGACGACGATATCGCATATAAGAATATCGTTCATTCTTTTGTTCATCGGAAATTCCGTCGCAGACGGAAAGAACCGCGACAGACGGGATCACCGAGCGCAGCGGCTCGCGACGATGTTTGAGGCTCTGAAGAGCGAACGAAGAGACGACGACGCACAACGACCGCGAAGAAATATAGAGGGAAAGGAATACGAGGAGAAAAAAAGGACGAGCGGCGTGGTTGAAGCTGCAGGACGGCGCAACAGAATCACTTGACGCAAAGAGAGCGAGAGACGGCGAAGCCGACGGCTCGCATCCGGGGAAATAGAAGGGTAGGTGCTGGCTTCCGCCTGTCTGTTGCCATAGCGACCTCGGCCGCCCTTTGGCTCGGCGAAAGGGCCGCAGACGGTAAATCTCTTGTACGTACAATAATCCCGCGGGTTGCCATTTTGCAATCCGGCCCGTCGAGAAGCGTCGTCTTGCATCCCTGGTTGCACACGTCGCGATGTTTTCGTTTGTCCTTGCGTCACGTCGTCGTTCGTATCGTCGCGTGCTAAAGAATCTCTCGTATCGTCGATTTTCGCGTTATACGATGTAACAATCCTATAGTAAAATGCTACTTCTAATGTTACATTCTGAAAGCTTTTCCGGTCCGAATTCTTTAGAACTCTCTATTTGTTAAGCAATAAGATAATGAATTACTTTCAAAAATATGCACTAATTAGAGAGAGGTAAAACTTGTTCGTTTCTTTCTGTTTATAATTTCTGCTATATTTATTACATTAATTATTTTTAAATTATAGTGAATAATAATAGTGAATCTCGATTTCAGTAGAAAAGATTTTTCAGAATCCTTTTAATTGGTTTTTTACTTAATGTTTAACAATAAATGTTTTTTTTCTTTTTGCATAATTTTACCTCTTTGTTCGACTTCATTTTTAAAACTAACTAAACACGCAAATAAATATTATTCGCGGTTTTTGCGCGCGTATGAAATCTTATTTACGTATTTTCTTGCGCTCTCAATCGTACGATACGAAAAATCGGGATTTTCGCGAACGGCGACTTGCCGTTCGTCTTTGTAATCCGCTTTCTGGCAATCGCGACATTTCCGACGGGAAATTTTCATTCGTTCCTTTTTCACTCCTCCGTATTATTATCCATTCGTTCATGTTCCACTTGCGCATCGACGTGGTCCAACTTTTCTTCAACTTTCAAAACACACATTTCTTCAGCAAAATTGGCAATAACTTGTCCAGTTCTTTCGTAAACGTAACATGTCATACACCGGGATTTCGTCTGAACTGTGAATATTTGCGTAAAAAACGTAGAAATTTTTACTTATGATAGTTCACGAAACAGTCAAAATTCTCATTTAATAATTTGTCGTTGATACAATACTGTATCAATAACGTTTCTCTTATTTTTACATTGCGATAGATTAGTAACCTTTGATTTTTTTGTGAACAAAAAAAAAGTTTTTCTAAAAAAAGATTAATTGCAAAAAAATCAATTTATTTAACTTTTTATTCATTCAAATTAGTCTGTTAGTCTTCAATTTTCTCTGCAGCTTATCTTCACACAACGTTGCATGTTTTCTGTGACGGTTTATTTCTAAATTGCTATCTGTCAAGTCGTAAAGACTGCATTTACATCTAACATGTTGAACCTCTGCAATAATCTCGCGATTCTCATCAGGTCTTCTCATGTAGGCATACATATATACTGCAGAGTAGACGACGAGACATGCCGCCGCAGCGAGTAGATGGAAGAGAGAGATGTAGATAGATAGATAGATAGAGGGAAAGCACGTGGAGCTTCGCTTCATTCCGCAGCCTAAATTCGT
Organism: Cephalotes varians; assembly: GCA_037157785.1. NCBI lineage: Eukaryota > Metazoa > Arthropoda > Insecta > Hymenoptera > Formicidae > Cephalotes > Cephalotes varians. Next base: position 1,427,145 of record JANQDE010000031.1, read on the forward strand.
TTCACGGATGGGCTGAATTTCTAAGCCGCAGCAGGGATTCGAAAACGAAGCGCCGGCGCGGCCCGTGCTTCGACGATGCAACCTAATTCCGAAAGTTGGTCTCACCGCATATCCCCCCATTGCGCCATTCATGGAGAACGAGACGGGAAAAAGGTATATGTACGGATAAAAGAAGGAATGAGATTGTTTTATTTGTGCCTCAAGGGAAAACGATAGACACAGGGCGTATAAGAGAATGAACGCTTCTTACTTTTCTAGGTTAAAAAATTCTCGCCGTAACGAGAGAATAGTACTTCTCAAAACGAGTACATGATAAAACTTACTTCAAAATTGATTCAATCATCTATTTCAATCATCAGTTTGTTCTCCATGTACCGGGAAAAGTAATGACGTGGGCATGCCAAAATATGTTATGTATTAACAATATGTCGGTTGTGACGAATGAATGGTGAAGGGTAGAGATGCAGCAGGGGACGCAGCGACAAGAAGCGTAGCTTACCAGACGAGTGCCAGGAATGTAATCTTCGGATTCTCGAATGTGCACGCGACGAGTCGCCCGCTGCATAAGCGCTCGCATAGATTCGGATAAGGACCGCGCATTCTGAGTGTCACCGGAGGCTATAGCAAACTCCTATCCCGCGAGAGCTACGAGCTGCATTAGCGAATACTTGCAGCTTCCCGCACCTTCCTTCTACCCCTGTCAGCATTCTGAGACGCCACCCGCGCGTTTCGGACGACTAGCAATTTCGGCTACATATTATCTGTTGACCGCCTTTCTTCCTTCCTAAGCAGTTACTGACTAAAGCGTCAAATAGCTTTTCCCTTTTACTTTACCTTTTAAAATTATTATATTATAAATTATATATTTGCTTTATCTCTGACCAAAAGTTTTAATACAAAAACATGAAAAATGCGAGAATAAAAGATATAAATTGTAAAACAAAGTTTCTTTGAAACCGAAATTAAATACGTACTTACGGTTATTTATCATATTTTCATTTGGAAAATGAAATGTCATCTCAAAGAAAATAATAAAATGCTCGACAATTTGCCTATCTTCTAAACATATATAAAAAATCAAAAATTGTATTTACTTCTCGAATCAGATCAGCCATAAAATAGAATCGCACGAATATGAATGATCAATCAGAAACCTGATGAGAAATTTGATGAAGAATCATAATTAATTTGTCAGATTACGGAATCTCTCGTTTCTGAGAAATAAAATTCTGTTTACTTAACCGCTGCGTCGCCCACACGCAGAGATGTCCAGCGAATTTTATGTCACGCAACAAGATATGAAATGTGGTGGTCCAAGCCATAAATAGGCTAGAGCTACGATTCGACTTCATATTCCGTGGGTATCTTCGAAAATATGGATCGCATAAAAGATCGGACGGGCTGCCGGATCCTTGCGTATCCAGCGAGGTTTCCTCGTTTCACAGACGTCCATGCGGTACAAAACGCACTCGGGAAAGGTGGCGTCTTTCCAAAGGGGGAAAACATTCGATTCATGCGACATGTGACGATAACGTGACAGGACTGTCGGCGACACGTGCGCGTTTCCGTTACCGCGGCTTCTTCCTTCCCTTCGCATGGAAACATTATTCGGTAGATCTTATAGCTTACAGAGGAAAGACGTATATATCCCTTACTTATCCTTTTTTTATTGACATAGCTAGCGAAATAATTGCAATTTCTTATGTGATTTTCCCTTCGACAAGACCATGTTTTATGGTAAACTAGTATGGAAAACTAGTATAAATTGTAATATTTCATTGATAATATTTTATTTTATTTTATTTTTATCCTTGTAAAAGTAGAAAAAAATTACCGCATATTACACAAAAAAAAAAATTACAAAAAAGAAGAAAAATTATTAAGATAAAATAGCGATAAGACAGAATAAAACAACATAGAATAGCGCGTTCTCTACGACATTTATGCAAAATATTTGAATAATAGTCAGATCCGACTTCAATACAGTAACCGAGCATTAAAGCAGAGAAAATGTTTCGGAAAACTCGAAACCAGATGAAGAAGGTACGCGAGTTGAAGTTGAAAATGAACGAACAATTCGTCTCGCGTGCACCAAGTGCATTTATAACGACGTACTTTACCGAATTCCCCCTTTCGCCTCACACCCCCGCCTCGATCGTCCTTCCTTTTCTCGACTTCCGCTCTCGCGGCCGGTGCGCTGCTGAAATTTATTCGCCGCTGAAATCATTTACATTTTATTTATCGTCCAGAGAAGCTCGCGTTGTCCGCGGGAACTTCCAAGGTAATTGCGCAGTACCAGCGTTTTTAACGCCGGGGGAGGAGCGATGTTCCAGATGGTGGCAATGTAAAAAGACGCGCTCTAAAATACTGCTGACTGGCCACACGAAAGAAGAGTGCGGAGCGAGACTAGTAAATAGAGCAAGCAAAATGCATTTGCGAGGTCAATTACTGAAATATTTCATTGGAGAAATAAAACTGACACATTCATAATAATTACAGTTATCTGAGCTTCGTTCAATACAAGTTTGAGTTCCACTCAAATCGAATCATATGCTTTCCATTTAGTGACACAAATCGATACAAACGTCGTTCTATCTTTCTTAGCATTCAATAAGTAACAAAAACAGAACGATACTTGTCATCAAATGGAAAGTACTCTTCATAATATATTTTATATATTACATGTATAATTTACAATATATTAATATATTATGTTTTATATTTATTTAATTATTTAAATTATGCGCAGAAATTTCGAAACACGAAGATTAATCTTATTATCATAAAAGATAAATTTAATATTAGTATCGTTACTTATTGTTATTCTTATTCTCGCAATATTCATTGTTCATATAAATTTTTTTGAAATCTGTCGTTATTCAAAATTTGTTACATTTAACAGAATTATAAATTTTATTTCTGTATAATTATACTGTGTGTGTGTACGAATAAATTTGCAAACGTTAATTACGAATCGTTAAATTTCGCTAACGCGCAAAATCCAATTTGAATTGCAACCTAAGCATCTTGCACTATGTGGGAAGCAAGAATCGCAATTCACCATGGCGTAATACTCACACAATAACATGGCTTTTCAAGAGTAATACAATAAAAGGGAACCGTTAATCAAGACAGGGACAAATAATAGCTAGTGGACAATAGTCTATAGAACGGCGGGTTTCCTTGAACGGGCCGCAATAGGATTTGCCATATGAAGGAGATAAGCCATCCAGTTGCCACTTTTATTGGTCACTTCGAGTGATTTTTTAATTACGTCCTCTCGAGCTCGAGGCTTGGACCAACTCTCGTTGCTCTCAGCGAGTTCTCTAACCAACCGCGTTTTCACGGTAAACTCAATTGTACGACGGTTTTCTGTATACCGGACTACACACACGGTGACCCAGAACTATCACCGTTCTTTTAGCCTTTGGGAATTCTTTGAACTATTTAGAGCCGATTCCTCTTTAATGAAAATTCTATTTGACGTTGTCTTCTTCTACCAGTTTCTAACAATAAATATGTTTCTAAAGTTAGCACGAAAATTGCGTTAAATATTTAATAAAAAAGTATTTTATACACCGACAAAGTCCTTTGATAAACTTTAGAATCGGTTATTTTTCAACGAATATATCGATACTATTGTTTGTGATAAAATTTATAAAATATCGAATATAAATCTATAATATATAATATAAAATAATAATTTATAATATATCTGAATATAAATGGAGAAAAAGAATTTTTGTTACACATTTTTCGCCGAAAATTTAATTCGAGGAAATAACGTCCCGCATAAAACTAAAGTCTAAAATTAATTACCATCAAGATAAGATTGATTTTACACTTGTTTTCAAAATTTTTCGAAAAATGGGACACCCCATATATGGCATGCGAAATGCAGCGTGGGTCGGACTGCATGCAGCCTGAATTGCAGCGATGCCGCCTCGCGGTATAAAGCATTCTATTTGCATTTTATTGTTTAATATAAGTTTATGCTACCCTCAGCCGTGCGCGCGCGGACGTCACGTTACACATCGCTGTCACGGAAGCTGGTGCACCACGGCGGTAGCAGTGTGTCTCTTATCCGTCGGCGCTGACCTTTCTCCTTTCACAAATGACAGAATATGAAATTATAATTTTGGCAAATTAAAATAACGAATTGTCTGCTATAACGAATTGTTACGCGATGTAAGAGAAAAAAAAGCGAGTTTAAATGACGGTAGTATTACGAGATATTCGATCTCTGATGAACAGTTTTTATTCAAGAAATAAACGCTTTCAATTATTATATTTCAAGTACAAGATATTTTTTGGAAATACATCTACGTTATTATTATTCTGTCAATTGCTAAGTTCTACTTGCTCCTATAATGGAATAAAAAAACAGAAAATAAACAGTTCAATACACTTCATTTTATAGTAAAATTGAATATATTTATAAATCAATGTTATTTTATCGTAATAATTATTTAATTTAGTTTATTATAGTAACTAGTTAATTTATCACAGTAATTATTTATTCACTTTTTTCGATCGAATAAAATACATCATGCTTAAAATAATGCGATAGGTCGCAACGATTTGAAGCAGTTCAGAATGGTGACAGCTTTCGCTGAGAAATGTCAAAAAATAAAGTAAAATTGCTCCTATTCACAGGAAGAATTGTACGCGTATGTTTGTGCATGCGAAGGAATCATCGACGGGGTGTGATCATCCCTGTCGCGCGCAAACAGCGGCCCAGATTATTCTCGCGACTAAGGATTGGTAGGTTTAAGCGCGCTCTCGCCATCTAAATCTGCCAATTTCCAATGGATGCGGCCGCGTCATTGGTAGCCCCGGATGTTTACCCGGCGCTATCGAGTGAAAAGCGAATACGAAGGAGGACGAAGTCGGAGAAGGCGGGCGCGCGGGCGAACGCAGAGAAGAAGAAAGAGGAGAAAGCGGATTCGAATCTTTACCAACCACTCGTCGAGACACCTGCGGGAGGGAAAATCTCCTCCGCCTTTGAAAAGCGAGGAAGTGGAGAGGTTTATTGAGTCTTGGGACACGTAGTCTCTCGAGGACATGCCGGAAAGTGCGAGCGAAACCTCTTCTCGCATCTCCTCCCCCACTCCTCTCTTCGTAAACCGCCACGCATCTCCCTCTCGTCAATGGGGAATGATGGGGTAGAGTGTATTTACTGCTCGTTGCCGAGACAGAATGACATAAGGAGAAAATACGCTTTTCGCGAGAGCACGACTTAAAATGTAACGAGCGTGTATAAGCGATCGAGTGTCAAAATTCTTTGAAATTTTTTAAAACTTCCTCAAAGAAAATATAATTTTGCGATTCACTTTGCTTTAAGACATTCAAGAAAGATGAAAAGGAAATTAAGTGCAAAATTTTTTTCAGAATTTTTTCTTATAAATCTTCAACACATAAAGAACGCTCTTCATTAATTTCAGAATCGAACAATAAGGATTGTTGATTAACCTCGTTGCGCAAAATGCGAACGGTTCGTAGCAGTTAGTCCCGACTTTTCGTAAACCATTTGTTACTGCAAACGAGAATTGTCCTTACTAAGAATGCAAATGCGCGTCTTATCGCATTTCAGTCCCCCATTTCTGGTCTTTACGTTTAAGAACGTTTCAACCGGCGCGATACCGGGCCATCGTCGACATTTGTCGAATCGGAAGCACCGCAAGGACCACCGACATGGAAGATAATGACCGGTCATCCATACTAATGCTTAAAGAAATAAAAAGATTGGGAGATTTCGAATAGTTCGGGCGATGAAACTTTCTATGGTTTTATTCATGTGCTTTTTTTGCAGGTCTCATTTCGTTCTTCTCGCGTCTTTTATACGGAAAGTTTTCAATTTGCCATTAATACTTATCGCACTTTGACACAGTTGCGTATCATACATTATCATTCCTATTTACTGAATATAAATTGTTTGTTTATATATATATAGAAACGATCGAAGAATTCGAATATATCGAACGATATCGATCTCTTAAAGATTCTATTACTGGAGACAGTGTAAAGAAAATTTCTTTTACGTTTAACGAATTTACATATTTTCGATCTAAATATCGCTGTCAATGATCGAGAGGCTCGTGTACCAAACGAAAAAAACTTCGCGAGATGAAAGATAAAAAGTCCCTAAGAGACAGGGCGGTAAACACGACAGTCGAGGGACGGAAGTTGCACCGGTTGTCTGGTAGGGCCACGAGAGCGTAATTGGATATAATTTTTGCGGGCCGGCTAACCGAATTAGACGGCGGTGTGTTTGCGTTACTAGCGGCACGGTTGGCGCAAGAGCGGAAGGGCAGCAAGGGGAATGGAAAGCCCGCAGGGTAACAACCGCTGCGAATTATTAACAGGCGCCGCTATACGCGCCCTACGAGTCACGCCGACTGGTGAAATAAATCGGCCCGCGGCAATCGCCAATGAAAAGGATGAGTACGTTTGAACCTTTGCAAATCGACAAAATAGAGATGTTTATGGATCGTAAATTAATGGTCGAAGGCAAATAAAAACGGAACTCATAGAATCGTTCTTGTTACTTTATCTACACGTATTATCGATAAAATATTCTCTTTATCTTTCTAGTTCAAATAATAATTCGCTTATAGAAATTCTTTAATAACAGAGAATGAAGAAGTAGGGAATAAGACGGAAAAAAGCTCAACGTTGATCGCACATCGCGTTCCTTTTCCCGCTTCAAAATCCGAGATTGCTTTCCCGTAAATCGAATATCTTCTACATGCGGTTTTAACTTTTGCCTCGGATCTTCCGACTCCACAGAATTGGCAGTTAATCTCGCGAGAATAAATTTATCGACCGACGAAGGTCGGATTATTCTCGCTACGCGCCGCCATACATCAGTTCGGAATTTATACGTGCGAACCCATTGTAATTTTTAAGTTGCTTTATTCGCGAAATGTCCGTGGCTTTACAGTTCCTGAGGGAAGGTTCTTCCTGCCGTTAATTCCCGGCATAAATTGCACCGCGTCCGGAATAATGTGAGCGACCGCCGCGTAGTGAAACAGCACGTGCCGTGTAAAAGAGCGCAGGTGAACAAAGAAGAAACGGGAGCAAGTTAACGGGCTGGGACTGGGATGTCTCCAATCGAGAGGAAAAACGCGCGCATACCTGCAATAGAGTAAAATCGAGCGGGTTTATGGGCGGAATAAAGCGCTGGTAAAACTAAGTCACACCGAAGAATTATTAGGCGCTCGGAATACGAATGATCGATGAAGAGAGATTATTTCGCGCTTTCTCCGGACTTTATTAACGTTCACACGGAGAAACTCAATTCTTCATGGAACATATGTACAACGTAGATTTGCGATATTTTCACGTCAGCATATAAAATACATAAATTACCAGTTGAATAATATGTTCTATTACAAAAAAATAATTGGACAAATGTTCATGTTTGCAATTAGATATTTTTAATCTAAATAATCCAAAATTATTTCGTCTAATATTTAAAGTACGGTTTAATTTTGTATCTGTCTGCCAGGCTGCAAATGCCAGAAATTGGATTATTTTAGCAATTAATGTCTATTTCAATGTAGATTAAGTTTAATCTCGGTTTAATTTACTTTTTATAGCCTTTTCTAGTTTTATATTTATATAAATATGTGCATATAAATTAGAAACTAGAAAAATTAAATTAAAATTAATCTACATTGATAGAAACGGGCATTAGAGATTCAAAAATAAGAATGGGAGAGATGAGCCTATAAAAAATTATTTTACATATACCGAAAACTTCACATCATTGTTTGTATGCGAGAACAGGGTTCTTCATAAATTTCTCTGTACGACATAAAGAGCGAGGATTTTTACGCAAGCATTTTTCAAGAAGCATCGCGCTGTGAAGAGACACTCTCGGAACATCGACAAGACTGACTACGTAACGCGAGTGCATTCTCCATAATCTAAGCACATCGTAGCCGGCAGTTACGACCTCAGTAGTGTAGAATTATACAAAGGGGCGGTGTTACGTTTCCTCCGGCTCAGGATCCTCGTAACTTTAGGACATTTCATTTGTTATGTACCGTCCCCCTGCTACTTAATATAATGGGCTCCACGCGAAACATAATACGCGCGAAGGCGGTCAAGTCTGAGGATGGAGTGAGTCAACATCGCAGACCGCTCGTTTACTAACTGTTTTAATTATTAAATGTGTACAAAGTTTGATAACTTTATCTATTTGACGACAGCATAGAATATTTCTGAGAAATGTAGCTGCAGTTTAATTAAAAAATGAGTCCATGAAAAATCGATATTACATACATAAACGTTGACAGGTACAGAATACTCTTTAGAAACTCGTTAAAATTTTACATTGTAACTATTTTAGTTAACAGAATATTCAAAAGACGTTTAATATCTCAAAATCAATTATCTTCATGAATGTTTAGCTTCTAATTTTCAAATTTCTCTGCTCTAAATAAAACACAAAATTAAACTGAAGATACTAGAATAACGAGTATGTTATATATAATGTTATAAACTTTCCTTCTTTCTGTTCGATAGCAGCAGGTGTGGCTTGTTTCAGTTCCAAGGTATCAATACGGAGCAGAGGGTTCAAAATTGCAAGACTGTCCATAACCGGCTTCTCTGTGACCGGTGGTTACGTGGCCCGAGTACGTTACGTGGAAACGCGACCGCAACACCAGACTAGCAACGGCGACGACGTTGTTGCTGTTGCGTCATTTTAGACCGCCATAAACGATCCCCTTCAGCGCCTGAAGCGCGTCGACTAAATAAACCTTATAACATCCCTATATATAGAGTTATGCTATGATATTTAGCGAATAATATAGCGTATCTTGGAAATATTTCAACATTTTCCAGCCATGCACCCTTATTTTATTCAAATGTTACGTTATATTACGAAATTTTGAAAACGTTAATTTTTATGTTCTTAATATAACTGATAAGTAGTGATCCAATGATAATTTGGCTGAGATGACAATGTTATGGTTCTCTAGTTATTTGTTTTACATTCTAGATTTAGCAATACTCTGCTCAGTATTCCCTTACATTTACACTTGAGAACAAAAATTAAATTATTTGAAAAGCTATAATTACTTTTGCAGTTTATATCACATGAAGTTGTCATTCCAAATATCTTACACAAATTTTAGATCTGTTACAGTTTATAAACAACATAAATAAATTCATAATTTTGAAGAAACGGCATAAAAATGTAAAAATGCAATTTGCACGAAAACAACGTTATGTGTGTAAATATGTGTTGTAACCATTACAGTGCAATGCCATTATTTAAATATTTTATTTGAAAACAAGATTTATTTTTTAAAAATAGCACAGTCTTTATTGTTTCTTGATTTCTTATTATTAAAAACAGTATTTTCGAATTGACTAATCTATATAACTGTTCATTTTCTCCATTGAAAACTTTATATAATCTAGAGAGAAAATTAAAGTTAATCTCTTCCAATATCTTTTTATCATTTTATCTTATCCAATAAATGCACGTCTCATTTCATTTAGATTCTAACGGAAGAATTTCATGATTCTTCTCCGTATTCTTCTTATGTACCATTGAAAAGTTTACGCTTTGTATCTATAACTATAGTAATATAGATAATAATAGATCTAATAGATTATATTAATCAGCGAAGTACTTGTAACATTAAAGTGCAATAGAGAAGAAATGTGATTACACTAAAGTTTGTACAAAGAATAGTATTCAGAAGTCTAGTAATAAATGATAATATCTAATAAAATAGAAAACTAATAGAAAACTATTTCTCTGATCACAATATTTCATTTCGTCTATTACTTTATTACTATGTCTATTACATTGTTATTTTGTACATGCAACTGTGTTTAATATTTAATATTTTTATAATAATATGTCTGAGCAGTATTGTTAAACTAAAATGTAAAACAGAATAAACAGAAAACCATAACATTGTTATCTCAAATTATTGTTAAGTAACTAAATATCTGTAAAAAAAAATCTGATTGCATTAATTGGAAATCTGGCAGAATCAATCAATATGTCTGTTTGAAAATAAACAAATCAGAAAATTTTTATAGGAATTACCAAATGAACATAATTAATTCTTTCCTGTCCTAAAGTGTACTAAAATTTATTGATGATCCATTTTTTGATCATCGAATTAATCATTACAATGATTAGTTAACATATATTTCACTGTAGGAGACACAAGTTTTTGATGATATTTCAGGTGTCATTATATTAATATATTTTGGCACATATAACTTTTAGGTATTATTATGATAGGTTCCCGAATTAATTTTTTGTATAAAATTAAAAACTGTACTGCCAAAATATCTCTTATTTACTTTTGTCTTTGAATTCAATTTTGACGATTTGCATTCAAGGAACTATTTTATTAAAACACCATTAAAAGATTCTACGATATTTCGTTTTTTATTCTATCATATATTTTTTTATTTACGAAAAATAGAATTTCGGCCCGTCCATTTAGCGGCGATGCCGTACTGTTCAGAAGAAAACGTTTCTAGTAAATATAACTAGAAGTTTTATAGATTTAACTAAAAAATATATTAATCAAATCTTTATAATTCAGTCTATCCAACATATACTGATACATAACGTAAACTGTAGATTTTCAATACTGGCAGTGTATATCATATTCTAAATATTTAATCTTATTATGATAATCAAAAAATCATGCTTGATTTCATCAAAATACATTCTATACATATATAAATTTTGTTGATAAATATAATCAGAACATTTTTCTCAGTGTGCTTATTAATTACATACGTACATAAAAATCAATATTTTCAAAATTCTGTAATATATTACTGTGTCATTTAAATAAAATTAGTTTATAGTATGCATATAGCTGGATAAAAGAAACGATTTTATAAGATATCATCAATGCATAACCAATCTAACCCTTTTCGCCTTCTCCCTTCGCTTCTCTCAAAGAAAGTACTCATGGTCAGCAGAAATTTCATTAAGAAGCACGCACGTTCTGAGCTTTTTCACAGTCGCCCCCTCTTTCATTCTCTTTTCATTTGTCGGAACTCCGGCTCCTAGGGGTGCGATCCGTTGATTAGGAACGCTACTATTATCAGTGATGTCACCACCACGGTATGGCCTGTCCCAGAGGTTGTTGCACGACCAACGAGCGCGAGCGTCTCCGCCGTCCTGACTTAGCGACATCCCCGGGTTTGCGGAGGACGCTGTAGGACATCCGTCACCATTAATCATGCAGGGATAATTAACGTAGGACAAGCCTCTAATTAGAGAGTTATCGTTGCTGATGCGCGAGATCGTTTAGAGCCGCGCTACGCGCTCATCCTCGTGGGATAGCGAACATCACGGCGCCGACAAATGGGTTTCCGGATTTCTGCGCCAGCTGAAATTTCATGGAAGAAGACATATTGAGCAAGTAAATCGTCACTTTTCACGATGTTTACACGCACATTTGAAAATAGACTTGTGCTTCTAAATTATAAAGATTTCAATCTCAAGATATTAAATTTCAATTATTTACTGATTTAAATAAAATCTTTAAATAAATTTCTCAGGCTTTATTTTACATATAAAATGTGGTAAACTAATATGCAAATTTATTTCTTTTTTATGTTTATTTTATTGTCCAAACATTATTTTACATTTAATTATCAAACCTAAACATTGAAACAACATTAAATGCTTAATAATTAAATTTTTGGTATTCAATTATAAAAAAATTAAAATATCACACGATATTTTTATATTCTTCTCAGAAGATATCTAATATCTTTTCAAATCGTAAAATTGTAATTTTTACATTCGTAACATTCTATTTTCATAAAGAAATAATAATCATATTTAATTACCGATCAAAAAGAAAATTAATTTCCGGAACAGATCAGGAAATTATCAAAGTTTCGCTTGTCGAATGAATAATTGAAGAAAAAAAACATAATGGTCAGCTTGATGAATAAAGAACACCGTTAAGACATCGATTGCAACAATAGACAGAAAGTTTCGTCTATGTGAAACTAGGACGATCTTTTGAGATAAGCAAAGCATCTAAATCACTGATAGACAGGTAAACCTGCAAGCATCGATGCTATTGGTACAACAACAGGAAGATATGTGAATGGTGATGAAAGGAGGAAAAATGAAACAAAATAGATTTTGAGTTTTTACTCTTATTTTTGACTATATATACATTGATTGGACAATGTTTGATATTCGGCATTTGCCGCATTGCCATTCTGTTTCTACAATTACACTATGTATTGTTCATATTCTTTTCCCATCCATCTAGAGAACAATGCTAATGGCAATAATTGAAAGTATTCAGCCGTCATAGCAATAGATTTCCAATCATGAAAATAGATTTTAAAATTACTTCAAAAGAACAATTGTGTGAGATTTATTGATATGATTAGGGATTATCAATATAATTTAATGTTTCTTAAACTGGAAATCAAAACAAACGGCAATCTAAAATAATTTTATAAAAAAAATTAATAAGATAAATATATAATCAATTTTGTATTTTTTGAAATAATTAACATAGAGTTATTCAAAATATATTAATGTAATATTATTTAATTATACATGTAACATCTAATAAAAAGAAATTATGTTCAAAATATAACAATTTAAATTACTTTAAAGAAAATTGGTTGTTGCTGCTTTAAAATGATTAAAGAATGCCCACCTGTAAACCACTACTCGGATCGAGCCATTTTGAACGAGTTCGCAGTAAAACAACGCCTAATGGGATGCACGCAAGGGAGGCATCGGTCTCTGTACACACTTCGCTCTCTCTCTTCTCCGGATCGAAACGCTCTATAAATTCGTGAAGTGCCGGGGGCCGATCGGCCGTGAGAGGGTACATCTATCGCGGTACAACAATATATAGATTCGTATCGGCGGCGGTATATCAGGTTTTATGGGTGCGGTAGTTATTTACGCGATAGCTAAAAATGCGCGCGGAAACGGTGGTAAACGCGCGCCGAAGACAAAGAAGGGGTTGGGTTGGAAACGAGGTTGCGCGGGAAGTTTCCTGCGGGGGTGAGTCGGAGGGAGAGAAAAAGACGTGCCGCCGTGCCGGGTATCCGTGCGATTTCGCGGGTAACAAATTTATACGGGATCGTCTGATTTATCGGCCGCAAGTTTAACAACGGCCGGCCGAACCCCCCGGGTTGAAGGGTGTGAGTGGCTGCTGCCGGGAGGACGGGGCGAGAGGTACTGCCTGCCGATGGTAAAATTTATGATGCGTTCGTATGGGTTTCCGCATCTCGAGCGAAGTCACTCTCGACGATCTTCCAGCGAGATATTCGATGCACCAATCGTCGATTCATGACGCGCGTAGCGATGCACTCGAAAATTCTCGTTGGCTGTCGAGCGAGAAAATGAAATGCGTGTTGCAAGAAAAAGGAGAACTTTTTAAAAAATAAAATCGATAGGTTAATAATTTTACTGTGACATAGTCAAAATATTATTTATAAAGCATTATTTATAAATTGCGCTAATAAAAACTATTGAACTAATTGTCATTTCTTTTTAAACATTCCTACAATAATAAAATAAAACGCATTTTGTTATAGAAATTTTTTAGAAAAAATTGATTGATTTTAATATATGATTATACTTAATAATTTCTATATTATATAATAATTTCTTTTGCCATTCAAGCTAAATCTATATAAAGATAACTTGAGATTGAATCAACTTTTAAACGCAAGTTATAAAGGCTCATATATTTTGTTATACAATAAATATTTACATAAAATCATGATATACCATCGCATTGTTTTATACAAAAACGATTAAGCCTTCATTAGTCTTTCGATTTTCTTAAATTGGAATATAGAAAAGGGAAAGAGGAGAAAATTCAATTCAACCTGTATCTATGTATTGCCATTAAATTAACGCTAATGCGACGATAATGGTATTCAGTTTAGAATTGGGGCAGCACGAGGCGGAATCGATCCGCTGTCAGATTATGCTTACGGTGACAGTGATCGATAACTGTATAATTTCAATGAGCCCAATATCAGCTGGCGCAAATACCGTCGAATCAAACTTTCAGCGCATCAGATCCGCAAACTTCTTCACGCTTCATTTAGTGTCATAAATCTCGTCGAATCCTCCGTCCCTCTCTTTTCTATTCGCATAGTTTATATCGACTATGAACAACATTATCCAAAAATTGTTTACGGAGAATATTAATCGTGGCTTATCAAATCGTATTTCATAACGTGACATGTATATATATATCAATGTATGTAAAATTACGAGAAACATATACATCACATAAATGTCACTCTGTTTCGCTAGAAATAGTTGGCGGAGAATCACAAATTCTCATTTGGAAAATAAACTAAATGTTCGTTAAAATCACTTTTCGAGTTGAAATTGGCTTTTTCACACATAAGGTGTGCCAAAGTCGATATATACGTGATGACAGATTTCCGAAGGCAATCGCAAATATAGTACTGTAAATATGTCGCTTAAATGCTTTGCTTTATTTATATGTACGAAAAAAAATCACTTTCAAATTATTTAAGATAACTATATATAAACTATATATAAACTATATATAAACTATATATAAAATTTCTCATGATAAAAAATAATTCGATAAACATATACGAAAAGAATGATTTTGCTGAGAGATCTAAAATTTTATTGGATATAGATAAAAAAATAATTTTGTTGGAATCTTAAAAATAATGAGCAATGCCGTAAGAAATTTTGATATTCTAGCAATTAGTTCGAGCATTCTATATAATTATTTTGATAATTCAACAAAATTATTTTTCTAATTTGTAGCCAGCTAAAGTTAGATCTTTCAGCAAAATCGTTCTTTCTATGTATAAAAATATTACGTGATATAATACTTCCAATATTCCGAAAATAATATGACTAAAAGTACAGAAAAATACATTCGATAAAATTGCACATATTAAATCACACACA